>JAHWFO010002669.1:420295-539643 GCA_023313115.1 Rhysida immarginata
AAAAAAAAAAAAAAAAAAAAGAAATCTTACTGTTGAAAGTCCAACAAAGTCCATACATTTAAATTCATTATAAGATATTTGAATAAACTCTTTAAATCAAAACATTTCAACGAATTTTTAGGACAAACTAGAATAAAACTTTCCTCTCTCAAAATCAGAATCTAAAGAGGGAAGATTTAACTTTGACAAATGTCTGATAGTTATTTCTCCATTATTTCAATAACCAATCAATCTTCTCTGATGCCACCATGAAACTGGCCCCGATTGGCAGTTTGATTTTGAATTTCATTATAACTTATGAATTGTGTATTTGTCTTTATTTGCTGTAACACTGCTACATGACAGACGAGACACAATTCAAAAACCATTTTATGGGTTGAGGCGGCTTCTTTATGTTCCTTTTCAAATCGTTCATTTGATTTTTTTTGGTTTGCATTTTGATTCCTCCAATGAATCTTTCTGACTATTAATAGTTTGTCCATCTTTGATCGCTTTCATGGTCTAAATTTATTACTTCATCATCTCTAATTTATAAATAAATGATTTTGCCAACTTTGAGAATTTATAATAAATTCAAATGATAAAAAAAGTCACGAAAGCTAGTGTAGTGAACATTAGCGATGGCAGGGTCTTTTATCTGGGTAAAAGGTTCTCCAGGAAAGTTGGGGAACACAACATTTAATTTTATCCATGGAAACCATGGAAACATGGAGGTTTTATCCATGGAAACCTCCTCAATGTTTTCCCCCCTATTTAGGAAAGATTTAGGATATCTTGCAAGCTTTTAATATTTTAATCATTG
Source organism: Rhysida immarginata (assembly GCA_023313115.1). NCBI lineage: Eukaryota > Metazoa > Arthropoda > Chilopoda > Scolopendromorpha > Scolopendridae > Rhysida > Rhysida immarginata. Next base: position 421,098 of record JAHWFO010002669.1, read on the forward strand.
TAATTTTGACAATTTCCAATCATTTACCCACAATCTCTTATTTTGCACATCCTTTTTACAATACAGTCCCAAAAGTGTATTACGTGCATCCCTCACAGTAATAAAATATCACGTAAGTGTCCCTTAAGTGATTTAGGAAATGTGCATGAAATTAACTTTAATCAAATCCTTCATGCATGCTGCGATGTATCCACACTCAAAAAATGAAGGAAGAGACAAGAACCCTGGAATAAAACTAATAAAATAATAAAAATTGAACACTGGGTGATTAGACCTTGAAAATACTGACGTTTCGGATAGAGGCTGTTCTTTATCAAAGTAAAGAGGATAATAGAGAATTATCCTGAAAGTTTTTTTTCAGGGTCTTACCATCCTGTGTTCAATTTTTATTGTTTATTATACACAAAGAAAAGTCTGCTATCCCGACAGTTACAATAACAAGCTACAAGAGATTAAAAGAAAATTCATCAGGTCTATCAAAAATTAACGTAATTTGATTAATTATCAGTTTGAAATGATATATAATTGAATTTACAATGGCAGGTTAACTGAGAGGCTGGGAGGGAGGCAGTTACTTAATGGTGCTGGGTTGGGATGGGGGGTGTCATTTGAGTTGGCCTTGAATCTAAGGCGAGGATTGGTTCTGCAACTTCAATTTAGAAAAAAGGAGAGAGAGAGAGAGAGAGAGAGAGAGAGAGAGAGAGAGAGAGAGAGAGAAGGTTGACTCTTACAAGGAGTTCACAGTCGACTCTTCACCGATTTTGATCTTTTTTTGGTGAATCAGTAGTGAAAATAAGTTGATACGTCTCCGAGCTTTTCGCCCAATGCGCCTTGTAAGTAAACTTTTTTAATACTTGAAATTTAGAGAAATTTCCAAGTTCGTTATATTTTATCAATATCAACTTATTTTCAATACTGATTCACCCAAAAAAAGGAGATCAAAATCGGTGAAGAGTCCACTGCAAACTCTCCTTGTTAGATTTGAGCCAATACGACAAATTGTTACATGCCTGTAGAATATTTCCAATATTTGATGACTTTTAAAATAATACCTTGAATCTTTGATGATGTGTCCTGTTAAACTCTGAAGTAATTGACGGTTTTCCTCAAGAGTGTTACTATCGTCATTAGCCTAGAGGGGGAGAAAATCATTTATAATTTCACAAACTCCAAATAAAAAGTATAAAAACATATTTATGAGTTTGTCTCGTTTATTATATTGTTTATAATCACAAGAAGAATCAACAATTAAAGAAGAAGCCTTTAAATGCTTTATAAACTAAAGAGATTGATTTCTTCAAGCCTGAACACACCAATACATGTACAACAATTTCCTAATGCCTCAAACCACTTCAATGTTCTCAGATTGATTTACCCAATGTTGGCATATTCTGAACAATTGATGGAAAACTGGTCGGATAGTATGCATATTTTCCTCATCAATCATGCACAACCTGTCCAGAAAGCCTTGAACAGAATTGCTCACGATGTCTAAAAAATCCTCCCATTCACTCATGGAATTGTACGGGATTACACAACTCCCCACCTAAATGGACGAGAATTTAGCTGGTGCAGTTGAATATACAGGGTGGTCATAAATTATTAAGCACATTTTGACAGTGAATATTTTATTAACCAAGAAATGTACACACTTCTTGTGAACATCATTGAAAAGTACAACTCAAACAGTTTGTCAGGTGTCACTATCACCACCAGGCAGCAGCACTGTTTGGCGTAGGAACACAAAACGCGAAAATGGCGACCGTGCAGCAGAAAGCAATGTGCGTTCTTTGGTTTCATGAGCAGAAATCCGTGATAGCAGTTCAACGGCAATTCCGCTTGGAATATGGACAACCTGCTCCTGGAAAGAATTCCATAAAGGACCGCGTGTACTCCAGCAAAGTGCGTGATCTTGATGAATTGAAGGAAAGGATTGTGGCCGTCATTGCAACAGTGACACCTGAAATGCTGCGGAATACATGGCGTGAAATCGAATATCGAATGGATATTCTGCGAGTCACTGCAGGAGCACACGTGGAAGTGCTGTAACTTCGGAATATTACGGAAAAAAACTGTTTGAGTTGTACTTTTCAATGATGTTCACAAGAAGTGTGTACACTTCTTGGTTAATAAAATATTCACTGTCAAAATGTGCTTAATAATTTATGACCACCCTGTAGTTTGCATGCGAAGTCAATCCAAAATGACGGCAAGCGTGTCCGGTGATACAAATCATCCTCTCCCATCAATTGTTTCGTCATTTACTAGTTTCTTTAATGAAACTGAAGTCGCTGAATAAAATAACTACTGCCATTTAAGAACAGATTTTAATAATCAGATTTGAAATATGCGTTCATCGACAAAATCGAAAGCAATGAAATTTGAAACTACTAAAATTGTATTGCCGATGACAGTGGCAAAATTGAATTTTCAAAATTTTCGAAAACACTACTTAATTATTAACATCTTGTTTATACCTGAACACTGCCAGTGATCATGCGATTAAGCCACTGCTGCAAAACTGAAGTCTCAATCTTGGAAAGTTTACTTAAGGTGCAACAGAGCTTCTCTAATTCTTTATCTCCAGGTGTTTTTTCAGCTGTAATATAAATAAACTCATCAATTGTCAAAAAAAGCTAAAAAAAAAAATAAAATAAATAAACATATTCTACTCAGACTATTACTTTAAAGGGTGTAATTCATTAACAATTTGAGAGGCAAATTTTACATTATTTAAAAATTACAGGATATTTGTTCACATATGTGTCATTCTAGCCATGTATAAGCCTGTAAGTTATATAATTCTTTATCAAGAGTTTCTGACAACCTGGTCATTCCAGATTATACAGATTAGTGATGGATCCTTCGCAAATGAACCGACTCTTTTGAATGACTCTTCAATGGGAGCTGGTAAGGAGCTAACTTGCCCTTTGGGAGCTGCGACTCAAACGATTTTATTGCAGTTTACTCGCAAATGTTCTTACTTCGTAGTACAATCAGTACAGGCTCTTATGACTGAAGCTCTCGAGCAACCAGTAGCATACTGTGAATGCGTCTTATGACTACAACACTGAAGGACTAAACATTTAGTATTAATTTTATTTATTTAAAACACGTTGAAGCCTAACAAGCTTGCAAACCCAAATATAAAAAGTTAAAAAAATTAATATTTTATCGCAATTTTAATTTTCTTTGATTTGAATTTTTATTTCGTTAATTCAATTTTATTACATATTTAAAGTGAGGTGAATTTTCTTTGAGTATTGTGGATTTAGTGTTGAGGTAAATTTTCGTTTACATATTTTGTTCATAACCATTGATTTGCTCATTCAATTAAACTGTTAGAGATTTTTTTTTCTGTGGGAATTTCAAGTTTAATATAAAATATTTTGTTCAAATACGTAACTTTTTTGAATAATTTCACCCAAACACGTCAATAGCAAAATGTCTTCTGGAATGAAATCATTCACAAGACTCTTCGAATGAGACGCACTTTCGCAACACTCTGAACTAGTTTGCGAAATAGTTTGAAGAGTCATTCTTGCCAAAGAATCATTTGGCCCATCATTAATAGATTGTCTTCTTAGACCACGAGATCAAATAGTCTCAGAGAGTGGCAAAATCATAATCAAAGATGCTACTTTGAATTTTACTGGCAGTCGGAGGGATATGAATGCATTTTAAGGATGATAAATATTTTCTTAAAGATTAATTAACATATTGCTTAAAGATTGCATGTCAAGTGTCCATTTCATAATCAATTTTTTTTTAATACCCAAGTTACGTATTTCATCTTATTAAAATTAACAAACAATTTATGAAAAAAATTGATCTTTTAAAGAAATGGCAATAACCTATGCGGCTTAAAAAAACACCAGGTAAGGAAGAGTCCAGTTTATTGTATAAAAAAAAAATCTAAATTATAGTTCATCTTACCTAACTGAAATAATTTATTAAACAGTTTAAGTACTTTATTTGTGTACTGATGGCTCAGGTTATCTTTGGATGTTGATAATAAAATATTAACTAATTCAAAATGGCCTGAAAGTAAAAGGTTATAGAAATTATTGAACCACATCATTAATAAAACAATTTTAAAATAATGCAATGGAATTTATGAAGCAGTTTGATTATCATTCGAATAAATCATCTTCCTTCCGGGGTCCTTAACACTTCCGACCAGACAAACAAAAACCTGATGATAATTAATACAAGGTATGTCAATAAAATACTCGGACTAATAGAAATATTCACAAACCGCAAGTGAAAACGAAAATTCTGTTTCATATGATTCAAAGTAATCACCACCGGACACAATACACTTTTGTACAAGTTTGTAAAACAGCTTTTAAAGTCCTCAGATGGAATCCTCTTGATTTCCGACATCACATTTTTCTCAATGTCAGACACACATTGAAATCTGTTACCTTTCATAGCGTTTTTCATCTGTGGAACAGGAAAACATCTGGAGAATAAGGCAGGTGGTTGAGCTTTGTGGTGCTATGTTTGGCCAGAAATCGCTTCACACTTAGCAGTAAGGGACAAATCTGGAACAAACTTTTCTTTTCCCCAAATCCTGTTAGAATCTGACAAATCTCCTTGTTGCAGCCCAATTCATCCACAAGCATACAAATTGTGATTTAGCAGTGAAGAGTTTCCTGACTTTCTTGGTGGTTCTGACATTCGGACAGAAACTGGGCATGGGTCATCTGAAAAGTTATCACGACCATCAGGAAAATAACCAAATCATTCAAATGTACTTGTTCGGGATAGGACATCGTTCCTGTAGGCAGTTTTCAACATCTGGCATCTTATCCAATTTTATGCAGAATTTAATGCAAGCCCGTTGTTCCATATTTTTTCTCGACAATACTTGTTCAAATGTGTCACCATAATGCATCCCTGAACACGAATCATTTAGTGTATTTAAAAAAAAACCTATGTAGCTGCCGTGCGATAGGTAACCCATACAAACTGTGGCTTAACATTTTGAACATTTGTTTGCATTTTACGCAGAGACCTCAATCCAGGTATTTAACTGCCACATCTTGTACTCTGCAGAACAGATTTCACTTTGAAATAAGAATATTTTTCTCTCTCCTTGAAATAAAAATTTTGCTGTATTTATTGCAATATATATGCAATAAAGTACATCATTTTCATTTGTTTTTTTCATGATTAATGGTCTATATTCCCATTCGCCAACGTAGAAAATTCAGTTATACCATCTGATATGCAAAAGTTAAGGCGAAGAGGAGGGGATGCTCTATTTGTTTGTCCCGATTTGAAACTGTCCTGATCCAGAGGAAGTTCTACCTATATAAATAAACTGTGATGAACTCACCCTCGTCTTCAGTGAATAGTTTAACCATAGCAGCTTTTCCTGGAGTTTTCTCTAAAATATTTTCCATATACTTCACACATTCTTGCAAAATCATTTCATCCACAGTGCTTCAGGGAAGGGAGTATAAAAAAATTTAAATTGTATGGTGTAATTTGGTTAAGGCATATTTAAAATTGTTAAAAGGGAGGGATTTAGAATTACAAAGACTGTATCACGAGGTCAAAAGTCACTAAACAGACTGTTTTGTATCACGAGGTCATTTGAGGATTGAGGTGATGCTTACCACTGTAGCCATGGCTATCAATAATCCTTTAACAATTTTAATAATCACATATGTAATAACAATATACAGTAAAATCCCGTTACATCGTACTCCAAGGGAACTGGAATTTTGAAAGTTAATCTGAGATGTACGTTATTCTGAAACTGGGGAGCAGGGAGGCTTGTGAACGATGCATACACGTACACTGTACAATATGTGCACAGAAAAACATAAGGATGCATACACGTACACTGTACAATATGTGCACAGAAAAACATAAGAATACACGAAGTGTAACATTTTATTTTATTCATTACAATATAGAATACATGTACATGTATATTACAGGTGATTAATTTTTTTAAAAAAAATCTGTAATGACAGTCTGTTTTCTTTCCATAACTTACCTCCCCAAAAAATCCTCCATATCTGACATAGTAAAGTGCAATGAGTCTGATTCATCGATATGCTGTGCAAATTAATTTCTTAGACTTTTTATAGTCTCCATTGCTACAAAAGTTGAAATAGGCGTTACCCCTGGTTCTAAACAGCCATAATCTTCCAAGGTTACCTCTGGTGGCACATTGAAAATAGCGACAACTTCTTGCCACAAATCCTCCCGAGTTTGGCTCTCATTTTGTACACCTCGGGTCTCCTCTTCTTCGCTTATTGCTGCAATGGAGAATCCGGCTCTCTGCCAGCAGTTCGTAATCACTGTTGATTGGACACAATTCTAGGCACTTGCAAGTATTTCAATTGCATCCTTGATATTTATAACTTCTGCAATACGCAGCCGTTCATAAAGTAAAAGTCTTTGCAATAAACATTGCTGGAAATGGTCTTTCACTTTTTTTATGATGCCTTGGTCCAATGGTTGTAATGTAGATGTGCAATTGTGGAAGGAACTCTAACCGAATGTCGTCTAAACATACATTTACAAAACATGCCAAACAATTGTCTTTCAACAAAATTATTTTCTTTTTCCCCTGCCATATCTGAATTGAATTTTACTGGCTATTCCTCGAATATTTCTCTGGCCATTCATGCCTTGAGTTGTTCTTGTACACACAAGGTAAGAACACAATGCCTTTGATACAACGTGGTTTACAGGATTTTCCGATAACAAGTGGTTGAAGGATTCCCATTTGCAACTTTCGCATGGGCTGTTTAAGGTATTGACCAATCAGAGCAAGGCATTCAAACGATGTACGTTATAACGAAGGGATAATTTAACCAAGGGAACGTAAAATTAGTTCGTTAATTTGAAATGTACGTTGATGTGAGGTACGTTAAACTGAAACTTTTTAGCATTTTAACACCTAGATTTCGGCCTGGGATTTTAAATTTGTACACAATTTTGAAACGTACGTTAAAGTGAGGTACGTTATAACGGGATTTTACTGTACCATGTGTAGGTTTATGAATATAGCCACTGAAATATCCTGCAATTCTTCTTTTCTTATCGTTTCAGCCAATATTGCATTAAAAAATAAAATCAGTCTGAGAAGATTCAGAAATAAAAGAATTTCATTTCTCAAAGCGTAATATAAGATTATACAATGTCCTAAGAATGGTCCTATGTTTAGGAACTTTTGTACCATACAGCAGAAAATTTATCTGATAAATCAAAACACATGTACATAAAATAAATTTCTTACCTTTCCTTATCTGAATATTTGATTATTAACTGATAACTCAATTTTATTATTTGAAAGAACATTTTTTCTGCATATTCATCACTTTCTGAAGAGCCAACTATTCTTTCCAAAGCCAATGTTACCTAAATTTATGTCAGTAATAATTAAACTATTAAAGAGAAATTAAAAAAAAAAAAAAATCAAAGAAAAATTATAAACTCACATAATCAGCCACAGATTCTGATGTTGCATCCAAAATCAATGGGAACATGATTTTAATTATGCTGATGTTATAAGATTCATCTGGACACCAACTAATTTATAAACAAAATTATTTACTTTTTAGAGTGCTGTCATTTATCAATATTTATTACAGATTTCATTTCTTTTAACAACTTACACCAATAAATCTCCAGCAAACCGAACCAAAGCATTCAGAGAATGTTTTAAAGATAAATTAGAAGAAAATGAAGTTTGTGATGATAATGATGCTAAATGTGAAACTTGAACGGAACTCATGTAACTTTCAACAGGAATGATGTCATTCGCAAATGCATTTCTCTAAAATACGAAATTGAAAGATGTAATTATTAACAAAGCTTGTCTACATCTGTATACTTATATCTACCTAACACTCTAAAATAAAAGCTACAAAGTACATTATTATTTTTAAAGCTGTTTAAAACTTCACTAGAATTAACTAATAAATTTGACACATTCAATATTTAACTGTTCAGAGAACGTTAAAGATTCAGCAAATGAAACCAAGATATAGTGCTGGCCAGGCATCAGTGATCCAGGATTTTATTTTTGGGGGCTTCCCACAAGTAACAGGATCATATGCCAATCCCCCTACCCTCCCTGCATGGAAATCGCTATACGCACATGCTATACCAAAGATACAAAACAAATGATTAAAGTGACGTCACCTAAATAAGGTTAATGTTAAATGCAAATGACAGGGCACTTGAGCCTCTACCCAGTGGTTTAAAAGGGCAATACGACAGGCTGGAAGGTCAGAATTCTGAATGTTAAGAAGCGGATCAGGGGCCATTTAAATGAGGTCGTATGGTCCGAATTAATTTTTAACTTGTTGTATAGCCATGCATCTTGGACATGCAGTCACCAAATGGGACTTGATGTGCGAAGCCTGGATGCATACGGCACGTATGTCACGTAGTAGAGGTAGTGGTCCTCCCAGTTGCACTACAATAGAGAAGATAATCATATCAGGCACCATATCTGAGAAGATCCTGAAGTCTGTGGAGTCTGCCCTGAATATCTAGCCCTAGACAAAGAAATCAGAAACAAAACTACAGGGTCTCCCACTTGGGGTTGACCCTTTAAAAATACGAATTACTTTGCAACACTTGCATGAAACATCATGAACCAATGCTCAAAATATTCCTTATTTAATGCAAATTGCTTCGGTACAGGGTTCCAGCTTCAGGTGACGCCAGCACGGCACAGACGACTGCCTATGTCAGAGTTCATCCCAGCAAAGTGGCGAAAACAAGCATGCAGTATACCATACCACAGAGAGTCTTCATTATGAAGACCTACTGGGTCAGTTACATCTCAATCGCCCGATTTAACTCTGCCAGATTTCTTTTTATGGGGATATTCAAAGAGCAAGGTTTATGCAAGCAAACCCAGGACCATTGAAGACCTCAAAGAAAACATCAAGCATGACATTGCTGCCTTTGACAGTAACATGTTGCAATGGACATTTGGGAATATGGAGCATCGCATTGCTTTGTGCGCGGATATTGCGTGAGGACATTTTCAACATCTTTTGTAATGTGGACATGTTTTCCATTAAATAAAGTTATTTCAGGTTCCTACAGTATGCATTTACGTTAACACGTTCAAGAGTTATATGAAATTTTAAAGGGTCAGTCCCAAGGGGGACACCCTGTAGAACATTAGCTGCCCGCGTCATCAGCAGAATAATTAAACAAATCCAATGACAGGTCATCAAACACGGATGCCAGAATCATCAAAAAAAATTAATACGAAGTCAACGGGCAATCAAGCCATCGCCGTAAAAGTGAAACAGGGAAATTTGGCAAAAAGTGTGCACGAAACTGGAAATCCACACATTGTGGTGATTTTCTGTGAAAAACAGGGAAATTTAGTAAAAAGTGCGCACGAAACTAGAAATCCACACATGTGAGTTCATATTCACTGCACAATATTTAGCTTATTACTGTCAAAAGAGCCTTTTAAAAAAATATTTTGTTGTTTGTAGGGAATAGTTCCGCTTTCAGCTGTAGAAAACTTAAAGGGGTTGTTTGTTCCTGAAAATCATGTCGATTCAGCTAAAATGGAAGTGTTCCTAATTATTTGACTTTCTCACAAGTTGACTAATAAACTTTGCGTTTTTACTGAAAATGGAGACAATATGCTCTCAATATCAGTCACACAAATAAGAACTGATAGGAAATACAGTCCATATTGAAAGGAGTATGTAGTTTTAAATGTGGAAAGTTAACAGAATAAAAGCACTTACCCAAGCACTGATAGTTGGAAATTCAGAGAGCGAAGCATTGTTCCACTTTTCCAATGTATTTTTCAATGGAGTTGGTATGTTGTTAGAAATTGGTAAGCTTAACGGAGTTGGTTTAGAACAACGGCTTGACAGCATTCCCATCACAATACTGTAAGCTTCTAAAGTTTTGTTAGAGAAAGATCCAGGTGGCTCTGCTTGTTCATTCATCTGATGCAATAAACTAGATCTGGTTTATGAAATGAATTACGCATGAGTTAAAAGTCATGTTTCAAATTTTTAATACATGTACATATATATATTAGGAAAAAAAATTCTTGCCTGATATAACACATAAAAATTTCAATTAATCTAAAAATTAGAGGCTGGATTTCTTTAACAAGGTCTTTCACATTTGAAGCTTCAACATCAGCCTAAAATGGATAAAAAATGTTCGGCTTAAAGAAAATAGGGGAAAAGTTAAAATAAAATAAATTTTTAGAAACTGAATCAAAAAGTAATACTTATCAATACTTGTAAATTACAATCCTGAAAGTTTTCTATAATAAGAAACTAATATTATGTACTATTTGCAAATGGGAAACTTACTGGAGGCTTACTGAAATGGTCATCTAGTGCTACTTGCGCTTTGCCGATAACTGCATCAAGTAGATAAATTTCACACAGCTGAGGAAGTTTATTTGCAGATACAACATATCCAATGTCACATGATGTGCCTTGTTTAATCTGCACAGGACAAGCGAGTATTAGCTTAATTTCAAACAAGAAATTTCAACAGAAAAAGATTAAAGAACCGTGAATAAATGCACTTACCAATTTGTTCATTACAGATGTTGCTATCTGAATGTCATAGTTGATAGAAGATGTCAATTTATTTAAAGAACGATGGAGATTTTCAGCTTTTTGTGTGGTTAAACTCTGCTTGACTAAGCAATCCTAACAAATATACAGAAAATTATTTCCAGATAAAACAAGACTAAAATTTGTTACATTAGATAAAGGCAAATCCAGGAATAAATTAAGGCCCAACTTGTACTGATTTGGAACGAAATAAATTTTTAAATAAATCTGATTTCTCAACCTATAGTCAGGGTCGTACCCAGGATTTTATATTGGATTTTTTATTGGGGGGGGGGGGTGTCCTCCAAACACCAGAATTATTTGGCAAAATGATCAATTTCAGGAGGAGAGGCGGTTGCAAGGTGATCAATTTCAACGTAAAAAATGGTTGTTAAGCTCAAATGGTCCTTATAAAGAAATATTAGGACATTCATTAAAAAACGGGCCAGCGGATATTGTAGGAAAAGTACAGCAAGCAGAAATGAACCTGATGAATACGAAGCAGGCGCTGTTCCCAGGTGTTGGCAGCACTGTCGAGCACGGAAATTAAAAACAAGTTGGCATGTGCACAGTGTGGCCATCCAGTCAGTCAGTTGCTGTGAACGCGACGTGAAACGGCTGCAATGCAGGCGTCCAAAGAAATACAGTGTATTTCCTGACAGCAGAAGGTGTAGGGGGTCGTAAAATCCATCATCGAATGGTGCAGGTGTACGGTGATCACTGCATGTCAGTCGCATAGGTGAAAGATTGGAACAAGCGATTCTGTGATGGGCGCACGTCGCTGGATGATGACCCGCTCTACTTCTTTGGATGCCTGCATTGCGGCAGTTTCACGTCGCGTTCACAGCAACTGACTGACTGGACGGCCACGCCGCAACACCTGTCATCTGTTTATAATTTCCGTGCTCGACAGTGCTACCAACAGTGGGGAATAGCACCTGCTTCGTATTCAGTCAGGTTTGTATCTACATCTTAGCCCAGTCTCCTGGCTCGTGCATACGGTACTTTTCCTACAATATCCACTGATCCGTTTTTTTTAATGTACGACCTAATACAATCAAAAAATTACAAATCAAAATACTTGAAAACTTATCCAAAAATAACAGGATAAGTAAAAATTTAATAATTCGAAAAAATAGACAGCAGCACAAAGCAGTTTTAACAGAAATGTGCAGAAAGGCATGGGATTTTTTTAATAACGAAAAATTACTCTTCCTTATTAATAAAAAAAAATATTATTGGCAGAATTGTTACATCTGTTACCAACGTGGGTGCTGTAGCGGGCTGCTGCTCTTCAAACTGTGCGAGATTGCGTACATTGATCAATTTAATTTTGCTGGTCTGACGGCCATTCTGATGAATGGCGGCAGACACATTGAACATTTATAATGCAAGATGCATTGCAAACTGTGCTGCATCACAATAAAAATCACTGAGAAAACTGAAGCATCATGTATCGGCAACAAATGTAACAATAGTATTCTGGCAAAAATAAAAAATAAAAAAAAAAATCACTTCTTTCTGTGCATTTCTGTAAAAACCGTATCATGCTACAGTCTATATTTTTCGAATTATTGAATATTTACTTTTTCTGCTACTTTTGGATCGCCCGGTATTTTATTTCTTTAATAAGCGAAAACATTCTGTCACTTAATCTTTAACAGTAAATTTCCCATGCTACTTGAAAAATATTGATATGAAATCATACACTTACTTATTTTCAAGAGTTATTAACAAAATTTAAGCTATTTACCTTCATCCAACCTACAAAGGTATCATGGCCAGCTCTTGAAGTCCAAATTAATGATAACAAAAGAGCGGCATTTTCTAATTTTGTATCAACAGAAGTCAAAGTTTCCAGATAAGATATAGATGGAGGAAGGCTGAGCAATATTCTCCAGACAAGAGCAAAACAATATTGGACCGAACACAAACCCTACAAAATAAATAAAAACAAGTCAAACTTTTCCCTAAATAAACCTAAGACTGAAGTACAACATACTAATTAATTATTTCATACAAAAAATTAACAGAAGTCTTTTCATTTCAAAAAAAAAAATAATAATAAAGGCAGATTTTAATAGTAATTATTAAACCTATTGCACATGCAAATTCTATCAATTAATATTTGTGCAAAATCCATATGCATGTTTCACCAGCAGATGAAAAATGAAAATATTTAAAAAATTATCTGAGTGAAGAAACAGTCATCCCTCCTCAAGTCAGCTATGCCATTTCCAAGGCCTTACAGATGGCAGATCATTCCCTTGAAGCCCCACTGCCTCTCTAACTGACGTATAGTTGGGACAACTTGTTCGAAACGATGCACAATTAATGTCCAATAGTGGGTTTCATTTCAAACATTTTGTTAACATAAACTACGTTTCAATTGTCCGAAGAGTATTTTTTATTGATGACTGGCTCCATATTTTCTGGCAGAAAAGAAAGCTACATAATTTGTTCATTTAATACTGCTTCCCTGGCAGCCTGATCCATGATTTCCTGGAATGCTTATGTGACTGAGAACCCAACAGGTAAACAAGTATTTTGCAATGTTTCAGTATTATTTTGGAAAATCATATAAGTTTATTAGACTCTTTCAAAACATTCTACAAAATTGCTCATATTAAATGATGGAAATTACCATTCTAACAATTAAATATTTGTTATCTTAATGTTCAATGCAAAGTAATTATCACTTTTATAATAACATTTCTGCCTCTCCATAGACTGCAAGTACAGTAAAATCCCGTTACAACGTACTTCAAGGGAACTGGAAATTTGTGTTATTCCGAGGTGTACGTTATTCTGAAACCGGTGGGGGGTAGGCTTGTGAACAAGCCATATATCGTCAACTTACTTCTAAAGCCTCGTAAGTATAATTTAACAAATTTTTCAGGAGAGCATAAAAACTTCTTTGATATTGCATATTACAGCCATAAGAGGTTTTTTTCTTTTCGTTTTATATAATTCATGTAAACTCTAGACTTACGAGGCTTTATTACACCGAAGAAGGCTTTAATAATGAACAAAAAGTATGCATAACCTCATTTTCAGAAAATTCGGACTTACGAGGTTTTAGAAGTAAGGTGACGATATGCATAGAAAAACATGAGAATACATGAAGTGTAGCATTTTATTTTATTCAATACAAACACAGAATGCATGTAGTACAGGGTGTCTAGCAAAACGATTTCGTAAAATTCCCTGACTTTTCCTGTTTGATCACGTTATTTTCTGACCATCAGCAGCAAAAAAAACAAAAAAAAAACTATCTTGATAGAATATTATTGACTTTTTTCAAATTTTTCATTCTTATTTCGCAGCTTTTTGCTGATTTGTAAAATTCCCTGACTTCTCCTGGTTACAAAAAATTCACAACTTTTGCAACTTTCGCATGGGCTGTATTGACCAATCAGAGCAAGACATTCGAACGATGTACAGGGTCTTTATAATTAAAGTTCCATTTTGACATGGCCATAAAAAAAAAAACTACTGGACCAAAAGGTATAATACTTGGTAATATTATACAAGAGGGCATGGGAAGTTCATACCTACCAAAAAAAAAAAAAATTAGTTCAAAAGGTCACCACCAGCATGGAATGGTGCTCTATGCAATATTCGTATACGAAATTAGACACGAAGACACAGGTTAACAAGTCTTTAATCACTACTAAAATTAGTTACATGTTGAATGTGGCCTCCACCATTTACTGAAAGCATTTACCCCACCTTAAGACCAATCGCCATGCCACTGTTGAGCAACTGACACAGCAAATGAACAGTGGGGCCACTAGGCATGTCAGCACCGAGACAGTGCAACGATCCCTCTTGAGGTTGGGGCTCCGGAGCAGGCGTATGGATTACTGTGTCTAATTTTGTATACGAATATTGCATAGAGCGCCATTCTATGCTAGTGGTTACCTTTTGAACTAATTTTTTTTTTTTTGGTGGGTATGAACTTCCCATGCCCTCTTGTATAATATTATTACCAAGTATTATAGCTTTTGGTCCAGTAGTTTTTTTTTTTTTTTATGGCCATGTCAAAATGGAACTTTAATTATAAAGACCTTGTATGTTGTAATAAAGTGATAATTTAACCAAGGGAACATAAAATTAGTACATTATTCTGAAATGTACGTTAAAGTGAGGCATGTTAAACTGAAACTCTTTAGCATTAAAATATCTAATTTCGGCTGGGGATTTTAAATTTGCACATTATTTTGAAATGTACAGTCGTCAAAGGGAAATAATCCACACTTGAATTTTACTCTTAAGTTTTACCGTTTCAATATTAATTTATTTTTAATAAATTAATATTACATTTAGAGTTATCATTATTAAGATTATTAAATTTAAATAATTTTAATTAAAAAAAAAGCTATTAAAACAACACATTAGCATGAAATGTAATATTAAGTATTAAACTCGTGTGGATTATTTCCTTTGGTTGACTGTACATTAAAATGAGATACTTTGTAAAGGGATTTTACTGTATCCAGTTAAATTGAGGTATTAATGACTTATTTCTTTGCCTGAGTGTTTTCAAAAAGGATTTACATTCAACTTTCTAATGTTAGAAAAGCTGTCACTACTTCCTATTGCACTTAATGTTATATAATATGGCATATTCAAACATTTATTTATCAAATTACTTATTAAAATATCCTTACCAAATAAGAAAGTTTGTTTTCTCCATCTCTCTGTGGCATATCACATTGATTTCCAACATGCAGTATTTTTATTAGAGCATCATAGAGCTCAGAATACTTTATAACTTCTGTACTTCCTAATATAAAGTTACTTGCCTATAAATTAGTAAATAAACCAAAATCAATTTAAATTTTCAGCAAACAGAATTTAAATTTAAGATTTGAAAAATAAAAAATTGACACTTACCAATCCATCCAATTTTGGTGTATCCTGATTGCTGATATCAGATTGTGTTAATAAATAAAAGCGAGGCTTTATACCTATTTTAATAATAAACACCCTATTATTTTCCTGCTAGTTTACAGTGACAACATTTTTAAACCTTAACAAGAATAGATGAAGGAGAATATACACTAAAGAATTTAAATTTAAAGTTAATTTAAATCTCTGAAGATTTTTTCATTCATTTCTAATCACATATATAGTACGAGAAAAAATTATAGGGCCACCAACTACACTGACTGCTCAATTGTGTGTACTTAAAAAGAAAATGTATGGGGAAATTTAGTTAGGGCTGTTTATGCAAACGGAAAACAGTACTACTCAGTTGAACTTCAAAAAGAAGCTGTTGTGGATGCATGGAATGAAATATTAATGGAACGACTACAGAAACAGTGTGATTCAATGACAAACCATTTATGTGATGCGATTGAATTGAAAGGAAAGCCAACGAAATCTTGTTAAAAAAGTTTGTTTTTTTTCTTACGTTCTCTTTTTGTGGTCCTATAATTTTTTCCAGCTCTGTGAGAATCTATCTAACACTTATAACAAGGTTAAACTAGGCTATCATATATTAATTTTAAATTCTAGCTATTCTTTCAACAAAGTTTATGGCTATACCCCCTGCCCTTGCAAACTGATTTTTTTTATAGTTTGAAAATAAGAAAAATTAAAAAACACCCTATGCATGATGTTTAGTTACTCCTACCCAGCATTTGAAGTTTTCAGTTACAGAGGTTTATGTAAAATAATTAAACATATGTACAGTGTTGTAACTAAAGATGGTAATAAAGCCTTAACTGTTTCAAGCATTCTACTGCATCTACTCTTCACTTCAATCCACTTACCTTGTAATTCATCAGGATGGCCATGTTTACAATAATTTTCTTCAATATCTTTATGAATGAAATATAATTTTGCATGATTTTTGACATTATCTTTATCGACTTCACTGGAGACAGAATGAATGTTAAAAAGATTCCATTGAACCTATAAAAAATTATTATTATTACTACCGCATAATAAATTAACTGCTTAAACATTTATATAATTTTCACAGTTTTCAGAGAAATTTAGAGATTTCTATACCAGATGTTTGTAGTACAATGCACTAATTTAAACAAGGGTTATTTGGAGCATATTTAACTGCATACACCATTGTGAAAGTGTAATGATTTTCAAAATACACAGTGCGACAATTTCCAGGACTGTTGAAATAAACAACACATTGGTGAACATCTTTTTATGGAACCAGTTTCAGTTTCCATGTAACTTCTGTTGGAGGTCATAATGTCTTGAAAATAAAAACCCTTTCATGGCGATCTTGACTTTGGGAAACAGAAAATAACCAGGGTAGAGAGATCAGGGGAGTAAGATGGGTGACTCATAATTTTTTTTGCCAAGAAATCCCGCACGGCAATCATTGAATTCGCCTTGTCAAACAATTCACATCTGAACAAATATTCCTAATCATTGTGCATCCAGTCCCTGTCATGTCTTCCATCTTTTTCAGTGATAGATGATGATTTTTAGCCAGGAGCTGAGAAATACTTCAAACTGCTCACCCGGTTTTTCACGTAGGGGTCGTCTAGTGTGCTCATCATGCAGCTCTTCCGCTCCTTCTCAAAAATGCTTAAAACCACTCAAATGTTTGTAAACATGATAAAACTTCCATCTTTTTAAGCTTGTGGCAACAATTCATGAGTTTCAGTCGTGGTTTTACCCACTTTCATTTGCTCCATTCTGAGTATCGTGACCCTACTCACCGACAGCCTTCAACTAATTGATTTTCTAAATCAGCATGCAGGGACAGGTTCTAAACTCATCCACGTAATAGCACAAGTATTGCGCAATATCACGTGACCACTTTTGTGGACGTTCAAGTGTGTATGGGCACATTCTACCAAAAATCCTGGAAATTATCTCTCACACTAAGGGCCAATTCATTATCTATTTTCTCAAGTGAGTATTCTCAACT
Organism: Rhysida immarginata; assembly: GCA_023313115.1. Taxonomy (NCBI): domain Eukaryota; kingdom Metazoa; phylum Arthropoda; class Chilopoda; order Scolopendromorpha; family Scolopendridae; genus Rhysida; species Rhysida immarginata. Next base: position 438,600 of record JAHWFO010002669.1, read on the forward strand.
GAGTCTTCAGCAACAATGGACTTGTATTGTTGAGATGAGGAACACTTGGTTACAACAATGTCACTGTATTGTTGCTGAACACTCAACTGAGAAAGTAGATAATGAACTGGCCCTAAGTATATGTAGAGTTCTCACACTGTAAAGTGAAATGTAAGAGTTCACTTTATCGTGCTCATTAGGTAGGAATAGGTAGGGAAAATTTTTTTTAAATGCTCTAATTTCCTGGGACTTCAACAATAGGCTTCAATTGGTTGCGAGGAGGCTTGAGTGAAAAAAAAAAAAAAAAAAAAAAAAAAAGCAGCTCATAGATGGCGCATGAGGATATAAATTATACTATCTCTATGAAGTTTCTACCTATCGAGCGCGATAAAGTGAATTCTTCCATTTCACCTTACAGTGAGAGAACTCTACTTTTACTGGATTATCAGCAGATAATCAGCTATTAATGTTAATAATGGTTAAATTAACAGCTGAAGACCAGTGATTGGCCAATAAAAATCATGTATTGGTGGAGGAGCGGGGTATGTAAAAGAATATCACAGATCAAATATCTCAAGTATGTAATGATTCACAAACATGACCTCCCTCACCTTCTTTTGTCATTCACAAAATACAGAGATGGTATTTCCTTTTTCCACCTTGTGGATTAGAGGTTTGAACTTTTTGGTTTAAAAATTTTACTCAAAAAATATGGCACTGTGTGGCATTTAGCAACTGTTCAAATGAAAGATCATTCTAAATAAATTACCTGCTCTATTAAACTGGTTGGGGCTTCGTATAAATTACGCATTAAATAATCAAATATCAATAATAATCGAGACAAATGAAGTAACTGATTTTCTTTCAAAATCCTGAAAACAAAAAAGTCAGGTATATGTAATTTTTTTTTCAATCTTCTAAACCACACACACCAGTTTAGGCTATAAAATAATGAAATGGTTTTGAAGAAATGGTTTTGCTAAAAATATGTCTAGTAAGATTGGGTATTGAGAAAATTTGCATTTTAAAGGTGATATTTCTATAGGATGCAGGGTGAATCAATCAAAATTTGGGAACAAACTGCAGAGGCTGGCTCCCCATACTGAAACGAGTATCCCACTGAAAAATTTTGCGGAAAGCACTGTAAAAATTTCAAGTTTTTGCAACACAAGTGCAATTCTAGGACAGGGAATTATTTATGCTTATGGAAGAATGTCGAGATCTGCTCCAATTTTGTAGTAGAAAGTACAAAACCAGATACAATGGAATCAATGGAAATAAACAGTATCCCTCTACCTATGCTGATGCACATTTTCATAGACCTCACTGCAGATGGCTTCACACACATCTACAGTAAGTAGATGTAACATCTCTATATTTGCACTGGTCAATGCATACATGAGGGCTTTGAGGTGTCCCCACAGATAAAGTCTAGTTGATTGAGATTGGGCAACCGTGCAGACCATGGAAATGTGCAGAAGCATGCATAAACCACATCCTTGCTCTAATATTCAGGGGCACATTCTCAAAAAGGTCTGGAATCATGTTAATGACAAACACCCTTGTACATGTTAACACTAAGACATAAGGTCTGATCAGGCAGTTGCCTACAATACCAGCCCACACATTGATCTTGAACTGCTGCAAGTGTCAAGCCAGGATTATATCGCATGGATTTTCCACAGCCCACGGATGTCAATTGTGGAAATTAATAATACATTATAGTCTGACTGTGTAAAATAACCCATCAATCAAGCACTTCTGGTAGTATGCTTATATCACCTTTTTTAATTGTTTTGGTACAAGGAACCAGTCCCCCTATTTTAGATTCACTCTGCATACGAGAAAAAGACCAAAAGGAAAGAAATTTTGTCTACTGGAAAATTTTTTGAAATTTTTAATTCTGATCTTTAAATCAAATTTCTTGGTTTCTTAATTCATAAGGAAAACACAACCAACTTACTTGCTTACTACATTAGCAACATTTGCAATAGCATGGGCACACTGTAATAGAACAGTTTTTTTCTGCATTAATTGCAATGAATGAAAAAGAAAAAGCAGTAACTGCATATGTTCCACATTTAGATCTGTATAAAAGAAAGAAAATTAACATAAAGCAAAGTTTCATACAAAGTATGACATTTTAACTTTATTAAAAACTAATTTAGTCATTGACCTTCTATCTCCTCTGTCGTTCCAGTTGTTGGAGGATTAATTATGCATTTTTGAAGTGTTTGAAGAACTCGTTGCCAAATTAAAAGGCAAGCCGCCTCACTTTTACTTTTTAATGTTATTTCATCTTTTTCTCGTTGTTGCTGAAGCAAAAGAATCTATAATTGAAAAAAAAAAATCTTTATTATTTCTTTCAGCTATTAGGAAACTACACTGCGGAAAAAAAAAATCCCAACACCACGAAGGACTTGTGTTAGATGAATGAAATTTGGACAGTATATTCAGCTATGGTATTTATTCAACTGATTCAAGTTTCAAGATTACAAATTATAGGGGGCACCACCAGTGCCACCCTGTACATGCAAATGAGACATTCCAATGACAGATATAAAGGAGATCAAACGCGCTTCTGTGTCACTTCAGACACTTGTGGACGTGTGTGATAGAGTATGTACAGTAAAATATGCCTAGAAGGCGACTACGACGTGAATATGGGCAGCTAAACCAATTCGAACGAGGACGTGTAGTGGGCCTTCGAGAGGGTGGATTTTCGTTCCGTGCTATTGTAGAACGCATGGGTCGAGACGTTGCCACTGTGTACAACTGTTGGCAGCAATGGTCCAGGGAAGGCAGAATTACCAGGAGAACAGGATCTGACGACCCCCGTCCACTGGAAACAGGGTTGACCGGTGCATCTGTAGGATAGCTGTGGCAAATCGGACAGCATCTGCAGCGGACATTCGAGCTGCTGTAGCACCCAACGTCACTCCACGCACAATTCGGAACAGTCTCCTGGCCAGGAACCTCCACTCCAGGTGCCCTGTGGCATGTTTGCCTCTTATCCCTCAACACCGGCACGTTTTCAATGGTTTCAAGCCAGAACGACTTGTAGGGCAGAATGGAGGTCTGTGGTCTTCACAGATGAAAGTCGTTTCTGTCTGGGTCAGAGTGATGGTCACACAAGGATCAGGAGGAGGACTGGGGAAGTCCTCTTATCGAACTGTATTCGTCGTCGGCATACTGGCCCCACCCCTGGCGTTATGGTATGGGGAGGGATTTCCTACAACAGCAGGACCCCCTGGTGGTTATCCCAGTCACCATGACAGCAAATGTTTACATTCGGATGGTTGTTGAACCCATTGTGCTGCCATTCATGGCTGGTATGCCAGGGGGGCTGTTCCAACAGGATAACGCTCGACCCCACACTGCCGCTGCAACCCAACGTGCCCTTCAGGGTGTCCACATCCTACCATGGCCAGCACAATCACCAGATGTGTCGCCCATAGAGAACGTCTGGGACATGGTCGGACGCCGTGTCAGGGCTCTTCCACAACCAGCAACAACTGTCACTGATCTGACCATCCAGGTGCAACAGGCATGGAATGCCATACCACAAAATGACATTCGGCATCTCTACGACCGTATGCATGCACGTGTGCAGGCCTGCATAGACCAGCGCGGCGACTACAGCAGGTACTAAAGTCCGTGCTTTTCACCATGTACAGGGTGGCGCTGATGGCGCCCACTATAAGTTGTAACCTTGAAACATGAATCAATTGAATAAATACCATAGCTGAATATACTGTCCAAATTTCATTTTTTTCCCCGCTAGTGTATTTCAATTTCAAATCAGGTTTTAATCCATACCTGTGCTAAGACTGCCAAAGTTCTTGGATACACCTGTAGGGGCCAATCATCTTGTGCTTTTGGACTGACGCCTAACTGATTAAGAAGCATATTCTGAAAGAATGAAACAAAAGTAAACATCAAATAAATTTTCATTAGATATTATTCTCCAATGACATTTTTAGGGGGAGGGAGGAGAAGTTAATTATTTCTATACCTGTAAATTCTCACTAAGAATCCCTGTTGCTAGAATGTTATGAGTATACCAGGCCAACACTTGAGAAAACTCAAAAAGCGAGCCCAAAATATTTTCAAAGTATATGCTCATCGTTCCTAAAATCAATGTTAATTTATTAAAAAAAACATTTTTTCTCAATTATAAAATAGGATTTTTATACTTAACAAAAAAAAATTCAAACCTGTTTCGGCATGGGACGTCTCTTTATCCAAATCACGAATGATACCAGCTAAAATGATCATGTGCTGATCACTCAAACTTGATCGAGCAAAATTCCGCATGCATTCATTTTCTGAATTTATAAAGTGAGTATTCATAAACATGAAAATATGTGATGCCAATGAAAGATACTGTAAGTAAAATAAACAAATAAATATATAAATAAATTGGGAGAGAAGAATATTATATGGGGTCATGTTCCTATTTTTTCTACATTATAATTTTAGAATAATAACAGACAATTTTAAATTTTAAAATTATAAACTCGATAATAGAGATTATGATAGGATAACAATGTTATAGTTTTATCAGAAAAAAAAACCCCAACAAATTTAAATAATTATAAAAAATTAAAGAAATCTCCAAATACGATATTGGTAAATAAAATATTTACATCTTACCCCGTTTGGTTCTCCCTTCTCTGGAATAAGGTTTCCACTTTCACTTGACTGTCGCTGTGGACTTCTTACATCAGATGTGCAGTTCTCCTGATTAGTTTGAACTGTGGCATTATTTGGAGTTACTGTATCTTGAGGAGCTAAAGTTTCCTCAAACCATTGACCTAAAATGGGCTCACTATCATCTAAAAAAAAAATAAAATAAATAAAACTTAAACAGATATTGAAACTTAAAAGAGTTTAAACAGTCGACATATTGCTTCAAGAAAAATTTTACCATCATCCCCAGTACTTTCTTCAGAACAGCTAAATTCATCTTCATAGTAAGTATTTGAATCCGATATGCTGAAATTATCACCGTCGACTGGGTGTTTCTGAATCCTTTTCAGCATGCAAGCCTGAAGAAAAACCAAATTTACACAAAAATAATAAAAACAAACGAATAAAAGCAAATATATTTTTAAATATTCATTTTAAAACCTCTGCACACTGTCGAGAATGTCTTACCTTTCTGTAACTTATTGCTGCTAAATTGAAAAGTAAATTGTTCAAATTTAAATTCTGTATAAGGCGTTGGACACGTTGCCATGCACCAAAATGGCCTAGAATATCTAATTTAGCTGCTTCAGAAGAAGCTCGATCATCAACAACAATCGATTCAGTCTTCAAATCATCAAGAAGATATGTCATTAAATTTAATGCTTGTGATCCAAGAGCAACAGATAAAACTCCAAATCCTTGTTGGCTTAAAATTAAAAAATAAAAAATAAAATAAAATAAAATAAAATAAAAAATCTATCATTCTTTTAGTCTTAAATAAATTAGATTAATACAGGGTGATCCTGAAACGAATGGTCAAAATTGGGGACTGAATTGGACTCATCAAGGATGAAAAATAAAGTGCCTATAAATGTTAGTCCAAAAACGCACCCACCAAGATTTACGACACACTGAATTATTATCGGATGCAGAAAAAAACGAAGATCAAAAAAGGAAAATAACTTTATTTATACCATTAACTGAAACACATGCTTCCACTGGTCTAAACCATGACTGTCAAACACGTTCAAAGATTCATTATGCTCTCAGGAGGTGACTAAAGGTTCGTACACATCTGGCGAGTCAACTGAGATTCATGGGACCAGACAAGTGCACTGCAGGCTTTGAGGAGAGGGAACTTGGTTTACTTAACTTCATCTTCTCATTCCTTGGTGAATTTTTTTGCTCTGCTTCAGTCGTGGATAGAGAAACATCATACTTAGTCAGTAACGCAGAAATAGCAGGTTTGATTTGCAGTAGCTTTTATTCTGAAAGTTGCCAAGTCGTTTTTTTTTTGTTTTTGTTTTTCCCCCATTCTTCTGGCATGATGTTTCCTATTGCTGTGGCAATTTCTTTCCATGCATTCCCCCCCCCCCCTTTTATAATAATTAAAATCCTTTGGATTCCATAACACAGAAGTATGTATAATTCGATGAAGGATCTTTTCTCATTCCATGAATCCATAATTGCAGGAATATAAATGCTGGCAGTTGATTGAAGAGGATTAAAGTTGATTGCTGGAATAGGACAGTAATTTATGCAGGATACACCCAGAGGCAAAAGGGCAATAAAAACACATATGATTGAGGGGGGTTGTTCGACAGGGTGGTCATTTGTTTCTTACTGCAAGAACCAGGTAATTTATTGGCTTTTTTTTTTTTTTTCAGAGAGCCTAAAACGAGTTTACTACAAGCCTACAAGTCCATCCTCACTAGGAAGGGTGAGCCTGTTTGAGTTTGTCAGAAAAAATTAGGGTGGCTTGTCGAGGCCATATAAATATGGCAAACTCGGCTCAGAGGAGTATTGGCTCGTGCTCAACTCGCCTGATGTATATGCACCTTAAGACTGTCGGGTTCTGAATTCTGAAGTATTGTCCTTTGTAAATACTGTATTAGGATTTCAATTAATACAAAAGATCACTCGATTCTTGAACACATTAATTAAAAAAAAAGCACAAATCCTAGTATGTATGATCAAAACTTTAAAAGTAGTTATTCTTTGAGGATGATAATTAAATGCATTGAAACTCATTAAAAAAAAAAAAAAAAAGTTTTTTGAACTAATATTCATTTATCAACCAATACCCGATTTTGACCATCTATTTCAGAAAACCCATACTGTGCATATATATGTCTATAATGAGGGACGAAGCTCAGGTGGTCATTACAGACTGGTTTTTATATTTAGGTTGAAGGTCCCAATGGCCAGATTTCTATTTCTCTTCCTTGACCTGAATGGTTGACTAAAGAGAGTATTGTAGTACAGTGGTCCCTCCACAAGTCGACACCCGTGGTTCCAGGGCCTTGCCGTCTTGCGGACTTTCCAGACTTGCGGAATTCCAAGATGGCGGAACCCCTCCCCCCCTCCCGCGTGCTTTTTCTGTAGTGTTAAAAAAAATTTTCCACTTTTTTTTTTCCGACGTTTACTGACTATCAATTATCAAAACATTATATCCTTTCAAAATATTTGATATTTTTATAAATTTTAACCCCTATTAAATATTTATTCCGTTATTTATTAGCTTCAAATTTTATTTGCACGACTTTTTTTATCAAAAAATTCGCTGTTGGAAAAGTTGGTTCTTTAATATTTTCCCCATGTTTAAATTTTGGGCGAAACTTTTTATTCTCGTTTTCAACTTTTTCAGATGACAGCAAATTTGTGTACAATTTAAAAATATGTTCAAATAATGAATTTCTTGATACAATAACGGGAAGTATGATCACTTGGCCATTCCATGCCACATTATGATCGATCATTCATGACAATCCACAAACGCGACAACTATCTTCCGACTTCCAAAAGTGGGACAAAATTGGAATGTTTACTAAAAAAATGAGATGATAATGTTTTCAAAGGGATAAATGATCGCCCTAATAAGCCTAAGATAAATGTCTAAGAGAAAGACTCCTAATTTTTGGTCATTGTGAACGATTGATTTCTTTTCGCATTTTTTTTTTGATAGGCTGAAGAGGAGTTTATTAATTATTTTCTGAAACTAGTTATGGATATAAACATTTATTTTACTTAATTTACAGACACTTAATGTCACTTTTATGCGGATCCCATTTTATTGTGAGGCATTTTCTTACGCCTAACGTTTTTGTCTTCGTCTTTATATAGACCGTGTACGCTATGAAACGCGAACATTACGAAGTGCAACTTGTAAGGATTTATTATAAATAAACAAGATAATAAATGAAAATTCCTGCTTTTGAAAATCAAGCTAGAACACTGAAAATAATAAATTTAAAAAAAGCAGAAACTCTGCACTTCTTCTAGAGAAAATAACAAAGAATTCATCACTAAGCATTCCGTTTAGAGAGGCCAAGTTCGCTAAAAACGTCAGCGGTGTTTCCTTTACACCCTTTAGAAATCTTGGAAAAACGAACACACTTAAGGCTTTTATGATGTTATTTGACTAAAATATTAATAATATTGAGAAATAATTCATTACATTAACAGATTTAAAAAAGGTTTAATGCAGTACATTTTTCCACTTAAAAAAAAATTAATGAAGAGCACGAAGTGACGGAGGCATTTTAGATTTGATCAACTAACTTTTCGATTGATTTTAATGATAAACAACACATGAATAACGTAAAATAATGCATCGAATAAAATACAATAGAAAAAAATATTTTAAAGCTATTACGTGCTAAGCATTTCCAACGCTAAAATGTCGGCAATTCAACTCATCGCTAAAGATATATTCGCGTCTACTTCATTGCAGAGTTGCTCTCGTATTCTTCAGTAAATTAACTAGCTTTCGAAGAAGAAAATTGCAAGAAAAAATTAAACCAGATTAAATATCACTTTTTCAAATTAAGACAATCTTACTCAAAAGTCGGCATTTGAAATTTTTAATTGTAACTGCTTATGTGGGAAAGGAGGAGGGGTGCCTCCATAATTAGTCACCATTCCGAGTTTCGTGAAAAATAATAAGCTCGAAGAAAGCTGGCTTATAACAATTCTCATATTAATTTCCATAATTAACTTTTATATCCCTCCAAAACAGTCTATATGCATTAGGGGAACTATAAAATTGTTTAACTTAGAATATTTTAATCGTCATAATCGTTACAAATTACGCATTTGTGCAAAAATCCCCGACCGGAAATTATTGTCCGCCATCTTGGATTTCATGAAAAAAATTGCAGACTTGTGGAATACTGACTTGCGGAGGGACCACTGTAATGTAGTAGAAAGTTATAGGTGGATTCCGTGAGTGATTGTCATAAATATTCCTTTTAGCTACGGGATAGAAAAATGCCAGTCGCTGATCGTGTTAGGCAGATGGATGTTATGCCAACATATTTAACGTGTAAATTTCTGCAGGACCAGATAAATGTGACCTTTAGCACAGGCTTCACTGTATATCAACTGAATTGCCATAACAACACTTCCAGATAAGACTACCCGATTTCTGAGATTTTTTCCCCCTGGTAATAATAAATTATCTACGTGTAAGATGTACCCTAACTGATGTTATGCTCAGGTCCTGCATGTATCTTGATACTGAATATGCTCAAATTATCAATTTAATAAAATATATACAACAAATAATTAGCCAGAAACTGGACAAAAATCACTGCATGAAAAACCACTACAAGTTGATCAGTAGATGCAAGAAAACCTGCTAATTAAGAATGGACCGAGACCTATTTTACTTGTGACAACTTTTGAAACAAAAAAAAAAAAAAGTTTTGTACTGCAGCAAGTCTCACAATGTGTAGCCACTTTCAGTTAAATTAAAGATATACCGGGGTATGTTATTTTAAGTTTCTAAATCAGTTTAGAGCCTCTAGTATGTATATTTACACTTTTATTAGTGGTTGTCTTCCAGTTGCTTGTCCTTCTTTTCCTTTTGATGGTGCATGCTCTGGAGTCCGAGTTTTACTACTTTCCTTCTGCTTTTCGCTTATTCCAGATGGGGCCATATATAAAATGTGCTGTAAGCCAGTAAGTAATGTCCATGCTCCTATTAAGTTGAAATTTTGAAGGTTCTAATGAAGGAAAGCAGACATAAATATGTAAATCCTTATCCCTATCAAACCAAATAAAATTTTTTAATAAAATGATTACTAACATGTCCTCCAGCACGTGTGGAATTTCTGATGGCTGATGCTACAGTATTGAAAACTTCCAACTGAAATTTAAATTGCCAAAAATTAGAGAATTTATATTTTCAAAATCTGAACAGGAATGCCAAAAAAACCCGTATAATGTTAATGGTGAAACGCATAAATTTAACAAATAGAAAAGTCCAAAATAAACAATATATATGACAACAGCTGAATTGACAGTAATTCCAGTTATTCCTTTATCCCAACTTGGGATTTGCCTTAAGTTTTGCACTAGTTTATTTATTAATTCCATATCTTACAACATTAATTTTTTTTAAAAAATGTAAGTACCGTATTTTGCTTTGTAATGTAAACAAAATCTTAAAAATTGTAATCTATCCACAGATTTATTGACTATAATTTAATATCATTAATATTAACAAAGAAGAGAAGGGAAGAAAAACATTTCACTATCTGGACTTGGACCAGGAACAATGCCTTTCACTAGCACTGCTCTAACCAATAAGAGCGGTGCCAGCGATGGAAATGTTCCCTGGTTTGAATCCATGTTGCGAAATTTTTCCTTCCCTTTTCTCCTTTGTATTTACAATTTGTTTGAAGCATATCTTCAGTTTATTATTATCTCCTCTGAACAGAGGAAGAAGAAAAGCAAAATATTTGAGTGTCCCCCCCCCCCCCCCCAGAAAATTACTAGTACTGATTGACAGGGTCAAGGAAACCTAGAGGCAGGTGGCAGCACATGTTCTGTTGGACCCAGCCAACTTCTGGCACTCACATTACCAATATGCTGCAATAAGAATTTAATTGAATAGTAGTGGTTTTGTGCACCCGTTTCAGCGATGGAAAAATTTCAGTTCATGAATGGTTCTACAACAAAAGCAATGTAATGACAGGCCATGCTTTTACATCATCCTTAAACAGGAACGCTTCTACAGCTTCATCCATCGGATCGAGCAATTAAAGTAGCTGCTAGACATTATGCTCGTCAATGGTGATAATGAAATAAACAACATCGGCAGGCAATGGCTAGCAAATCTATCCATTCCCTGTGACACAAGTGCTTTCCGGAAAGGCATGGGGTCCAGTCATGTGATAGCGATGTTTATTTTTCGATATGGCCAATATACAGAATAATATCCGGTATATTGAGAATTTAAAAATCAGAAATAGAAAAAATAATTGTTGAATATATAATTTTTTAGCTTCAGCAAAATTGCTTAAGAGGAGTGGAGGATTTAGATATTTCCATGGCAACACCAATGTTAACTGCTGAAAGCAATTTTTCTATCAGAATGTGGCTGAAAAAACTTGCCTTCTGATAATTTGCCTATGAGCAGATTTAAGGAGGCCTCTGATAAACAATCGGGTGTACACATTCTTGCACTTGAATTATGTTTTTTTTATATTCAAAAAACATGAGAATAAATGCAGCGTATATTTACTTATGCAAGAAACTTACAGTAAAATTTTCATCTTCATGAGAATTACAACGAATTTCTAGTAATGACTAGAAGATCAAAAATGAACCGAAAAATTCTGCGACCTGAATTCACAGCTTTAGTTTTTCATCACAAATTTTTTTACTCTCTAGTGTTTATTTATTACTTTATTTAATAATGACTTGTAAATACTTACACTTTTCTCCACAATACCTACGGCGCAAAAGTCATTTTCTTCGTCCTTGATATATGTGCCTCCTTTCTGGGGTGCAGGTGTTGTAATTCCTATGATGCTGTTTGCCATCGCTACTGTGACTGAAGCAAACAGACAGCTCATAACGATCATTGTAAGTTTTTGAAGTCTTTCTTCATTCAGGGGCTCTAGAACAGGCAATGTCAGCACTCGCCATACGATATTGATGTCATTCATCAGCAACTGAAAACTGCCACACCAGCAGATGTGTAAAAATATGAGTTCAGACTTGTGATAAATTAACAAAAATGATTATAGTAAATTTTGTTATGGATATTAAAATTTCACACTGCAATCCCTAAAACAGTTTTAGGAAAAGAATGTATTATTGTACAGCTATTATAAGTTTACAATTTTATATATGTTATTTGGGATAATTTAACTAGAAATGTAACATTTCACTGCTACACTTACAAGCGGAACAAAAAAAAAAAAAAAAATCTAAACAAATGATAAGGATATACAGGGTGTCCAAAGAAGGAAAGGTCAATATTTGGTGCATATATACACTGTCCTATCACTGAATTATACCACCCGCTTAGTAATGGGAGTAGCCACCCTTCGCTGCTATAACTGCTGCTAGGCGTCGTGGCATGGACACAAGAAATGTGCAGTATGCGTTGATGGTATGGCAGTCCATTCTACTTGAAGTGCTGTCCACAGTGCTTCGAGAGTCATAGGTGGAGGGTCCAGCTGCCGTACATAGCGATCAAGGTGCTCCCACAAATGTTCGATTAGCTTGATGTCTAGCGAATTAGCGGGCCAAGGGAGCACGCGAAAGTCAGTAGAGTGTTCCTCGAACCAATCCAGAAGGAGACGTGCCTTGTGGCAGGGTGCATTGTCCTGCTGGAACACACCATGACATTGAGGGAACATCATGAGCATATACGGGTGCACCTGGCATTCAAATTGCCCTCTAGACGAATCAGTGGACCTAACTGCTCCCAACAGAAGATTCCCCACATATGAACACTACCGCCTTCAGCCTGTTTCCAGCCCACAATAGCCTCCTGCAGTCTCTTTTCATGGCGTTCACGACACACTCGCCATCGCCTGTCAATCTTATGGAGCAAAAACCTTGACTCGTCAGAGAAGGAGACCTTAGCCCACTCATCTGTGGTCCAATGGTAGTGCTCACGTGCAAAGTCTAGGCGTCGTTGACGATGACCCCTGGTCGACATGGGTGCAGCAACTATGCGTTGACTGTTCAGGCCCATCCGCAGCAGGGTGCGTTAAACAGTAATGTCGGATACACGTCTGTTGGCACCACTGTTGAAACTGGTGGTCAGTTGATGGACTGTGGCTATCCTGTCACCTTTTAAGAGTTGTTGTAGGCACCGCTCACCCCGTTGGTCGATGGCTCGTGACCCTATCCAGTAATGGTCTTGGTACGCGATTTCTGTCCCTGCTATCCACTCTTTGTACACCTTCACTACAGCAGACCATGAACAGTTCACAAATCGCACCGTTTCAGAGACGGTGCCACTCTTGCTGCGATAGCCTATTATCATCCCTTTTTGGATGTCAGTTAAATCCGGACGTTTACCCATCTTGAGGCTCGTGTACCTGCCGTTTGATGCACCAACTTTAAAGCTTTCTCAGCCTGTTATGCAAATTTTGTAATGTGTAATCGTTGTTGGGGCGAACCATGCGTGTGCTTTAAAGGGGTGCTGGTCATAATTCATTGATATGACAGTGTAGAATGAGTTATTGTAGATCAAAAAGTTTATATAAACATGTAATCTTTTACTAATGGTTTCCGAGATGCAACTATTGGTTAAGTATCGAATAATTTAAAATAAATAATTTAACTGTGCCACTTCATGTTGATTTCATTATTCACCGTAATGTAGTGCTGCATAATTTTTGTAAATTTAAAAGGTTCGTTAAACTCAGTTTGTCATCTGTACTGCAGTTTATGACAAATTTGAAAAAGTCACACGTTTTCTCTAATGTCGAGTATTCAGATATGATTTATGTTTATAATTTTTCCTAATCACTGGATTGGTTGCGGTGGAACAGTTAGTTGGCCCCAAGATCACCCGACCTAAATCCCTTGGATTTCTGTTTGTGGATTAAAGTGCGAGGTTTATAATACTACAGTCAATACATCAGACAAGCTTCTTGCACATATAACAGATGCTGTGGACTAAATTAGAGAACATGAAGATGCCTTCAGGCCACAACTCACCACATAATCACAAGAATTGAAAAACGCATGGAAGTAATGTATGCGGTGGAATATTCGAAAAATTATGATTAACTTATTAAAATGTTAATGCAGAAAAATAAAAACCATATTACAAACTTCATAATTTTAATTTCAAATAGCACTATATCTCAGAAACCATTAATAAAAGACTATCTTTTGCTACAAATAATCTTCATCAAACAAAGGGAAAATGAACCAATTTTCTTTTAAACTTATGAGGTCAAAAAAAAGATACCTGTTACGCACAGATACTGCATCAGGGACAGAGTTTGGCACTGAAAAGCCTCTTCCTGTGATTGCATCTTGGTATCGAGCCACATAGCGATGTAAATATGGCAAGTCAAGGCACATTTCAATTAATATACTACCAGCATTCAATTGTTGAAGATTGACAATATTTTTCATCGAAAAGAGTTTCTAAGAGAAACAAAAATTTAAAAATTTAATTATTTTATAACTTAAAACTGACAATAACATTTAAATCAAGGATTATGTATACAATTACTCTCATTTCTTGAGCAGGATCAGCAATGTGTGATATGGTAGTATCACCATCTTTATCTACCAATTCAACTGGTTTTTCAGTCGTTTTTGCAGTGGACATCACATCTTGAAAGGGAGTCATTAGCTGTTCAAGCACAGCATGACATGGATCAATCCGTGGGCGTTTAACATCTTTAGGTTCATCTTCCGATTTTTCTTGACCTTCACAAATCAATTTTCAAATAGTGGTATTCTTATTTTATATGAATTCAACATTATAGTTTGACATCAATACTAAAAATAAGTTTTTAAAATAATTTCAAGTTCATATATTACTCATTAGTTATTTAAAAATCAAATTTCCTTCTAATTAGATTTAATTCCAAATAAAATTCATATTTTAAATTGGAATTATCTCAATTATTTAAAAAAATTTCAAGAAATAATTATTTAACATTTAGCAAGCTATTAAATGGTCAAACCAAGTTTATTGTTGACAAAACTTTAATGGCAGTATTCACGAACCGAGGATTAAACTAGAATCACTCAATCCACGATCCAGGATTACTTCATTTAGAATTATATTTTGCACTAATTCACGATTCTTTGTAAGAAGTTATCTCACTGGTTATGACCGTGACCACCGAGAGAGAAGGCCTCCACAATGAAACTGAATACATTGTTGCACTATCTATGATGATGTAACAATTTATTCAGTTTCATTGCGGAGGCCTTCTCTCTCGGTGGTCATGTTATGATGCAATCACCCCAATGCGCATATTTTGATGTGCACAAAGAAAGGCAGACATTCTTTCCACTTTGTAACTGTGGTAGCCTTACAACAATGGAAGAAGCATCCCATTATTGTAGACTTTGAACTGCTCATCAAGCGAAAAAAACAATTCTTTATACAGTTTATAGTGAAAATAAAAATTTAATCAAGTTACATCATCCTTTCCGACTGAAAATATTTTTTGAGGTCAACTCTTCTTAACAAATCAGTAAATTGAAGAAATACTAAATCGTCCTAAGTGTCAGTAAAGTCGTCCATCTTGTTTTAACTAGTTTCAACCAACTGTGAATGCGCTAATTCTTGATTTGATACGTAATCCTCAGACAACCTTGAATCAAATGGAGAATCAAATGTGAAACTTAATCAGAGAATTTTGTCTCTCAAAAATTTCTTTTAAATTTGATTGATAGTTTGTTTTGAACATAAAAACTATCACTCAAAGCTGATTTAAGTGTTAATCCTTGGTGGTGAATATGCTTGCAAATGTTGAATATAAAAAATCTATTGAAGAAGCTTATACAGGGTATTTGGAAAATGTAGGATAATAAGTACATAGTGTGATCATTTGTGTGATGACAAGTTTAAAGTTCCTTATGCAAATGTTCAATACTCAAATTTTAAGGGTCTAAAGTCACGCGAAGTTTGCTAAAAAGCAGTGGATAAGTCACCTGGTCTAGCAAAAATCCAAAATTTATTATTTCCGACAAACGACAAAAACACATTGTTAAAATCAAAGTTGGCAACAATGAGGGCTACATTGTTGTTAAATCAAGATAGGTCAGATGACTTTTCAGTGCTAGGGCCAGTCTTTTTTTTAGGCTATGGAAAATTCATATACGATATAACACCATTTTTTTGGACCTAAATTTTAAGTTTGACATTTTCGATAAGGAATTTTTTGCTAAGATTAGATTGATGCATGGAATCACACAATATAATTATTCTCCTACATTTTCCAAACAGCCTATACAGGATGGTCCATTTAAGTGTAGACATGGAAATATCTCGAAAACAAAGCACTGAACGAAAAAATGTCTAAAATCAAAAGTGAGTTACTTCCCCTTGTGAAGGGGGGGGGGGGGGGTAACTTTGAAATCTTAAATAGGAATCCCTATTTTCAATGATATATTCAGATTGTACACAATATTAGAGAAATGTTTTATTCTTGGTGTTTTTTCCAATTGATCCAACCGTTTAGGAGATAGAGGCCCTTAAACTGTGGAAATTTTAAAGTTTTGAACCCAATTTTATCGATGAAGACAAAGAGATAGAGGGTGGGTCTTGCAGCCGTTCCTATTCTACTTTTTGATGGTCTTTAAGAATCCAAAGCTCAAAAAACAGATGTGTTACAAAGCAAATAATAATGTTATAAAAAAAAATAATAACCAGCAGTGTGTGTCCGAATATGAGCTGGTAATTTGGCAGATTTCATCATTGAAGTTAATGTTACCACATCAGTTCGTTGAAGAAATCCTACTCCTTTACACAAGCCTTTTATTAATATCATTAATTGTTTCTGGAATAGAAGGAACAATATTTAAGATAAAACAATAACAAAATTTAGTTTTTTTTGTGTTAAATTTAGTATTATTTATCTAATAAAATTGTTAAGACTGAATGGAAAATTCAAACCTGAGAGAGACAACATTGTTCATCGTATTTCTGAAGTTTGTTTAAAAAAAATTTCATTAAAACTTTTGTAGCACATGTTACATTGCTCATTTGGCTTTTGGTCACTGAAAGGAGGAAAAAAAAAAAATTTTAAGGATATTTTTTATATAGTAATAAACTTACAAATTTAATCAAACAGACATAGATATAATGCAAAACTAATAATTCAGAAATATTACTAATGCAAGACTAATAATAGGCCAGAAAACATTTTTATTATAGAGATAAGGACAATTCATATAAGCTAGCATATTAAAAGAATGATGCTAACCATAATTTGTAATACCTCAAATGTAGAGTGTATTTGAGATATTTTGCACCTGTATAATAAATGCTGAAAATATCTTCCCTCCTGCTTTAGGCCTCAACTGAGCACAGCATTGAATGTTATTGACTACATCCATGATCCCATCATGTGACATTAAAGTGGAATATTTTCTTGAGCAGTGACTTATTTTTCAACAAGAAAATGCTGGCCACTCACAACATTCCTTTCCATGAGCTGTTTGCATGCTTGTGAGACACTGCTTGGCCAGCTAGACTGCTCTAATATTGAACATCTTTAGGACGTGACAGGGCATTGCTTGCAACAATCCAAAACATTGATGAATTAGCCTGAAAATTAAAGATCACTGGCAAGGAAATCTCTCACAAAACCATCTGTCAAGTTATGAATCCATCCATGCATGTTGCCGGGCAACAACCTGTATGCAAAAGATGATCCAGATCCACTTTACATAAGCTTTCTTTCCAATAAATCACCCAATTATTTCTTTTTCTGTAAACGTATATTGGATTTAACATCATGCTACTTTCTTGATGTCAACTTCTTTTGTTAAAGAGTGTATAGCTTTGGAGTAACTAACTAACTAACTAATAAAAAATAAAAATTGCAAATCCACAGACTCCAAGTAAGGTCTGATTTTTGGAGACATTTTTTTCATGACATTTACTGCTTTCGAATGAAACGCAACAATGCAGATGTAATAGCATCATTTTCATGTTCTTTTTGTCATGCGCACGTGCACATGATCCGCAGCATTCACTCACGCAATAAATCTTTACCAAAGATCGTAATCAACCTTCTGTACAATCTTCAAAGAAAAAAAAAAACTTTTTCAAAAAGCATAAAGAAAAAGAAAAAAAAAATGAAGTTGTCGATCTTTCTTGTGTTAAAGAGCTACAAATGCACAAGAATTTTCCTGGCTTTTATTATTTAGAAAAAAATTCCCTGACTTTTCCCAGTTTCCAGGTTTTCCCAGTTGGTAGACCCCCTGCAAAAACTAATGTAACACAGCTTCTGTTAAGAAGAATCCGTGAAGAAACCATCTTATCTACATGTTGTTGTCCCTGAAAAATCCAGGAATAAATGATGAAACTGGTTGGGGAATTTTGTCATATTTCTTCTCTTGTGTACTGCAAAGGCTTCATCTATGAGGATGGATCAAAAAGTAATGCACAACAATTTTTTTAATGGAATACTATTTTGGTCTGGATGTTCAAATTTGGCAAATTGATAGTTTAAATCTTTCACTATAGATAGATTTGGCTTGATCAGGTGTCGCCCTAGCAGAAGGACCGATAACTGCTGAGTAAAGATGGCACGTATGCTAGCATCGTCAACTTGTGAAGGACAGCCAGGTATAGTCCTTTTTTCATGTGGTGCTGAGAAAAATTGAGGACTTTGGCTGGGAGGTGCTCTACCCTACAGTCCAGACCTCGCACAATCCAATTTCTGCCTCTTCGAATCAACGAAGAATTTTTCAAAGGAGGCCAACGCTTTGGTTCGGATGAATGGGTTAAATCAGTTGTGAGCAGGTGGCTCTACAACCAGAAAACCGAGTTTAATGAAAGAGCAAACAAAAATTAAGCAAAAACTGGACTGGAACGACCAAAATCAGAGGGAACATCTTTACCGGATAAGTATTTTGGCTACCACAAAATGCAACTAAATTAAAGCCTTAATGAAAGAGGTGCATTGAATCTTGTGCCACAATCGGAGAAATGTGTCGAGAGACTTTGTGCATGTCGAAAAATAGATAAAACCTGTAGTTTTCATGTGCGTTTTTTCATTTTTGCTTATTATTAAAAATGTTACCACAAAATTGTTGTGCGTTCTTTTTGATCCACCCTCGTAATTAAATTCACTTTCTGATGTCAAAGGGAATAATATTCAAAAGGTTTTTTAGCTTTTTTATAATAATGAACAGTTCTTTGTTTATTCCACCTAGCAGTAAGAATTTCTGGGGAGAACATATTAAAAAACGAAAAAATAAATTATTTCACTTGTCACTCCATTCAGTTATTCCTGCCTTTATTGCCACTAGATAGGCCTTTTCCCTTTTCTTCATGATTATGTTCCATATTCCCATGCCAGCCTAATGTTGTAGAGTACTGAGACATACACTATATGATCAAAAATATCCGGACACCCCTCACAGATCATCGATTGGCCCAATGTCACATTATAATGACTTGCACATCATTTAAATAGCTTCCCACACCTTCAGACTCAACTCTGCTTGGACATTGGCAAGAATGGGTCGTTCGGCAGAGCTCAGTGAGTTCCAACGTGGAAACATCGTTGGATGTCACCCCTGCGGCAAGTCCGTGCGTGACATTTCCAGCCTTCTTCAGATACCCAAGTCAACAGTAGGCGATGTCATTATGAAATGGAAGAGCCGGGGATCAACAACAGTTCAACAACGAACCAGTAGACCCAAGAAACAACGGACAGAGACCGTCGAGTGATTCGTCGTGTCACCCGCAGCAACCGGAAGTCCTCGGCGGAAAAAATTGCCACAGAGTTTCGAAACGCCTCTGCAAATGATGCCAGTACCATGACAATTCGTCGGGAACTGCACACGATGGGATTCCATGGCCGTGCTGCTGCCCACTAGCCCCACATCAGCAAGGTCAACGCCAAGCGACTTCTGGAGTGGTGCAAAGCCCACAGAAACTGGACAATGGACCAATGGAAACGTGTAATGTGGACAGACGAATCTCGCTACACACTCTGGCAATCCGATGGACGAGTTTGGGTTTGGCGCAGACCCGGAGAACGCTTCTTACCTGGGTGCACAGAGCCCACAGTCAAGTTCGGAGGAGGAGGAGTCATTGTGTGGGGCTCATTTTCATGGTACGAACTGGGCCAGCTCGTTCCTGTGCAAGGAATCATGAACTCCGACGGTTATCTGAATGTTTTGGATAACTGTGCACTTCCAACGTTGTGGCAATTTTTCGGAAACGGGCCATTTCTCTACCAACACGACAATGCTCTGTGCCACAAAGCGAGGCGTGTACAGCAGTGGTTTGCGGACTCAGGGGTCGAAGAAATGGGTTGGCCGGCACAAAGTCCCGACCTCAATCCAATAGAGAGTCTGTGGGATGAATTGGAAAGACGCTTGCGGGCCAGATCACATCGGCCAACTTCTGTACCTGAACTGATTCTCGCTCTTCGGGAGGAATGGAGGAACATTCCGGAAAGTACCTACCAACATTTGGTGGAAAGTCTTCCCCGAAGGGTGGAAGCTGTGATTCGGGCAAAGGGATGTGCAACGCCCTATTGATTTCCATGAAATCGTGGCTAGAGCGCAAACGTGCATGTGTCCGGATATTTGTGATCATATAGTGTAAGTTGTCCAGTCCTCAAATCTGTTTGAATCCCATTGTGAGCATGGATATTGTATTTGTCTCAGTCACGTGGAAAGGTCTCAGGAATGCATAGATTCACATGAAAGGATGAAAAACGACCTAGATGTTGATATGCCCAAAAACCTAACAAACCAGTCAACCATAACTTAAACTTTATGCCTTAAAGATCTCTATAAAACGATACACTTTTCTTTAAATACTATTATTTATTTTATTTTGATTTTTATGTATTATCAAATCTGCTTTTGTCTTAAATTTTGTTGATTTTGTGATGGTAGCATCAGGCCCATCAACTTTTAGCCTCTTTTCTTTTTTTTTCTTTACTTACTTACTTACTTTTCAAACCCGCTTATCCGTTAGGGTCGCGGGGGCAGCAGCCCTATGGAGGATCTCCAGCGATCGCGATCTTCCGCCATCAGGCGCATGTCCTCCCTGGTAATATCCAAGCGACTCGAACCCAGATTCTCCATGTAGTCTAGCCACCTGGTTCTAGGCCGACCCCTTGGTCTCTTACCCACCGGCTTGGAAAATAACAACTGCCTAGGAAGACTAGTTTGCGACATCCGTATCACGTGGCCATACCAGCGCAACTGAGATCTCTCAATGCGAAGAAGTAGCGGCTCAACACCTAAAGATTCCCTTATTGTGCTGCTGTACACTCTATCTAGTAGGGTAACACCTGCCACAACTCTCAGGAATCTCATTTCGGCCGCTTGTACCCGCGATCGCACTCTTTCGGTCATTACCCAAGCCTCATGACCATAGGTGAGAATGGGGACAAAGATAGATTTGAAGACGGAGAGCTTGGCTTTGTTACCCAGCTCTCGTTTCGTTTCTTGGCTTTTTTTTTCTTTTTTTTTTTTGGGTCAATAAAAAAAAACAACTGTTTATGTGAGCTTTAGGGAGGACAAGAAAATACAAATTAAAGTAGAAATTTAAGTTTTCAAAATGAAGATCATAATTGCTAATTTGTTAATAAAAATAAATAAATAAAAACACATAGCTCTAGTTTTTCGTTCCCATTTTTAAAAGTAATTTGTGTTACAGACCATTATGGATATTTTGAATTTGTGTGTTGTTAACCCAGGGAAAATAAATTATCATAAAAAGATTTATCATGTAAACTACTGACTATAGTCATTATCTGGATTTTGAGCCTTCACAAAACATTTTCTGTAATTTAGATATTTAAAAGGAAATTAATTAAATAAAAATACTTACTGTGGGCAGCACTAGTACTAAGATAGTGGGCTGCCAGTGCTGTAAAAGAACTGTAGAAACTAGCATGCTGTTCATCATGATTCAAAATTTCTTTTTCACTATTAAAAATAAAGAAAAAATGATGGAAGCGTTAAAACCGAATAACAAAAAAAAAAGTATGAAAAACTTGAATGAAAAAAATTAATATGCGATTAATTTTCCAATAATTGATTACCATTTATATAATATTTATTTTAAAATTCTGAAAAAGGAATCTTTCTTAGAACTATTCAAATTATTTCCCCAGTATATTTATTTTAATTTTTTTATTACATCATTGTAGTTTTTTTTTGTTCTTTCAACAATAATTTATGGATACCATCAATATATTGGTAATCTTCAGATTTGTCATAATCAAAGTTTCATGTCATCATATTACAAATACAGATTTTCATTTTTAATTTTGTCTGAAGAGGAGTATAGATACATACTTGAGAAACTTTATGAAGAAAAACATAGCATATGTCAAATTTTATTTTGTCCATTTAACAAGGAAAGAAAGTTTGCAAAAGATTCCCTTTCCAATGCATGTGGAAATACACCAGCATCTGGCAAAATGGCATGGCAGGGAAGTGAAGAATAATTAGGCACATGTGATCACAAAGTAGGAAGAGGGGGGGGAAAAAAAAAAAAAAAAAAAAAAAGGCCAAGGTGACCACATTGAGTTCCAATAGATAAGAAATACAAATTCATATGCTGCTTTATCAAACAGGTCTTCAGTGGTAGCTAGAATCCGTGGTACAAATCAGATTGTATAGACAAAAATGAGAAATTGTGTTTTACATCACTATGACACAACACCATTCATTCCTCATGGTTAACGATGGAATTATTCAAAACTTCATGCTGTACATTTTGTCCAAGTGAAATCTGCAGATGCTTCTTGAGGTTTCTGAAAATGTGAGTCACAGATCATATCTGAACAATGTGCAGTGTCGGGCCTAGATATGATCCACGACTCACATTTTCAGAAACCTCAAGAAGAATCTGCAGAATTCACTTGGACAAAATGTACATGAAGTTTTGAATAATTCCATCGGTAACCATGAGGAATTGATGGTCTGGTGTCACAGTGGTGTAACACACAATTTCTCATTTTTGTCTATACAATTTGATTTGTACCATGGATTCTAGTTACCACTGAAGACCCTCCTGATAAAGCAGCATTGTATTTTTTATTTATTAGAACTTTTCCTCTCTTTTTTACCATAATCCATTTTTTTTTATTTTTTTATTTTTTATTTATTTATTTATTTTTTTTTTTTACACAGTTTAGAGATGCTTTTGAATCAATTCTAAAAGATGGCAGACACACCAACAAAGTTCAAGATCATCTAATATCTAAATTTCATCCAATGCTAATAAGAACTTTTATGTTAATAATTTTTATTTTGAACTGCTAGTTGTTATTCAGTAGATACAATATTTATATAATTTAAAATAATTACAGCAAACATAAAATTAAAATACTGAAATTTAACCACTCTCAAAAGGATAACGGCATCACAAAAAAACAGATAATTACGAGCAAAGAAGCAAACAATTAAATTTATAGATAAGACAACATTAAATAAAAATCAGATTATAATACAGCAATAAACAAGAGTTAATGCCTATTTTAAAAATAGAAAATCAACAAATAATAAATTGTCCAAAAACAAGAGCATTATTTAACAATAGCATAAAACAAAAGAAGTGAAAATTCTGCTTCTGTTTGAAGAACTCCTTTTGAAGCACTTAAATCATTTCTATTTTCTGCTTTTTAATTTTCCCTTGGTTTGCGAATAACAAAAATATCACAATACAATAGTACCTTGGTTAATAACAGTAATCCGTTCCAGGATTACTGTCGTTATCCAAGCGGCAGTTTCTCATAATAGAATATCGATTAATAGATAGGAGGTATCGTGATATGCAGCTTCCCTGTCTAACCCACTCCTCAGAGCATTGGCTCATTCGCAGCATATGTGCCGTGTGCAGTTAATGACATGATTGTGGGAAGAATTTCAAAATGGAAGAGTAGCACATGCTGCTGTTTTATTATATTTGAAGTATGTCTAATTATCAGTGTGTAACTCGTGGATTAATTTGGATACTAGTACTGTATCCATAGATAAAACGTCAACTTTAATCCATTCCCTCTACCATCTGAACACAGAAAAAAGAAAACTGTATTTGGATTTAGTATGAAGAGAGACACTGCCCACAGGAAAGAGAAAAAGTCTGTATTGCACATGTCTATAGCTTGAGCATTTTAAGGAAGCCACATATCTTGATACCTCCTATTCATTCCAGTTCCTCCCAACAACCATAATAGATAATATATTAATGATCAAAAATAGGAAAGAAAATTCCGATTTTCTTTCCTATTTTCCATCATTAATTTGAACAGCTAAGGTTGGCGCACAATAAAACCCTCACTGAAGATCTTCTGATTTATTCTTTAGATAATATATGTATGATTTATTGTCTCTATGAATAAACTCAAAAAAAAAAACAGAGGTTGAGTCAAAAGTAGTGGCCGACTCGGGAGGGGGGGGGGGGGGGGAGAGTTTGATGAATTCTGGTCGAAGACCATTTACCACAAGGGTATATCACAGTTTATTAAGAGAAAAGAGTGGGAAGAAACATCAGTACGAATTTGAATGCTATAGACATTGTGCCACCTAAGTCGGCCAGTGTAAAAATATGGCAGAAAAATTGGTGATACGCGAGCTCCTTCGTCACTATTGGAAAAAAGGGGACCAGTACACGAGCAGCAGCCGCCGAAATTTGCAGGGTGGAAGAACAGGGTGTGACCAATGAACGCACAGCATGGCAGTGGTTTCTGGAGACATGGGCTTGGAAGATGCTCAAAGGAGCGGAAGACCAAAAGAAGTGGATGACCCAGCCCTACGGCAACAACTGGAAGCCAACCCAGGCAGAACCACCCATGGACTAGCGACGAACATCGGGACATCACAATCGAGTGTGGTTTGACATCTGCACTCTATGGGAAGGTCAACAAGAGCTGCCGAGTTGTGCCCCATGAACTGACGCCTGCGCAAGCAAAACAACGGGTGAAGGTGTGTCGTCAACTGCTGGAAAAAATCGAGGTTCTGCCACATCCAGCACATAGCCTTGACCTGGCACCTTCCAACTACCATCTCTTCCGGTCCATGGCGCACTTCCTGCATGGACGGTGCTTTGCCAATGTCCGCGAGGTTGAAGACACAGTGTGTGACTTTTTTTTCCCAGAAACCAGAGTGGTTTTGCGAGGGCATCCGCCAACTGGCTGATCGTTGGATGAAGACCTTCGAGCATGATGGACTCTACTTCTGAAGATTAGCAATGAGTGGTTCCTGTCTGGTGCCCATTTAAAAGTTTGCGTGGTGATTGGCCACTACTTTTGACTCAACCTCTGTATTTATTTTCATCATAAACCGTTTAACCACGTGAAATAAAGCACAGTACACTACAAGGAAAGATACAATCATCAAAAAATGTAAACATTCGGTTGATGGGCCAAACAAATCTGACTTCATCGCTATGCCACGTGCTGTTCTCTATTCGAAAATGTCCTCCCGTCTATGGCAGAGTGCAAGATCAGACAAATGTTTATTGTCATGCAGGACAAAAAAAAAACCCAAACAAACAAAAAAAAAAATTAAACATACGAGTGGAAACGCATTAATCAAGCAATGTTAACCAAGACATTTTTCCTTATAGCCACTCATCGTTAACCAAGTATGTCGTTATCAAAGGCTGTCATTAACCAAGGTATCACTGTAGTTGAAAGTCCATTACATAATCCAAATTAACTGAAAACTGTCAATCACATAATACAAGCAAGGAATGATAAAATAACTTGAGTTACAAAAGTTAGCCAATTATGTTTAAAACTGGCTCCGACACCTAAAGAAATTTTGAAAATAATATAAATAAGAACGATATAAACCATTATCTATGCTCAAGAAATGTTTTGTTTTGCGAGTGCATTTACTGTTGCTGCTTCTATAAGTGTCCATCCTCAAATAATACGTAAAAGTTTATAATAATCTGAAATTTCTTATTAGTGTCGGTATTTATACAGATTTTTTGAAATGAGAATGCACAGTTCAGTATTTCATAGTCACTGAAATAGTAGCAAATGTTAGGAAACATGTGGGTTTTTAATTCTTCCCCTGTATCAAGCTATATGGCAGAAATTTTTTTTGAATGAATCTAAATTCTAACATGGATAATTTTACATTAACAATGAGCAAGGTTGAGTGAAAAGAAAAGGTTATGATCAATGCCACAGTGACAAATCCTGACATCTCTTCTATTTGGCAGAGTCAAAAATGAACTGAATTTTTATTTGTCACTGCATTTTGTTGATAACCTTTGTTCTACAGTTACACAGAGATATTGACGAAAATGTAGAACAAACCAGAGCAGAAGTGATTAGTACAACTGTCAGGATTAAAGGACAACTCCACTCAAAAATATCGTTATCATTTTTTCCCCTGCAGAATATCATTATTTGAAACAAATAAAATACAACTGTAGCAATAGAAAAATTTTAAACCCATTATTTCAATATGAAAATCAGGTTTAAAGTGTGAAAAATGCTACTTCCGAACTTCACCCCCGCCCTCCATTTTGTATCAGCTGACTGTCTCGGATCGACGACACAGCAAGACTAGTTCCAGTCCCTTGAACATTAGAGAGAAGCTCTTCCACAGCGATCCTTAATTAAATTATGCCTTCCAATTGTTCCGCATATGGGTCTAACAACCTAGGTACTGATAAAAGTTTAACTTTTCATAAGTTTCCTAAGTTCCCTTGACTTTTGTTATTTTCATTTGTTTTATATATTTCACGTTCAATTTGAAATTTTTCATTTATGCCATGTTATTATTTATATCTTGAACTTTCATTTTAAATAAAATTGTATATTAGGGTGGAGTTGTCCTTTAAGACATACAAACTGCATCTTTTTAGAAGATTGCTAGGTTGTGCTCTCAGATTTGTAAGATGATCATAAAATGTAATGAGTGAACATTAAATTCTTTCTTAAACCTAGCAAGACATTTACCGAGACATTCATTTTGTTAAGTGAACTGTGCACAGAATAAGCAAATCCACAGTTCTAGCTAAAAGCAGCACAGTGATTCAAAAAATTGCTACATTATTCAAGAGATGATACATATCCAAGCAGACTCACTTCAGAAACAAAGAAATCATTGCCAGAGTTGGTAAAGAAATCAAAGGAAATTGTAGACAGTTGATAGAAAATCTGCCAAAACTTGTTTGAATCTCTTGTTGGATTGAAATTGGCAATGTCCAAAAGCTCTGGTGAGTTCAGTAACAAGATACGTTATGGTCTGTGTTCCTAAACCACGAGTTACCAGTGTTCTGTGGCATATTCATGAGGGAGAATCTGCTTTTATCATTCAGTGATGCCGCTAGGCAAAATCAGCGTGGCGCAGCGCCATGCTGCCCCTTGCCCCACCACGCTGCCCCTCGGCGCTGCACGAACGCAAGAAACTGAAACCAATAAATGCCAACAATGTGCGGCTTAAGTATTCATTGGAGCTTATCATTGTGGCGTGAGTAATTTAAAGCCTAAACATTTTAATTAAACTGCTACGTACATTCATTTAAAATATTAACTAACTGCATCAGTTTAGTTGGTAGCCGTGACGAGCTGTTTATCGCGTTACTCCTTGTGCTTTTTATTTTATCCTGCGCGCTGACAAGTCCAGCCTTTTGTATTCGTGTGTGGTGATTTCCTGTGATCAAACTATTCCTCAATAAGTTTAAATTAGCATTAATAAAATGTTGAGGGATAATACAGACCAACTGTATAAAGTATAAAGTTTAAAAATCTTAAAGCAATCATTATTCGCAATTTTATCCTGCAAAAATAGTGCATAAATTGTTGAAAAATGTACTTTAAAAACTGTTGAGGACTGTACCTCGAGATGATGTCTTTTCGTGGCATCACAAAGTAAGGAAGAGATTAGCCTAGAAGAAATTAGAAAGCCTTAACGTGCTCTAATTGCATACAGATTCTGAAGTTAGCATTATGCCTTAAAAATATAAATGTAAGTCACTGAAATGCAGCCATGCTGCCCTTTGTTTCTGTAGCCATCACTGTCATTGCCATAAATGAGACTGTTTTCTTCACAGTGATCACAGATTATGAAGAATGACAATACAGGTATATGGTTTCTTATTGATAGTTCAACCTTTGGGGATGAATTGAAATATCCTTTTCAGGTATAAAAAAAAAAAGATTTCTAGGATAAATAATTTTCCTTTTTTCTTTTTTTTTTGTCATCACGGTAGAGCAGGTGGTTTCCATGTTGAATGGCATTTGGGATTCATAGAAAAAAGCATGCACCATGCCTATAACCACTCTGTCCAAAACATCTGGTTCCTAGACGACTTTGTCAAACAGTCATCAGTAACTTTTCTCGCTCTTCCCATTACTGATTTATTAACATCCTCTGAACAGTGTGCCAGTAATGGCATGTTTTTAAATAGTTATGGCAAATTGCAAGTATGGAACAACCATGATTTGTTAATTTATAAGAAAGTAACCGCAACATAAGAAATTTAATTCGTATGATTCATCTCTTTCGATTTGATGCTCTCTCTGGCTGCAAAATATGTCCCCTTGAGGCCAATTTCAGAGCAGCAAATGGCCAACATTCACTTGTAGCAAAATTCATTTGGAGTATGGTGGTTGAGTGACGACTTGAATTTTTTCGCAGTCAAAAATTACTTCTATTACAAATGATATGGCACATATGTTATTATGATGCAGAAAAACATTCTTCCTGTCACTTCTCACCCTGCTTTTTCTGAAACGCATAGTGAATTGGTCCTGCAAAACATACACAGAAAAGGCCATGTACAGTCTGTCCAGGTGCTATGAACTCATGCTGCTAAAACCACCGATGTCAAAGAATGCAATGAGAATTATTTCCTTCAATCTGGCAAAACAAGATTTTTTTTTGAAACTGAAAGCAGACATACTAAACTTCACACCATAACATTTCATAGGCTTTCTCTCATTCTCAGTCTGCAGGGAAAGTCTGGGAACTTTTTAAATGCTCAGTATACAGGGTGTAAATGGATGACGTTTCACAAATTTAAGGATATGTAGAGGATGAAACTCTGAGCAAAAAAGTCTGGTCGCGTTTTTCGATCTGAGGCTCCGTTGCTCCGTTAAAGCACTAAGTTAAAAATTGCTCTGTACCAAGATAGATTTCTGGAAGTGACGTCACGAAACTTTAAAACGCTATAACATTTTTACGGAGCCTCAGATCGAAACACATGACTAGACTTTTTTGCTCAGAATTTCACCCTCTACCTGCCTTTTCATTTGGGCACAACCTTTTAGAATCACCCTGGCGGATACAGATATTCCTTACCGATACCGAACTTTAAAGTGCTATAACTTTTTAACGGAGCCACAGATCGAAAAACGCGACTAGACTTTTTTGCTCAGAGTTTCATCCTCTACATATCCTTAAAACTGTGAAACATCGTCCATTTACACCCTGTATATTGGGCATCTCAAAACTGCACATATAAACTTTTCATGCCGAACCATATTCATATAGAAAAGCATCACCAGAAGCAAATAGGAAGCGTTCCAGGTTGGCATCTCATTAAGGCTTGTGACATCGTATGAAGAACGTGTATCAATATAAGAACTCCAAGTTGGCAGATATGCACCTCAAGCATAAGTTAGATCATAGTAATGGAAGAGAGGCTATACGAATGTATCAGGAAAGGTATCTAGCAGACGGGAGAGGATTGTGGCCCAGTTGTCTCACTGATCTATCTGAATAGAAGTTAAGCAACACGGGCATGGCCAGCTACTGATTCAGCAACAGCCAGTGGCTTGATGGACCTGATGTTGAGAGAGACAGCAACTGGGGGCACTACTTGGTTGGACCCATTTGCTGAGGCACTAGTGCTGGATGCCCATGAGGGACTAGTGGTGATAGCTACTGGTTGTGTGTCCACCAGTGGGTTTTTCATCTTGAACCATCCCCCCCCCCTCCCCTGTGCTTCGGAGGGCATGTTAAGCAGTCGGTTCCGGCTGCTACTGTCATCTGATAGGTCAGTACAGCGATAATTTACCCTCTGTACCAGATAAGATAACCAGATGTACACAAGATCATTGAAAACGTGCAGAAATCCATGTGGTGTCGATGTCAGGCAAGCATCACTGAATGGTAGAACTTTGAACACATCTTGTTAAACTATATTTTGTGCTTAACAGCTTTGTACTGTTAAGTTTCACCTAATAAAGTGCTTTACACTACTTCCTGTATTGTGTTCTTGCTCCATCTTTGTGTCTTGTCTATCTCCTAAAGGTGGAGTTTCTCATGACACTTTCCTATGTGAATATGGTTCAGTCCATAGGCCGGGGTTGCTCAGTGTATTCAAGATGGGGGAGGAGCAATGAGAAACCGAAACACCTCTCAAAATTGAAACAGTGAGTGTAGATGGAGAAACTACAGAAACGCTTAAATCAGGTTATTCGATTTCCTCCATAACACTTTCAAGCAAATCATCGTCACTGATACTTTTGTCGACAGCATTTACAATACGCTTATATACAATTGTTTGCATGATATATTAGGTAATGGCGTTATTGAAACTTTTCTATCACAGTTCGCCATTTGCAAAAAGCGTGGGTTTATCGTTAACGCTTTGTTCTTCTTGGGGTACCTAAACTCCACAAATCGCACTGCATGATTCACACTGATCATGTTGACTCACTCTCAAGATGCTTCATTTTGTGCATGATGGAGAATGCACCTTTTGTATTAGTCTACGTATTTAATTGCCACGGCTTTTGAAGACGTTTCCGACATTGAGAAAGACGTGACAAGACGTGACAAGAAAGATGTTCCATCTGAGGTCTTTTAAGCTTAAGAAAATAGAGATTTCCTTATCTGTGGATATCCACATAGAAGGAACCAAAAGAGTCACCACCGCACATCCACAACTCAAAATTTATTAACTTATATATGTATTTCGGGCGCTATGCATCCATTTTTCAACAAGACTTGACAATTTTCCAAGACTCTACGAATACAAGTTAATAAATTTTGTGTTGTGGACGTGCGGTGTGACTCATTTGGTTCCTTCTATGTTTTAAAAGCTGTTCTGCAAACTCGTACAAACGCGCTCAAAAGTGAATGGTGTCCGGTGGAGATTACTTTGAATCATATTAAACAGAAATTTCATTTGAACTTCCTTTTTGTCAGTATTTGCCACAATCAAGCAAGTTCCAATTGCAAATGCAAAACCCGAATACTGGCTTCCTTGAGGTTTTGGAAGTTACAAATTAAAAATTTGGAAGATTTGGAGCAGAAAGGGAAAAATACTGGGTGAAAGTGTAATCAAATTCATTGAAACTTATGTTTGTATTTTAAAACTGTTAAAAAAAAATAATAAATTAGAAAAAATATAACAGTGCTGTCAAAATCAATTAAAGTGTATTATTAATTATAATTGTCATTATGAAGCACTTGGTTGATCATCGTAAGATAAAATATCAATTAAATTTAAATTAAAGAGCTATCATCCAATTAAACCTCAAGAAACTATACTAAATAGTCAACAATGGTAGCGTACTAAGAAGATTTCATAAATAACATTTCTCTTTACTTCTATGGCAGATGTGCATTAACTGGAACCTCCATTTAATCTATGGCTTAGACAATAGGATAACTCCTTCAAATTCGTGAATGATTTAAAATTAAGATCAGGTTCATGCTAATTTAAATAGAGTAGCTGATTATTTTTATTTTGCCAAAAACAAAGAAGATTTGCTCATAAAAATAATAAAAGGATGGGAAATTTTTTAACAGTACCATGAAATTTTACATTTCATTTATATAAGTCGAATTTAGTATTGAACCTATATTTCTTAATTGTAAGACCACTAAATTTATACATGCTTAGTATCTGATATTTTGGGGAATGGGGGTTCGTACAGAGTGTACAAATTACTTATTTTTTTAAAGTTATTATATCGAAAGTTCCTCTATTTCTTTTATTGAATCGCTTCCGGATTTATTTCCATTGAAGATTATAAAGCAAGCTTATGTCTCGTCAATCAAAAATGGTCAATTTTATATTTTCACCATTTCTTTTCAAGCGGTCTCTATTAATAAGCAGCATGGTAATTCAAACAGATGTTCTCGTCATTTGAAAGCGTAAATATTTAAACGACTCTCATTGATTTCCAGCGACGAGTAAAGCCGAAATGAAATTTTCTCCTCTCAGCTGACTGCAATGCGAAACCCGAGTACAGCTTACAAAGACTGTAAAAATAAATATTAACCGGAAAAATGCCAGCAAGAATATACATAACGTGAGGGAAAATAAAAACGAAAGAAATAAGCGTTTAATCTGCGTCTTAAGTTATGTACACTTCAGAAATACAAAGAAAGTCGCGTAACTGTATTTACCGAGAGCGGAAAAAAAAAATAAATAAAAATTCTGAAATAAACCTCGCGAGCAACCATTTTCAGGTGTGTATATTGCACAATCATTACGAACTAATAACAATAATAGAGCACTTACCATTTAATTATAGACTTTACTAATTCAGGTATATCTGTTTTATTAAAAGAACCAAAAGAAGCGGCTAAAATAGGTTTCACACATGATGACCATTCGACCTCAGTACTACTCGTCGCCATGATCATCCACAACTGAATTGCACCAATCCTCGAGCAGCTAGCATTCAACGCTGAAATCGCTTACCCAACACGTAAAATGCTTACTCACTTCACTGCAATGTCACACTCTACCTTTAAAAAAAAACAACAAACCAATTTGCATGTTAAAAAAAATATAGTTATCCTATAAAATTTATAAGAATGAAAAAACGTATACTTTAAAGAAGCAACATAATAAATCTTTTAAATAAATTCATTGCAACAAGTATCAGCCATGTTATAAATGGAAATTTTTACTAAAAACGTTTTTCCCCTGAAAATGACCTAAGCAGCTTGTTTAAGAAAGGATTGCATCACGCGAATTCTCTGGTTTAACGAACGCAATCTTAATATTGTTTTTCTAGTTTTAAAACGTTTCTGGTTAATTGTGCATAAAATATCATATGGAAAAAAAAAAACTTTTTTCCTCGCCTTGGGATCGAACCCATAACCAATATCGTATTCAATGCGTTTCGAAACCGACAACGAAACTTTCCAGTTATTTAATTTCCAGGCATTTAATTTTCCAGTTAAATGAAACCATTACGGTTTCAATAATTATTTTATAATTTTCTTTCCTATTTTTCATCAATTATATTATAGTTTGCTATCAGAGAGAAAATGCAAATATAGTTTTGTAATAAACATAAACTTTATTTTGAAAAATCGAAAATTTTCTGTTCACTTATAAAACTTCGCGCACCTTTTTGCTATTAGATGGCATTAGAATACAAGAATTCGTAGAGACGTGGCCTACGTGATAGATAAAGGCCTACGTCTTCTCTACAATAAGTAGGTAGCAAATGAAATAAATCAGGTTGGGCTTTCCTGTATTAGTATGTGCTTCCTACTGGCGACACCTAGAGGGAATTTAGAATATTAACATTTCACATATTACGTCAGGGCTTTAGTACATACGACATTTATGGGAGTTGGGATCTATTCTCATAGATTTACTCAACTTTAATAACAATAATAATAATAATTAAAATTTATTATAATATTTGATGAAATATACAAAGAGAATCTGGCATTTACAGAAGCCATTATTGACTTATATTGGAAAGTCGAGTTTACAAAATAAAATACTTAAAATATAAATATAAAAAATTTAAAAATTCGTAAAAAGAAGATTTTACAAGATAAAATTAGAAGGTATTCCGATTATTATGAACATTAAATTGTATGTACTTGTATTTTTATCCTGTAATAAAGGTTTTTAAAATAATTATTTATATTGTAATTTTTTTTAAAAGCGCTTATCCATGTTTTTATTGTTTTCTGCATTGTTTAGTTTTTATTAATAATGTCTAACAAAGGACAAGCGCATGAAAAAAAAAATGCCAAATTGGCAACGTTGCTTGAGGACTTGCGCCACGGCCTCCTAGAACTACTGTGCTTGTGCTTTCTAGAAGGCCGTGCTTGTGCTTCCTACTGGAGACCTCTACCGACAGAAAGACATAAGAGTTCGCTTTTTGCCGGTAGAGGTCTCCAGTAGGAAGCACTTCCAGCAGCTGCCCCTGATTACACTATTTCATAGCGAATGAGCAGGCCTTTATCTATCACGTAGGCCACGTTAGAGATCACGGTCTATAGATATTCATCACGGTCTATAGATATTCATGGTCATCGAGCTTCGGCCATTTTCCATTGTTTCGAGAAGCTAAGGAAAACAGATCGCGCCAGGTGCCGCATAGATCACACCAGGTGCCGCATAGATCGCACCAGGGCCGACCGTGAAGTGCGATAGAGGTTTTTCATTGAAACTGAAAATGAAAGTAAAATTTCTGTCTGTCAATAGGGCGGCGTTGCAGGCGTTTTTGGGCCGATTGTATATGCAGCGCCACTTTTCAATAGAGTTCCCGCCCTATTGGGAGATAGAAACTTTAGCTTTGTTTTAACAATGGAGCTCGATGGTAGAGATCCTGTATGTTTAAGAGCATGATTAATTAGAAGTTAGTGGTTGGTCAACTCCTCCTCAAAAGGCTATTAGCGCCAAAGGAGACCACCAGGTGGCATTGAATGAGACCAGTAGTCCAGTTTTACTACATATAGTAGCTGATTCAGCTACTAATTCAGTGAATTAAAGCAATTTTTTTTTAATTTTTTAAAATTTTATTTCATTTTACATAATCAAATAATTAAATGTAGGGAATATAAAATACAAAAGACAATTTTGGAATTCAGAATAATTTCTAAAAGTATTTTTTAATCTTTTTTTGTCAATACAAATTAGATAAAACATCTTATATTTAATTAATAATAAATATATTTTTTTAAATTATGAAAAATTGTAATTGTTGAATAATAATTTTTAGCTTAATCAATAAAATAAAAGAATTAAAAAAAAGTAAATAAAATAGATATTGAATAACAAAAACAATTAACACCAATAGAATCATCACCAAAGTAGTAAAATTTCTAGATATTTTAATATACATCATAAAATTTTTTAATTAAATCATAAATAAAAATCCACTTATCGTATAAAGAATAATGCTAACAACCAAACCTGATATCATGACAAAATTTTTACAATAGACATACCAAATACGTTTATATGAAAATATTCCAATTATACCAACATTAGACAACATAAAAAAGAATTTAAAAAACATTTACATTTAGTAAAATATTAAGAATCATAAAAACTATCATTTATGTGTCATTAACAAAATTTATATCCAAACAGGTGAACCTATGGGTACTTCATTATCAGCTATCATCACAAATATTTATATAAACCATATGGAATACTAATAATTAAATACCTCACAACATAAACAAAATATTTAAATTTAATTAAAATATTGAGATGACATTTTAATTATCACCAGTAACTCTATACAAGCAATAGTACAACACCCATTAACTTTTACAACCAATAACATGAAGAATAATAAAATCACGAAAAATAATAAAATATTAAAATTAATATTTGAGATATAAGAAAAGCCCAAATAAGGCCCACATTATCTATCAGAAAAGTCTGTACACCAAAAATAATTAATACATGTACTATCAAATAATTTCAATGAATAAAAAAAATCCAACCTCACCATAACATATATCCCAAATAATTAGTTAATAAAAGTTATGTTATTTTTATTATTCATATAATAAGAAAAATAGAAGTTATCAGTAACAAATACACAATAAAATTAATAGACGACTCATTCAAGAAGACTCAAAAAACATACACAAAATAACCAAATTAAAAGATATTCAAACATCATGCAATACAAAAACTTTTCATAAAGCAGAAAAAAAAAATTAGAACAAATACCCAACATTAAATAATACCAAAAATAACCGTGCTTAAAAATAAAAAAATAAGCAAATGAAATGAGCATTGGCGAAGGTCTCCATTGAAATTGGTATGGTGGTCTACCGACTACTGACACATCGAAGCCACCTAGTGGGAGCAGTTTTCCCCAATTACGTTTTTAGCGTTGAGAACAAAGGAGTTGACCAACTACTAACTTCTAATAACCATGATAAAAGATACGACAACTGCGTAGTCAAAAACGATTGGCTAGACCCAGACGTGACTTATGGACGCCATTATGTGCTAACTGTACCAACGCCACCTAGAGAACTGTTCTCTAGGTGGCGTTGACTGTACTAGCAGATGCCATGCGATGTTGATACTTGCATGATGCTATACAGCAGTATTTAGTCATCGCCAGTTATAATTTTCTTCCGAATTATAAAACGTTTATGAAACTATAGGCAAAATGCCTAATTGTGCTGTAGTAAGTGTTCAAACAGCGGGAAAAACGGTTTTCTTTGAGTCGATGAGCGACGCAGAAGTTGGGCAGCGAAATTATGTAGAAACTTAATGATAAAATTATAAATGCAATTAATCTTTCTTATTTCTTTTTTTTGTATAAAATTATTGCATTCATTTTTAAATTATCGCAATCATTTTTAAATTATCATTTATAAAAACTATTCGATCGAAAAATAAAATCCTTTATTAATTTTGAATTTATGTATTTTGTTCATACTTTTTAATTAATATTGTACCAAAACTCCTTGTTATTCCCCTCTGGATAATGTGATGTATACTGTTTTTTTTGACATACACCAGTCCAGTTGAGATTATCATAGTGGTATTAATTATCATGAATAAAAGCAATCTAGCTCTATCTTCTTCTAAGGCACATGGTAGTAATGGGCCCAGGTGATCTCCAGTACATTATAAACAGGACGATAAAGTTTCTAACAGAGAGGAGACTCACCATAAATTTGGAGAAGTCGAACATTATCATTTTTCGGAGAGCTGGGAAAAGGGGCGGGAGGAAAACTTGGCGATGGAGAGGGGAAAAAATAAAAATAGTAAACGAATACAGATATCTCAAGGTGTGGTTCTTGGCAAAAAACTCTTGGACGAAACAGAAACAGGCAATCAAAGAAAAAGCGACTGTGGCTATGAGAATGACACGGGGAATAGGAAAAAGAGCAAACATTACTGATGTGGGGGTTAAAATGAGACTATACAAAATCAGTATTTAAGATGGATCTTAAGCTGCGAAAATAATAAATAAGAACGAGTATTGGTTAGAGAAGACGAAAACTTATCCAGGCAACATCTGAACAACGGGAGCTTCGTCTACAGCAGGAAATTATAGAATTACTAAAAACTTATTTGAGTTATTATTTTAACTTCTTGAGGCAACTGTTTACCTGCAACTGTAATTATCCCGGGCAACGCCGAGTGCCTCTGTTTGTTTGCGAGTTTGTATGTTTGCTTCTTATACAAATCTACAGTTTTGTTCCGATCTTGATGAAATTTTGTACACTTGATCTTCAAATCAAGAAGAAGGTCACTGTCTACATTAGATTTCGAAAAAATAACAATTATCGATAATTTCTGTCCTGGTAGCAATATATTATATACTACTCTTTTCCTTATTGAATAAATATTTCTTTTAATTATGTACATACAGTCTAATATTTGTACAGCTATAATCCGATTTCTATTTAATTCGTATCGAAGGTCTGTCATCAAGAGCCACGCAAAAACATATTCGACTTTCATCTTAGTGAATCATTTTCATTTCATAGTTCGATGAACATATTTATTTTACTTCGCCTTATTTTCTATCCCTTTGCGAATTTAATTTTCACATAACACACAGCTCTGATATCAGTGCGCAAGTTAAGAAGTCTCCCGAGTGAAACTGCGTTGCCCTGTCCCTTTAAGTTTGCTTAAGCACACACAGAACAAGAGATCCGAAATTAATAAATTCTGTTCGTATTCTTATAAAGGTCAATAATGATTTAATAACTAGTACGAGTTTTCCATAACCCCGATACGGCTTTCTAATTTCATAACTAAATAAAAGATAAGATCCTGTTAAGGAGTAATTGCTGTTTATTTTAAACGATAAAGAATGCATAATCCTCTATTCCTATACTTTTAATATCCGTTTCCATCAAAAATGGATCATTGTTTTCATAAAACATTAACCGTTTTATTGGCGAAAATAATATTGCTAATATTTCACAGTTTCTAAGCACTTCATGTGTTGTCTAAGCACTTAAGTTTTGAACGTTTCTTGTAACTAAGGATTTTTCCTTTATATTAAAATCCAATCAAAGAGAACAAATTGACGATTACTTAAGATTTTTTTATGAATATACAGCTTTAAAGCTTTCTTAAAACTCTTCATGTTTGAATTGCGCACTTCTCATGATGGTTTTTCAGAGAACTAGACAATAGGGTTTTATACTCTTCAGAAAATAATAGTCTGCCGAGTTATATATCAGCAATATGTAGTTATATGTATAATGAAGATATTATAGATCGCTTTGATTCTACTCTGGTCAAAAAAAAAAAAGAAATATTAGTTTTCGTAGGTGATTAATAATTAACGCTGGATCTTGAATATCCTTATAGACAGGCGGTTAATAATACAACATTTGAATTCTTAAATGTGCTTTATAAATAGAAATACTTGTAGATACCATACAAATATAGTTTTAAATTATATGACAAAATTAGATCTGAGATCGTCATTCACCGATTTACCCTGTTAATTAAGTCATGTCAACACATTTATTTTCTTTACCTAGGGTTACACTTTCAAAAAGAGCCGCTAAAATAC
Source organism: Rhysida immarginata (assembly GCA_023313115.1). Taxonomy (NCBI): domain Eukaryota; kingdom Metazoa; phylum Arthropoda; class Chilopoda; order Scolopendromorpha; family Scolopendridae; genus Rhysida; species Rhysida immarginata. Next base: position 476,957 of record JAHWFO010002669.1, read on the forward strand.
TTCGGAAGACACGCATTTAGGTTATATATAATGGTCTTAATGAAATATTTAAAAAATAAAAATATATATTTGCCTTCTTCGTTAATTTTTTTTTAGATAATATTGATTTTTTTTAATGTTAATATATTGATTATGAGTGCGCGGAGAAGAAATTTCTCTGTGCATTAAGTCAACACCCCCTAGAAAGATTAGGGGGTGTTGATTAAGTACGCAACCACGCACTGCGCAGCTTAGAAGGTTCTATGGCAGAATATATCCGATGAGGATATTTTATTACCGTATATACTCATTTTATTGCCGACCCCCCGTTTTACGGCCTAAAAATCGGGAAATTTGACAGGCGGCTAATATACAAGGCCTCATCTGTGGTTCCATCAAGAGCATTGCTAATTCCGCATTTCAAAAACGATTTCTTTATCATATCTGATGGAATGTCATTGTCACGTATTTTATTGAGTAGCACAGTGGAAGACTAGACAGAGTGAATGGACGATAAATGGTTTAATCAAAGTTGATTTATTTAGGTTTGATTACAAGTAAAAAAAAATGAATATCAAGATTAAAAAATGATACAGATATAGTTCACTGTTCTTTATATGACTTATAATAATCCGTTGAAATTAACACCATCACAGTCGATTCGCTGATTCGTAATGCAAGTAAGAGTTACTCGTTTCACTTGCTTAGGAAAACGGAGAAAATGGCATAATTCTTCTCCGACGCTAAGATACATATTTTCTGTTAAAGTCGCTATTCGAAGGGACCGAATAGCACCAAAGTGCAAATGTCAGCAAATTCAACGCCGCTACGATAAAAGATATAAAAATATCAATAAACTCATTTAACACATTCACACAGGTGGTTTTGAAGGAGGGAAGATGCTGTATTGCTTACACCCAAAGCCATAGAGTGCTGCGTCGTACCAAAGTGAAGCCTAAGCAAGGGCGGATTTAGACTTGATGAGGCCCTAAGATATATGAAGCCCCTACCATGTTAAACTAAGATTTTGAGGCCCTACAGAAGAGGCCCACAGATTGTGAGGCCCTAAGCTGTAGCTTATTTAGCTTATACGTAAATCCTCCCCTGAGCCTAAGCTTCTTTCAATGTAGGCTAATAGTCCATATGGCCACATTCCTATTATTTGACAGCCAGCTGGCAGGTACTTTATCGCTACCAATATCGCTGACCGTATACCGGGCAATTTCACGAAGCTGTTCAACTGAGAGGTCCAGGCGCTCTGGTATCCAGTGTATTGTTGTAAACTCTCTCTTGACTGTATTTCTGCTCACGTCCGTCGTTACAACGAGGTTCGTCGACCTTTGTAGGTTGCTTGGGCGTATTATAACAGTAGACTCTATTATTAGCATTATCCCATTTGCTCATCCTTGTCACCGTCGGCGAAGCCATTCACTTTCCATGCTTAGCCGTCTCAGCTGCCACAGCATTAACCGGATTCCCATATTTCACTGCTTTTCCGTCGTTGACGGAGCAATTCTCTTATTATTAAGTACCGAAGGGTGCTTTATGCTATGAGTGTGGGGAAACGTGTCTGTCTGTCCGTCCGTCCGTAACTCTAACTCCTCCGAGGCTATGAAAGATTTTCAAAATCTGTTTTCGTCAGTCGATGTATATGGTTCATGGCACGAACCAATTACAAATATTATTTAAACCGATTCATTGGCACGTGCACAAATGGTACCTCTATTTTCCCACCTAGCAATTTTCAATTAAGTATTATATCAAACAAATCGTAATGACGAGATAGAAGCGGATTAAATTACTATTTTCGCCAATTGATAAATATGGTTCCGGGAATGAACCATTTTGAAAATGGTTGTAATCGAAACAATGGCATGTGCCCTTATGACACTCACAAAAATTTTCAATGATAAGATATGGCATGTAATATAGCAAAAAAATTGGGATGATGCATCATGAATGAATATAACGTAAAATTATTCATAATCGTAATTGGTTCCAAGGAACCTGGTTTAGATTCAAATTGGTTCAAAGGTACGTGGTTAAATGGTATCATTATGGTCCATTAGAAACTTACAATGTTAACACAGGGCGGTTAAAAATATGATTCCGCGAATGGTTTAGTTTAACTTTTCGGTACTTGGTTATGTCATTCCTTAATGGTTTATTATTGGCGATGCCTCTTTGGGCTGCTGACCTTTCGAATGATCTGCGGTGTTCGGCTTGTAGGAACTCGAGGATTTTGTTGTTTCTACCCAGTTGGAATTAACCCTTTCTAGGATCAGTAAGATGGCTCCGGAACATATCCTACACGAGTAAAGAAGACCTTTTTTCAATCCTGCACCTGACATAAATCCCAGACATTGATAAACCATTTTCTAGTGTCCTCTTCGTCCATCCAATCTTTCGGATGGACCTGGACAATGATACGGGAAGGGAACTTTATCTGTTTCGGCAAAGCTCGCTTGAATATCACCGTTGGTTTCAGTTTCGTCCCATCTGCTAAACATCCCGCCGTGGGCATGGATGTTTGTGTTTGTCCCGGGCTGCGAACAGATATAAATTGTGTAAAAGGCGCAAAATGACCTAAGTAGTCGACGCCTAATTTCTAGAAACCCCCCCCCCCATCTGCTAAACATGACGGAACCACAGTAAAGTGGCTCTTTTCTCTTTTCGTGCTCTGTAGTTCTCACAGAAACAATGTTACCTCCAATGCTATTTAATTGCAGTACACCAATTATGAACAAGAATAACTATTCTCGAGTTTTTGGATGTGCTATTTTTATTGACCCATTTAAATGCCGAGTTTTATTTTCAGGACCATTTTTTAGTCATAAATTTCTCGGCAAAAAAACGAGTATATGCGGTAAATGTAACGCGTATCTTTTGCGGCAAATAAAAGGACAACGATCTAACGAACCTTCTCCCAGGGTGCTTTTGCAAATAAACTAAAACAGGAAAATTCGCTTGCTATGGGCCAAGGAGGTCGAAATTAACACTTGAAGAGTGGAAAAAAAAGTAGCTTGATCCAATGAGTCTCAGTTCTTTCTCCACCATACTAAAGACAGGACGAGAATATGGAGTCAACAGCATGGATCCATGGACCGATCTTGCCAAATGAGAACCTTATAGGCAGAGGGAGATGGACTTATCTCCTGAGCTACACTTACAATAACACTAGAGACAGGTTTGAAGTGTTCTGAAGACCAGGTGCACCCATTTATGGTTACAACAATGTTCCCCGACGCAGATAGCTGCTTTCAACAGGGCAACAGTCAGTTACGGTGCTCGATTAGCCCAGGTTGGTTCAGTGAACAGGACACATATTTCCGCGTGTTTCAATGGCCGGATTACTTACCTGATTCCAACCCGATAGACGAGGTGGAAAGATCGAACACCTTAAGGCCGCCGTGAAACCTACGACCGCCTCCATCCAATTTGAATCACCTTAAGGCTACTATTATGTCAACATGGACCAAGCTTATTAGAAGAATTGGCCAACAACTTAGAAGAATTATGGCTGTGATCGGAGCTAAATTCGTTATTAGCATGGTGACTTTATAATATGGACATTCACTAGGGGAACCATCCGAACCTGTATCTCACAGTTTCACACCAAATTGAAATATGTTGCTCATTTAAAGTAACTATGGTTGCTTGCAAACTAAGAAATAGCGATATTCAAAATAAATCGCGAAAACGAAAAAAATTGAGCGCACATAGCCATTGACTTTGTATAGCTATGGAGTCTTAGTAGGGCCAGAGAGCTAAAAACTACGAGGGGACAGTCAACACCCCCTATAAAAGAAACTATCTTCTATAGGGGGTGTTGGGACAGTAAGCGAAAAAGGTGTAACGCCTATGTCTTCATGAAACGTCATCAAAACGTCATCGCTTGGCTTGTAGGGGCCAGGATACCAATTCTATACATTTCAACGGGAACCTTTACGTTTTGAACAAATTTTCATGGAGATTATTTACTTCGGAAATTAAAACAAAATTTATTTTTCATATGAAAATGAAATAAACCCGGGATTTTAAAAATATCGTTAAAATGAAGCAATTAAATATTTCCGAAAAAAATATTTTCTGAAGGATTGTTTCTTCCTCAACTCCACTAACTTATCTGGTAAAAATACTAAAATTATTTGAAAAAAAAGGAAGAAAAAAAAACAACAAAAGAAATTTAATTTAATAAAAATCTTCATTTTAATTAAATAATGTTGATAAAATTTCCGCATAATGAAAGAAGGAGGAAAAAATTCGTTTTTATCCTTGAAAATTAATTCACCCGCACCTACTCATTCCACAATACATCTTTGGAAAAGTTTTAAATACAGAGGACGTCATTTCTGAGATTTTTTTTAAAACTTAATAATAAACATGAACAAAATTCTAAATCTACTGCAGAACAATATAATTCAGGGCAAATCAGACTGTCAACAGGAAGTTTTACTGAGAGGTTTTGAAGAGAGTGAGAGAAAATTTTGCGCAAACGGCTCGAGTAGTGGAAGAAAGACCGATTGCTCCGTCATGACAATGCGTCCGCACACATCTCGCTAGTTGTGAAGAATTCCTGGCAAAATAACAACAAAGCCACGTTCCCCCATCCTCACTACCCTCCTAACCTAACTCCCGACGACTTATACCTCTTCCCTAAAATGAAAGGGCCACATTTTTGACTCCATTAAAGAAATCCAAGCGAAATTTGCAGAAGCACAAGAATACGTTGTCCATGAAGCAATTAATCATGCAGGAACAACTCACAAAGAAATGTCCCTGTGATTACGAAACTTGGCAGAGCAACATCAAGAGGCATCTAGCGGCAGAACCTCGTACTGTTTTTGGTTTGCCGAGTCCTCGTACTGTTAATCTCGAAGGCCTCGGGTTTGGGCGGAAGATTCAAAATCTCGGATATTTTGGGTAGCACCTCGTATTATGTATTTTATTAGTTTAATATGTACAGTTTAGTGCATAAAGGTTTAGACTTAAGTTCATAGTTGAGCACGTGAATAGTACATCCTAAGTGTATACCTGCTACCCTATTTTCATTCAGAAGGGACAGGTCCATTCTAATCTGCCTTGACTCTCAGTAAAATTACCTGATTTTACAACCGATCAACATCCAGTAAGCTCAGTTCCTACGGAGCAGATAAAAACGTTTTTGCACTAGACTGTACATGCAGAATTTTATGTACAGTCAACCAAAGGAAATAATCCACACGAGTTTAATACTTAATATTACATTTCATGCTAATGTGTTGTTTTAATAACTTTTTAATTATAATTATTTAAATTTAATAATCTTAATAATGTTAACTCTAAATGTAATTTAAATTATTAAAAATAAATTAATATTGAAACGGTAAAACTTAGAGTAAAATTCAAGACATTTATAATTTCTAAGTAAATAATATATGTAAGAGTACTTAATTTCTAAACCAAAAATTAACAAATTCTTATGTTAAAAGTAACTAAGGAATAAAGGGTGAAGAATTCTGAGAATAAGAAAGATGTTCGACATCCGTTCTCTAATAGTTTTCCACGAATCTCTTCCCTGGATGATTCTATTTTTCAAATCTCGTTTTCTATATTTAATTTTTATGCGACTGCAGGTGGTTACGAAAAAAATCTTTACAAAAGTGAAGAAATCGCAAAAAAAAGAGATGAAAAAGTACTTTCCCTTAAAAGTAAATTAGAATATCTAACCCACATCAAATTTTATATGTATTAGAGGAGTGTTCCTTTGCTCAAAATATAATGAAATCAACTCTTCAAGTTAAAAATAAAGTCCTCCTTTCCTCGCTTCACACTCCTCCGGTGCCGTCTATGAGCAGACTTAGAATGGAGAAATAAATATAGGTAAAAAAATAAGAGGAAGAAAGAGAAGAGGTTCTACTGGAGAGTATTCTTAAAGAGTGAAGATTATGCTTCGAGGTTGCTTTTATTCTTGAATGAAATAAAATATGTGTTTTGTGGTTACCAAATCCTTAAAGCAAATAACAAATCCGCCATCAATTATTTTACCTTACATAAACGCTAATTCTTTGATAACTTCATAAAAGCGCCGAAGCAAGACTAAAAACGGAATGGATTGGAATCTTCAAACAGAAATTTCCAATCCCTTACTTCCAAATAAAGTTAATAATTTATTGTAAAAATAATTTATTTTTTAAGTTTCACTTATTAGTACAACTTTTCTATTTCGTCTCCATGAAATAATTTAAATCATAAAAGAATGACATATCTACATCCACGCTACGTAAACAGATGAGTGATACGTTTTTTCTTCTATTCACGGCTAATTTACCTGTCAAATGGACATAGAATTTAAGCTTCAAATATTTAATAAAAAACGCGAGCTATTGGATATGAATTTCCATTTGGATTTATGAGACCTCTCTTTGCTTTTGTTTGAACGTAGAATTCCCTTTCAGAAATCACTAGTCAAGCTTTTATGATATTACATCAGATTGGATACACGTTGTCCAGGTCAACGAAGTGGAATGCCAATAACAAACCGATATGAGGCAAACATTGTTGTCAACTACTTCAAACAGTCGGGCCAAAGTGAATTTATTTTATATGGGCTTGTCGATGCTTTTGTACCTAAGAGAATCAGGAAATGATAACGCGAAATAACATCGTCAAAATGAAGAGCAAATAAATGGATCGTTTCTGAAACCTTTGAAAATATAAAAGTAAAAAGTTTCTAGAAAATAACTTATCCAATGATATTACAAGCATTTTATACCTTAATCCATGCAAATATACTTATTATTCATTCGAGAATTATTCACTCCAATTTTTATAAATTTCCTAAAATTCTAAACATCCACAAATGCAATAAAATACAGACACCCGAAAAAATTACAAACTATAAAAATATCAAATATCAACTGATTTTTGATATAATTCTCTAATGTCTGATATTATTTCTAGTTTACATGCAACCGTTAGAAGAACAATAACAGTACCCATAAGGGTATCTTCCTGAGAGAATAGACAGCACTTACAATGAAATTATACTTGGAGCTAAATCATCCGATCAGATGACACCAAGCATTTTTTTTAAATACAGTAAAACCTGTCTATAACGACCACCTAAGGGACCAAGCAAAAGTGGTCGTTAGCACAGGCTTTACTATATACAGTAGAAAAGATATCTGGGGCTATTTGACCCATTTTTCAGTTAATATTATAATAAAACTTTTTTCCTGCACGCAATCCCTACACGAGGGAAATTACTTCGATTAATTACTCAAGATACCTTGAGAGTTTAATAAAAATATAGACAATGATTTTCCAATTTATTTTCCTTGATATATACCGATTTTTTTTATCCGTGGAAATAAAAATAAAAGAAAGTAAACACGATTATTGAATTTTCTGCATGATGCTTAGGGACCTGAACACCTTCACTGCTGCTCTCCATCTTAATATGCCTTGACAACCGCCTTTTAACTATAGATATCAGCGTGAAATTAAAGTTCTTTCGACCGTTGCCTGTCAATCCACGTAAAACTTTCACGTGCTCATAGTGGAATGCTACCTAGCAACCTCCTCCGTGCTCTGTTTAGGTGGTGTTGTATGTACCGGGTGGGCAAGAAATAACGTGAGGTGTTCAGAGCTCGCTAGCGGGAATTCCATTAGGCCAAATGCAGTACATTTTGGTGTACATACTTAGTGGAACATGCAGTTTCGATTTTTGCAAAAAAAAAAATAGTACCAAAAGTCGCCATAGGGGGCGCTTATTTCAAGAAAACAATGAATACCTAATTGTCAAATGAACAAATACCGTACAAACCAACTTTAGTAACAACAATAAACAATGTTTTATTTTTAATTACAATTGTGTTTCAATATGACCACCAGTGTGCTGTTCCAATAGCTGCATGCGGTACACGACATTTTCTACGGCAGCTCGCAGCATATCTGCATTAATTAGTCTGATATGTAACGTTATTTGATCCTTGATTGAGAGGTCAGGAACATGTGCTTGATACACAAGGCTTTTCAAATATCCCTATAACCAAAAATCACAAGGGTTGAGATCAGGCGACCTGGGTGGCCATACCATGGGAAATGCACGACTAATTATTCTGTTGTCTGAAAAACGTTCTCGCAAGATCTGCTGCACCTGATGTCCGATGTGCGGTGGCGCACCATCCTGCTTAAAAATGGTAGAATCCAGACAACCCTTTTCCTGCAATCGTGGTATCACAAAATTCTCAAGCATATCGGCATACCTCGCAGAATTGACGGAACAAGTCACCGGTCCACGGGGACGGATTTCTTCAAAAAAGTACGGGCCGATGATGAAAGAAGCAGTAAAGCCGCACCATACTGTTAGTTTCGGTGAATGCATAGGAGTTGGCAGACACACTTGTGGATTTGATGCAGCCCAAATACGGCAGTTGTGGGTATTGATATCACCATTCAAATAAAAATGTGCCTCATCACTCCATAAAATTTGCCACGGCCTTGCATCATCCACTTCCATACGTGCTAAAAATCTCAACGAAAAGTCAGTTCGGGTACGTTCATCTCCAGGAAGCAATTGTTGAACAGATGTGAGTTTATAGGGATAAAATGTCAATATCTTATGCAATATTTTCCTCACCGTCGAATATGGGATACCTGTTTGGCGTGCTATTGCGTGTGCACTGCTGGTACCCTGCACAGCAGTCATCTCCTGTTCCACAACAGCAGTTGCAACTTCTTCAACGTGTTGCTGCCTGATTCGTTTGCGTTCCCGGCCTGGTTGCACTCCTAGAGTTCCATTAGATTCAAATCGTTCAATCATTTTCCGTAAGTTAGTTATGCTCATTGGTCCTCTTCGTAACGTTTTCAATCGCCGGAATTCACGAAGGGCAGCACTTGCATTGTCGCTCTTCTGATAAAACAACTTGACTAATAACGCCCGGTCAGGCAGAGTAAGCGTCATCGTCAGGCCATTCGTTCGTGAATGATGGGAAATCCTCAGCCTTGCCTTTTATTGTCATGATTGCTCAACACGGAACGCGCTTATGCAAATGTATTCATTGTTTTCTTGAAATAAGCCCCCCCTATGGCGACTTTTGGTATTATTATATCTTTTTTTTTTGCAGAAATCGAAACTGCATGTTCCACTAAGTATATACACCAAACTGTACTGCATTTGGCCTAATAGAATTCCCGCTAGCGAGCTCTGAACACCTCACGTTATTTCTTGCCCAGCCGGTACATAGGTAACACCTCTTAGAGAGAAGACCTGCGGACAAAAGGTGTATACATTGTTACATCAACATTTATAGGATAGAAATTTCTATTGGTAGAAATACGATTAACAATAGCCGCTTGATGATGATTTGACAATGTATACACCTTTTGTCCGCAGGCCTTCTCTCTAGGAAGTGTTGACCTAGCCGACAGCAGTGATATCTCCTTACAGCAAACAACAATGCACCAACTTAATGCAGTTACAGCAAAGCGCATTATAGAAAGATCATTATTTCCCAAGAAAAAAGTATTATTTAATATTATCAAAATAATCATTATAAATTTTGATAAAATATTCCGTTTAATGAATAATTTTGTTTGAAGAATGCTGCATTTAATGATTTTTCATGATAATGAGTGTTTTCATAACAGCAGATGACGCTTTAAAGTATAAAATGAATATGATGATCTGTACTTTTTGATGTATAGGGTGATTATAATTAACGTGACACCATTTAGACCCTTCTAGCGGCCGTTCTGGTAATTAGATTTTGACGAAACTTGAGATATATGTTATATAGACCATGGGGAAGAGAATTTTGCAATAAAAAAAATAGTTCACATTTTGACCGCTACCTCAAAATAAGGCGCTGGTCATGTAAGAAACTATCTGAGAATTTTTACTCAATCAGAGACGTTATGTAAATGAGATGTAAAATTAGAAAAGCTTTAAAATGACAGTGAAATTAAATGTAAAGTCATTCTTCATGATGGCTTTAGCTAAAAAGGATCGAGCTTTATTGGTGAAGTTGTTTTACCAGAACTGCAATAATGCTTCTGCTGCACTAAGAGAATATCGACGTTTGAAACACTTGCGAAATGGGCCTATGTCCATTAATGGTTTAAAAAAAGATGATTAAGAAATTTGAAGAAACTGGTGAGTTGGGTGTGCTGCCAGGGAGAGGATGGTAACGAATTGCAAGTGAGACTGTGGAAGACGTTGTTGCTCCTGCTGTAGTGGAGAGTGCTTCAAGTTCCCAATATTCTTCAGCAAGTGCTCGAGCCGTATCACGTGATTTGTCTATTCCCTGGTCTACGGTACAAAAAAGTTTTGCGTTCCATTTGAAAGTGGTATCCATACAAGATCCAGGTGGTTCAAAAGTTGCTTCCTGAAGATTCGGAAAAACGCACTGATTTTGCTCGCCAGTTTCTGGCTAGAATAGCCGTCGATAATGCATGGCTATGGAACATTTTGTGGTCAGATGAAGCGCATTTCACACGGAGCAGTGAATGCTCAAAACTTTCGCATCTGGGATATTGAAAAGCCGATGGTTGTGCATGAAAAGCTTTTGCACTCTGATTACGTAACTGTATGGTGCGGATTCACTTCACATTTCATTCTTGGCCCCTTTTTCTTCGAAGAGAACACTTCTCAAGGCACTAAAAGATGTTCAATCACTGGTGCTCGTTACTGCGAACTTCTGCAGCAGAAAGTCACTCCGGCTTTACAAGAAAGACAATGTTTAGACACTACTGTCTTTATGCAAGATGGTGCAACACCCCACATTGCACGACAAGTGAAGGAACTGCTTCATGCTCATTTTGGAGATGATCGGGTGATTTCGAGAACTTTTCCAACTGCATGGCCTCCTCGTTCACCAGACTTAAACCCTTGTGACTTCTGGTTGTGGGGATATTTGAAAGATAGTGTCTATGGAGGAAGAATATGGACTGCCCCTGAATTGAAAGCAAGCATAACACGCCATATCATTGCGATTCCTCAGGAAACCCTTCGCTCTGCTGTGGAATATGCAATAATGCGCTTTGAACATGTCATTGACACAAATGGAATGCACATTGAACAAATGCTCTGATTTTAAACATTTCCCTGCTTCTAAATTTATACTATAGATATAACAGCTATGTATGAAAACATCCCAATCATACCAACATTATAAAAAATCAATTAAAAACAAAATTACCTTACACGAAAGTACTAAAAATCATACAATCCATAAATTTATGTTTCACCAACAATCAATTAAAATTCAATGAAAAAGTTTATTCGCAAATTGAAGGCTTACCCATGGGTAGCCCATTATCACCAATTCTTTTCAACGTCTATTTAAATAACATAGAGCACAATTTACTAAACAAATCACAACACAAACAACACATAAAATACGGATGAGATATGAGATGACATAACAAACAAACCAATAGAAATATTAATACACCTATTAGAAGAACGATATCCTTTAAAATTTACAAACAACAACATGACCAACAACCGTATCACATTTTTAGATATAAATATTATAAAAAATGAAAATAATCTTGATTTTGAAATATATGAAAAACCAACAAAAGATAACAACCCACACACCAAAAAATGAACACTATTTAACAATATTTACAAAGAATAAAAAATCTTACATCCCCGAAATATATTCCTACAAATTTAAAAAAACTTAAACTGAACCTAATAAAAAACAAATATCCAATAACTTTAATAGACAAAATTTTAATAGATGCGTTTACAAACAATACAACAAAAACTATACCAATTCAACAAGAACAACAAAAAAGATATTCAATACAATACAATAATAAAATTTTCCATAAACAGAAAAAAATATTAGAACAAATATCAAACATAAAAATCATACCAAAAATAACAAATAACATTATTAAAACATTAATAACCACCACCAACCTAAAAACAACAATCAATCAAAATAACAACACAAATATCGATTTCAAAGAAATAAGTCAAAATAATAAAGAAAAATGGAACGCTAGAAATATAATTTATAAAATATCATGTAAAAATTGTGAACATATCTACACAGGTCAAATTAAACGACAATTAGAAATAAGATTAAAAGAACATGAAAGAGCACTTCGCCACAAAGACAAAAACAACCAAAAAGTAAATCATTGTATCAAAGAAAACCACACACCAGATTGGAATAACATAAAAATCATTGGAAAAGAAGAAAATTATAAAAAAAGATTAATTAAAGAAACAATAAATATCATTACAAATAACAAAAATTTAGCCAAACCATCAATAGAGATAAACAATAAATGGACACTACTTTTAAACAATAATTACCCTAGTATACAATAGCCAACAATCATAACCAACAGTTACCACCAACTTAGCTTCATCATCTTTATATCAATTGTTTTTCTTATCAATTGTTAAATTCTTATTTCAACTGTTTTCACCATTCAAAAATGTTTTATCCTACTGATGATGAGAAATATTCTCGAAAACGTTTTATATAAATTTTATCCCAAATATTTGGATCACCCTCTTCAAAATTTCATCTGTATTTCAAAACCAACACTTTCTTCAAGATTATCGTTTTCTACTATCTTCACAAGACTTCATCTACATCCTCAATAGACTAAGTTTAATTCTACAATCAACAACATCTTCAATAGACTACATCGTTTAAGTTTTCTTCCATCTCACAAGTTTCTTCCATCGTTTTTCAAGATTGGCGACTTTATTTTTGTTTTTATTAAATTTTATTTTACGATTTTCCCCATTAAAAGGAGACTACACACATTTAAATTTAAAATTAATCATTTAAACTCCTTAGATCAATAATATTCTAACTTGTTTTTGTTATTATTCATGCGCCATATTTTGACGTAGCGGTCAAAATGTGAACTAATTTTTTTATTGCAAAATTCTCTTTCCCATGGTCTGTATAACATATATCTCAAGTTTCGTCAAAATTTGATTACCAGAACGGCCGCTAGAAGGGTCTAAATGGTGTCACTTTAATTATAACTACCCTGTAGATTACAAGGATAGGGCATCGCCATTTAACAACATGATAATTATTCACGACTATGTTAGATAATAAAAAAGAAACTGAGGCATACATTGACAGAGCTAAAGCTACAACAACAACAGACTGTAATCCTCTTCAGAGGATTGGCAACCTTTAGAAAGAAGTTATATATGAAGCCAGATCGCTACAATCAAATTCCAAGTGCCTTTTCCCTACACACATTCATTCCCAAACTTTTTCGACTCGCGAACCCCCAAAGACCTGAGGACCCCATTTTTTTTCATTCATTCCTGGCCTTTATAAGCCTTACGGCCTTTTAGCCCCAAGCACCACCATCAGGTGACTGCTTGTTTCCAGACCTTGTTTATTTTTTATGTGGCAGGGGGGTCGGCCCTACGCACAACCCCCATTTCTGGGGGATGATGACGAACTTAACGACTGCTGTATGAACCACTGACTATTATTATACATGCACATAATAATAGGAATCCGCCATTATTGAAATGATTTGGCGAACCCTTTGAAAGATTGTGCGAATCCCCAGGGGCTTCGCGATCTCTATTCCGGGAAATATTGCCTAAACACAACGCTTGCTTCATTCACTGGCATTCTTTTTTTCGTACAAGTTTGCCGTTTCTTTCGGAACTGTAATTGACAAGTACTCCTTAGCTTGAACCCACCGTCTATCTTGTGCCTAAAGTTGGATTGCATTTTAAAAAATATAGTATCAGATCATTTAAAAGGTTCTTACATATTTTCACTCATACATTTCCACTAACATAGCTTATACATTACATTCAGTTTATTCATCAATATAATCCCCCACGCAATCAATAATAAGCCTCCAACGGGTGGATAATGTATAAATACCATTTCGGTAGAAATCTTTAGGTTTGGAGGTGAAAAAGTCTTGCAACTCTATTTCGAGGGCACGACGATTTCTAAACTGTCGTATGCGCATATGATTATGCAATGATCTAAGCAGGTGATAATCTGTGGGAGAGATGTCAGGTGAGTGCGGAGGATAAGACAAAGCTTCCAATCCAAGCTGCATAGTCTTTGTACGGGTCTGTAAAGCTGTGTTAGGTCTTGCATTGTCCTGTAGCAGCAGGGAACCTTTGCGATCTACCAATTCTGATGAGCCTGCTGGAGCATACCACAAGTATACATGTGCTGCGACAGTGACCTAGCTCTAAAACCTCAAAGTGCACTACTCCAACGGCTGTCCAGAAAACTGTCAGCAATACATTCTCTGAGTGTAGGTCCTGGTTTGGGATCTTTCTAGGAGATTCCTCTGGTTATAACCATTGGTAGGAGCGATGAATATTATTGTAGAGGACCCAGCAGTGGGTCTCTCTGATGATGTTGGAACAAGCGGTAAGGCGTTACACATTATTCCCTGCTAATAAAGCACGGGGGGCGCAATTATCCAAATTTTTTACTTTTCTCAGTTTGCCAAGATGATTATGCGCATCTCCCCCTGTAACAGAGAATTGTTTAGCTAGTTCATGACACGTTTTGCGTGGATTAGCTTCAATGAGTGCCTTCATTGCATCTTCATCAACAGTAGGCGGTCGTCCTGAGTGAAGCTATCTTTGAGATTTTCATCTCCATCCTGTCCACTCGCTCGATATACACATGTGATCAAAACTTTAAGAACATCAGCATTTCTGCGTCGCAGGCTTCAGCAGGAATTACATTTTAAAATTAGCAAGCGGCGGCAACCCCTTTTGCTCTGACAGCCTCCATCGAGGAAGACTTTCTACCAGTTTTTGGTAGTAAGAAGCTGAAATTTCCCTCCATTCCTACCTCAGAGCACTGGTTAGTTCAGCCATGGATGAAGGACGGCGTGGTCTGGCTCGTAGTCGACGTTCTGATTCATATCATAGGTGTTCAATGGAATGGAGATCAGGGCTTCAAGCAAAACAATCCATTTCTTCAAGTCCGTTGTCTTGAAATCAGAAGTATACAGACCTTGCTTTATGGCAAAGAGCCTTATCATGTTCATCCTCAAACTGTCCCCACAATGTTGGCAGTGCACAGTTGTCCAAGATGTCTCGATAAGCTGTTCATCGTTCCTTTAACAGAAACAAGCTGCCCAGTCTGAGCCATGAAAGAGCCCTATAGGCCACCTCATCCAAACTTCACAGTGGGCACCACGCACTCAGGTAGAAAACATTCTCCAGACATCCGCCAACACCAGAGTGTGTACCGTGATTCATCAGTCCATAGGACACGTTTCCACTGTTCCGTGCTCCAGTTCTGCGAGTTTTATACCACTCTGAACGTCGCGTGGAATTGTTGTCAGTGATGAAGAGCTTGTGAGCAGCAGCACGACCGTGGGAAAACCGAGGGAATGGAGTTCCCTACGAATGGTGATTGGCTAGCAACACAGGAAACAATTTCTGAACTCTGTAGCAATCATTTCAGCAGAAGATCTTCGATTGCACAGGGTCACACGAGCAAGCACTCGACGATCTCTGTCTGTCCATTTCTTGGGTCTGCCAGTTCCTGGTTGCACAGTTGTTACTCCCTGGGTCTTCCACTTTGCAATCACATTGCCTATATTTTTACGGGGTATTTGTAGAATGGTGGAAATCTCACGGACTGACTTGTTGCACAAGTGGCATCCTCGGTGGTTCCACGTTGGAAGTGGTTGAGCTCTTTTGAACGACCCATATCTTAATAATACGAAGCAGATATGTGTCTGAAAGTGTGTATGATGGTATTTAAATAATTTATGTGTCATGCGACATTTGGCACATTCCATGAATTATGAGAGGTGTCCCTAAACCTCTGATCACATAGTGTGGCTCAGTTGCATTGTGATCCAGTTTAAATGCTGCTTGAATTTTGACTTCAGTAGCCACCATTGTAGACTCTCATTTGCTGCTTGTTAGTGCCATAAAATAATTTATTTAAAACTCTTCACAGAGGAATAGGCATGGGAATGCAAATCATGCAGGACAGAGCCATTTCTGGTAAGGGGATCAGGTCATTGTCAAAGACTAGGTGTAGAGATAAGCAATAATTTTTTAAATGACCTGATAACATAAAAATATTAATTTGCTTAGAAATTATTAATTTATTGTGTCCAGAAATTTTCTTAGTAATTTTAAAAATAATCAATGATTTATAAACCATTGATTCAAGATTCTACGTGAAATTGAAGCAATGATTCTCTGAAATACTCTTTCCTTCAGGTTATTCAAAAATACAGAATTACGAATAAAAACTCACATGAACGCAATTAACACTTTCAATATGTTAAGATATCATTCTTCACATTCACTAAATTATACATGCATTTATTAAATTTAATATCAAAAATAAAATAATTTTTTTATTTATAAAGAATATTTTGGGATATTGAGATGTGTAAATCCTGTGTTATAAAATTTTCTCTCTATTTTACGTTCTACAATGAATGCAGTTATTATGGTATATTTAGAGAGAGACTGTCTATTTTTGATATTAATGAAACACTTGCAAGCATCACCATACGTAAAAAGTAATCGAGTAACCTTAACATGAAGTTCTTGTGAAGAAACGATACTGCATTCATGCCACTTTTTATTTTGTCACTTGCAAGATGAAGTAAATGTTACAAATCACGCTATAAATTAGGATGTACACACGTAAATACTGTAGTAGGTTACTTATTAAATTGAAAATATGTTCCACTAGATTCCTTATCAACAATTGCGCCTGGGCGTCCCATAAAGTTTACAAACGAAGCCATAGTGGAGCATCTGGAATAATGATCCGTGATGATCGAAGATATAGCTCTGGAACCGCTTCAATATCATATCAACAATGTTTGCATGCCCACTCTCACACATCCAGACAAACATAGTTGTGATGTATTATTAGAAACGCTTGGAACATCCGTCTTATATTCTTGACAGATTTCTGCTTGGGCTCCTGAAAAATCATTTGGATGGTCACCGTTTCGAAGATGAAGATGCCACTTGTTGGCTACAACGGTATCCGGACAATTGCCACCTGGACAACCACCACCCGGACAACTGCCAAGTGGACAGCTGACACCCGGATAACTGCCACCTAGGACAATCGCCACCTAAGACAATTGCCACCGAGGATAATTGCCACCTAGGACAATTGCCACCCAAAATGCTCCAGGCAAGAGCTCTAATTTAATTAGAATGTTTTACTTTAGATTTTGAACGAAGTTTTAAACTGAAAACTTGAAATTTCAAATTACAATGCAAAATATGAAAAATAAAATTCTTTCACGTAGAGGGTAATAGAGAGAGTTAGCGACGAAAACGTTGAGGAAAATATAAATAAAGAAAATCAAATCTTAGGGGGGGGGGGGCGCCCCCATACCGTGACCTTAGTAAAAACCTCACAGTTGCTGTGATACTAAGAATTTTATCATTTTTTCGAAAATGATAAAAATCCTAAAAAAAGTACTGAATGAAATAAACTTACTAATTTAAAAAAATGTGCATTTTATGGAGATTCTAAAATGGTTTTTCCACAATAAACGAGACATTACGAATTTAACTAATTTTAATTTTCTGTCATCTCATCACAATTTATCTCTTTCGATTTTAACCAGCAATATCTCGTTTATTGTGGGAAAAACCTTAACTAATACTCCATTTTAGAATCTCCATTAAATACACTTTTTTTTAATAATAAATTTATTTCATTCTGTACTATGTTTATTAAAATTTACAATTTCACAACTTAAAAGTTTTTTCAAAATTTCATAATTTTCAATTTACACAATATGAAGTACAATATGAAAAACAAAAGTAAATTTCTTATTAAGATTCAAAATAAAACAAGTTTTCGGGACTGTACTCTACAAAAAAATATATTTCAGTATCCGCTTTAAATTAAATTTTTTTTTTTAAATCTTAATAAAAATAATAAATGAACTTCATCGGTTTTAAATTACTTTTTTTTTCTTATTTCTTTCTTTAAATATATCTAAAAAACTTATTCGCAATATGCTTTTAAGTATTATGCTTACAATATTCGTGCGGCAAATTACCACATATTTCAAGTGTAAGGTTTTTTTTATTTAATGCAATGTAGATATAACAAGAACTTTTTTAAAAAAATGAACCGACTTCATGTGCCAAACAGAGAACCTCCTTTTTTGAAATCGGTAATAACGCATAAATACAAAACAACATGGTCAATCGCAAACTTTTTAATTTTTCCTTCAGAATAAAAACATTTTCTGCCAGGATTTTTGCAGGCATATTAAAATATATTTGTAAGCTGTTAGTGAACAAGGCGAATGTAAGCCAAGAAAATAGCTTTAGTCATCGAACTTCGGCCAAAACTAAGTCTTAATTAAGTCGCTAAAAGTCCGCAACTATTAATACATCGATAGTCGGCAAATTTCAGACTGGATCCGTCATAGTAATTTTTCTGTTAAGTAAAAAAATAAGTTCGACGATATGAAATGTGGATCAGATTGAATGTGATTCTCAAGTCGAGGAAAACCAATCACAAATTTGGAATAATAAATCATTTACAAACAGGGAGTGGAATCCGCGTTTTTAAAATCAAATTTAATAAATATTTAGAAATTAGTAGCGTTTTTGGCTACGTTTTTCATGTTTAGCATGTCCAACGCTATGAAAAACAATTGTTACTTTAAAAAAAAATCCATGCATAATCCCTATTGTTGGGTGGCAATTGTCCTGGAGGCAATTGTCCTAGGTGGCAATTATCCTAGGTGGCGAATTCCTAAGTGGCAGTTATCCGGCTGGCAGTTGTCCGGGTGGCAGTTGTCCTAGAACCGGTTACAACAACATTCACGAAACTTCTTTTCAAGGACTGGTAAAGCCAATGGGATGAGTGTCTGAATGTTTAGGGCGATTATGTTGAAAAATGAGATAATTTTCAGAGTACTATTTTATCTATCTCGTTATTTATGGACTTCCCTCGTTTATCCCTTAAGTAGCCTATTGACATAATCAAGAACTGACGGTGCCATCAAGTCAAAGGCCATCAGAATGCTCCATGATTCTATTTGATTTATATTTTTAAAACTTATAGTGCGTTATAGTTCTGACTTGTGCTATTTAACGGTAAATGATACAAACATGACAAAAGTGGAAGAGAAATTTTTTCTAGCATTTACTTTCGTAGTCGTCTCGAATTTCAACAGCAAAGCCACTCAAGTAATTCTTTCTGATGATTGCTTAAAATTCAAATGAAACTGATATTTACAAAATTTTAAAAATTTAATTTTTAATTAAAGATGAAAAAAAGCCGCCCTGGAATTCATGAGACTCCCCCCCCCCTCTCTCCAACAGGAAAGTAAACACATCTTGCATCTGTCTTCGAATTTTACATTGTATTCATGAAAATAATTATTCAATATTTGGTAATTAATTTCATAGAAATGATGATGAAATATTCGGAATAAATTTTTTAATGATTTTAATCAGTTACCATAATTAGGATCTTCTGTTTGTTCAGCTGAATCTGTGCTTAGAATTCTGAGAATCCCTTTCTTCATCATTAATTCAGTTCTTGTTGCTTACTTCTGTACTTCTAAGGGAGTCCTAGAGCTTATATGCTTTTCTTATCAAAAATAAATTAATAGACTATTAACAGAACGAATTATAATAATTATTTTAAATTGCCAAATATTTCATGCTTTCCTCGATTTATTCATTTATTCATTCATTTTAATGACCCTTTTTCAAAAAATATGAAGTAAAAAATAGAAATGAAAATCTTCATTTTCTTTTTTTTTTTTTTTTTTTTTTTAACAGGAATTTTTAGGATTTTTCAGGATTTTTTTCATATGCGAGATTCTAATCGAGGCATAAAAACTTATGATTTAACTTTCATTTAAGGGACAAAATATTTTTTTTCCGTTTTTTTTTCTAATGTCAAACGTCTTCTGAATACTTCTTTTCAACTTTCCGTTCTTTTGTTCCAAATCGTCGTCACGTCAAGTCGACCGCATTTCGACAACAGTTGCGCCGTGAAGGTCGGAGGCATGATTTTTACATCTTTCTCTTACTTGTTATTAATTGCAAGACGAAGACTCGACAAGAGCCAACTCAGGTGGGAAGCACTTTCTCATTCTCAACTTGTAGGGAGTGGGAGGAGGGGGTGGGGGTGAAGGGAGAGAAAGGGAGGAGGGGACGATGTGCATATGCGTGTGTGTATGTGCGTTGTGTGTGATTCCCCGAGGAGGTGACGAGGAGGTGCCAACGAATGCTCGCGCCCCATTGGTCGTGCCGTTGCCATCTCGTGCCGTAATTTCCACCCCCGCTCCCAGGTGATGCCTTGATTTAAGCACATTTCACTGGCGTTGACTTCGGACGGCAAGCGAACTAATAAACGACACTGCACGCAGAACTTCAACACGAGAAACCCGCAAACAACAGGTAAGGATCTTCTCGTAAATTCACAAATAGACACACACATTTTCTTTTCTCTTCTGTTTGCTTGACTTTTCATTTTTATTTATGTCTTATTATCATGACAAAGAGAATGCTAATATGATTATAAATTAAACGATTGCCCTATATTGAAA
Source organism: Rhysida immarginata (assembly GCA_023313115.1). Lineage (NCBI taxonomy): Eukaryota > Metazoa > Arthropoda > Chilopoda > Scolopendromorpha > Scolopendridae > Rhysida > Rhysida immarginata. The sequence continues at coordinate 497,492 of JAHWFO010002669.1, forward strand.
GGTAATACATTATAAGGATATTCACATTTTTTTTCAGTAACATCCAAAAATGATACCCAAACTTTCTGATATTCTCAATTTCCAATACGCTTCATTGTAAGAAGTTATTGTTAAATCGTATTTATTTTAAGATTTCAAAATCTCAATAATTTTTTTTCCTAATTAAATATCAATAAATCTTTATGATTATGCCGTCAGGCGAAACATGTCGAAGAAGATATCCAATTAATATTTAATATTTAATGTTAAATGAGTATTAAAATTATCGCCTTCATTTATTTATATAATAATTTCTCAAAAAATGATTTCTTTTGTGTTTTTCCCATTCCAAATTAAAAAAATATTAAATAATACATTGAGGCAAAATTTTGTTTTCCCTTCTGTGTATTAATCTTAGTTTCGCACTCGAGTGGGGTTTCGTTGAGCTTCTATTACGCGGCTGATTAATACAGTAATTATATTGAGCATTTTAAGGAAATCTTGATAAGTGTGTACTCTTCTGGTATCAACAGAAGCAAAAGAGAAATAAGTAATTGCATAAATAAAACGCCATAATGAACATGATTGGTGGAGCAGCTATATTTATCTCGGTGTAATGTATCTACCCGGATGATGGCCAGAATTTGGGAAGAGATAATGTTTTTGCCCTAGAATTTTGTTACGTAAACCTAGGTGGCAGTGAGTTAAAGTAAAATAACAAAGTAAAGAATTTACTCAAAAGCAGCTTTATTTAAATCAAGGCAACGGTTTTTTTGTTGTTATAATTTTTTCCCGCAATTAATTCTCAATGTCCCTTGAAGCCGATTTAGCCCTCGACATAGCAAATTTTGCAAATTTAAATTTGAATCTGCACCCATTATCATATGAAGATGATTGAGGGTGTTGCTAAAGTTCGGGCTTTATTGTTTATTTCCGGCGGGGAATTTTTATTAAGATGCTCTAAATTGACGCGCTTGCTTGTGATTAATATTCTCAATTTAATTTTTGAAACCTAAAAAAGTTCAGAATACTTAGTTTAAATAAATGACGTAGATATATAATAAAAGCAAATATATCTCGCTGAAATAAAACATAAAAATTATCAATCGCTTTAGCAATAAAGTATCTAAAACGCTTTTTCAGCTTTCACAGATCTTAATTGTTAGTATCTTTAAGGAAACCTTAAATTTGCTTAGATATGAGTCATTGTATCATCTGCGTTGAATTTCGAACAAACTAGTTTGTCTGTATCATTCCATTCTATTTTCTTATAGAAAACATCTATGAAGTTTAGACATCTACTTTGGAATTACAGTTCATGTATTTACTAAAGAAACTAGACAATTCGTTCCCAATGCGACCGGCGTAATGATGAATTTTTAAAACGCTGGGCAAAATTGACAAATAAATTACCTTTAGATTAGAAGTTTTACTTCGTTAATCCGGACTTCCGATCCCCGCAGTTAGTCAGGATTAGCGAAGCTTTATTGGAATTTATTTATTTCCAGATGATATGTTCGAATGTACTGTTATTTTGATATTGCTTGAATTCTGAATTAAATAATCTGTAATCTTTCTAAATTATTTATTACCATCAGCAAAATGGGCAATTTAATTATAACAATACATTAATGGAAGGTAATATTCTGTTTCAGTCAGTTCGATCTAATCTGGTTGAATGCCGAAAGTTGTGCTCCTTCCCTCAGTTTAGAGATAACTAAAGTTGAGAATATATTAATGGATAATCCGAAACATCTGTAAGATAGAATCAAACATTTATGCTTATTAAGGGATTAAAAACTGCGACATTTGCACCAGAAACAATCAGATATAACTGCTTATTCTGTTTTGCTTATAACATAACAAAGATTTGGTTTGCTTAAAACTATAAACTTCAAGAAGGCATCAGCAAGCTCACCCTTGCCTTTACCAAATATTAAACCATTTTATATCATTTAATGCCCAAATATTTTGAACTGGAAATTTATATTTTATAGTAAATATTTTATAGTAAATATTTCGGAGCATGTAAGTACTTACGATCGGCCTCGGTGGCTCAGTGGCTGCGTGATCGCTTCTGATGCCCGAGGACGCGGGTTCGACCCCGGCCGAGGACGACGAGGATTTTTTCAGGGGGAAAATCCTGAGATCACGCACTTCCTTCGGAAGGGAAGTAAAGCTGTTGGTCCCGTGTAGTCGTTTGCACGTTAAAGAACCCTTGCGAGGCAAAATTTGCGGCCCCTATAACGCCGTCCTGAAATGACCATGGCAGTTGAAAAGGACGTTAATACCAAATAAACCAAAACCAAGTATTTACGAATTAAAAAAAAATCATTTTCTAAAGAAAAGGGCAAAAATGTTTAGACCATACAAATCAAGCTTATGCTTGAATTCCTTTATCAATGAATAAAAAAAATAAAGAAATAATAAGACTCCATGGAACGTTGATTGCTGACTTCTGACTCCAGAGATTATTAAATGAGGCCGCCAAGACAGTTTCATCCCGCTACCATAAGAATTGCCACTGCGTGTTAAATCTGATGCAGGGACACCAATTTGTTTAGATTGGGTCACTTAAGCTAGGTCACTTAATGCGAAAGTGATTGCCATTATCCACTTTTGGAAGCTCAAATTCATTTAGAAAACTGCGCGGCACTCTTCTGTGACATTCATTTGGTTAGTCCGGCATTTTTACCATACACTACCACGATTATGGACCATCGATTTAAGACTATCGAATTAGATACAAATAAACCAGTAAGTCATTAATGAATGACATAATCAAGTACGAAAAGATTAAATGGTCACCGCTACATAAACCATTGGAGATTGTAGTAATTAAGCTAAGAGGGTAACCAAATAGTGGATTCTTATAATTAAGAAGTTGCAGTCGTTCACTTTTCCACATCGAATTGTATCTAAAATATGTGGATTAATAAACTTCATTGTGGAAAAGTGGAACAACCGTTACTTATTCTTAATTGCTGTAATCCTTATACGGAGTATGTCAAAAATTGTAAGAAGAAAAAGTGTATAAATATTTTAATTATAAATCTATTCAGGCATCATGAGGTAAATACAAATTATCTTTGACCTCTCACCTCTTTAAGTCAATTACAAGAGATGCTCAAAGTGGTTGCCATTAGCTTTCAGACACGTATTGAAGTACGGTGAAGTGCTTTTGGGCAACTTTTGTTGAAACAAAAGTTCATCATTTCCATAAAGTCTGCTATGGTAGATAAGGTAGTTAAAATGTGTATACATTCTTGGTTTACAGAGTTAACCAGTTTAAAAAAGTTCTTTATAATTTGTAAGCGTTTCTGCATTATTGTTGAAACGAAACGAGTCTCTGCTGCAAAAAAAGCGATTGTAACGAGTGCGTGCTCCAAGCCAACGGCAACTATGCTTAACGTTATTTATAAAAAAAAAATATAATAATAACGACAATATATTCATTCAGGATTCATTGCTACGAATTGATTGATATATCTTGGCATTGAAAATTTCCAACGGTACATTAGAATACCGATTGAATCGATTTTGAATTTATACAAGCCCTGAACTCTATTTATGGATTGACGAAAACAGATTTTGAAAATCTTTGATTTGTTTGGAGAAAATCGATTCACAGATTGACGGATGGACAAAAGCACGAAGCACATCTTTTGATATTTAATAAATATACATATAAGAATGAAAACAAGTCAACTAAAATACCGTTTTAAGTGCGCATGATCTTGTAAAAAAGAATTCTTTCTCATAAATTTTTTCAAAGAAGGGTAAACCTTGTGTTCCGCCATTTTCCACAATTCAAAATGCCCCGTGATACAATAAAATGGTCCAAATCTACTGCAATATGAATCCAGTTTCCTGTCCCTTCTTTTAAATATAAAACAGAGGTTTTAATCTCACTGCCAGAAATGTATTTAAAAATAAATAAATCTTTTCTGCGCGTATCTGAAAGTGATCAAACATCAAAAGTGACCCTAATAAAGTGTTGAATAAGCTTTTGGTTGGATGTTTGGAAATTTAAGCATTAATTTGGAACGTTTCACTGGAATAAATTTTTCGTAAAAAATGCAAAATTTATTTTATAATATGAAAATTGAGTTTTATAACATATCGTAAAAAGAAATTCTCATTACATAAACATTTACACTTTTCAAGGTTCTTTACTCACTGCATATTTCTCGCATAATTAGTAAAGTTAATCAAGTGAATTTTCACATCATTTAATTTCCGATACTTATTATTTTAATTTTTTCCTTGTAAAGCAGTCAAATAAATTGACCAATTATCTAATTATATATATCTGCTTAATAAAATCGTGTTTAATATGAACTTTTAATCATATTATGAACTTGTTAATGCTTTTAAAAAGTGTCACGGAACCAATTCGATTTTCCTGGATAATCTCACTTTCACAATAAGAGGTGCCTAATGGCATTTTTTAAATGTATTCCAATTGATTTGAGGTTATCTGGTATTCATCATTAGATTCTTCCCTCCCATTTAATTCTACTTAAACGCTTCTGATGGGATAATAATAATTATTAGTCTATTATTAGATGAGATAAAAGTGTTTCTCCATATAAGTTCAATTTGCGTTACAAATCAATTAAGAGCATAAGCAAAAATCGGGATCAGCAAGTCTCCCAGGAAATCTACTTATTGAAGGAAACACCATTATATTTTATTAGCTTAATTAAGGAAATATTTTGTTATAGGTAGCAGAGTGTGGTTTATTTAGCAGACCAACAAAAATAGGCTTTTTACATTGAGAAGATGCATTCGATTTTTATTTAAGTAATTAATTAATACGGACAACAGTGAGTTTGCATGCTTAAGAGTAACAATACATTAAACAATGTAAACATCCACTCAGTAAATATAAAGAAAACATGTCATGAATGACGTAATAATACTGTCTAGATTAACATCGGAAAATTGTCCTCTCAACATATTTCAATATTACGACTATATGCTGCAAAATATTTGTAAGGAAATCAAATTATGGATAAAAGTTTTAATGGTGCTAAATAATAATTAACACCTGTATATTCGGAAAATCTATACTGGGTGTGCCGTAATGAGTAAACCAAAATTTGGTAGAAATGGTTGTATGGATGATTCTAAGCAAAAAAGCTCATTTGAACATGGATCTAAATTGAACGATAACTGAGATATGAACAGAAATAAAAATGCCGCCACCAAGATAAACAAGTTAATAACTCAGGTTCTATAACATCTAGATTGATGAAATTTGGGGGAATAATAGGGTACATATAACTGTGTATACCGGGTATTCTAGTATTCTATATATTAAAAGCTATAACAACAGAAATGAAATGTTTACAAATTCAATATGATTTCGTACACTCACATGCCAAAAGTCATGGGATAGCAGTGGACTATTTTTCAAGTGGCAGTAGCAACATGTACAAACAGTATAAATATGCCAATCAGTGTCAGTAGGTTTAGTTACACTGTCTTGAGTAAGGGGTAAGGTGTTCAGTGTGACAATGACTACACGACGAGAGGTATCCGAGTTCGAACGTGGCCTGGTATGTGGAGCCTAACCTATGGGTCATTCAATATCGGAGGTGGGTCAAGAATTCAACATCCCACGGTCCATAGTTTCAAGTGTCTACCGAGAGTACCAACTTGACGGCATTACCTCCCACCATGGACAACGCAGTGGTCGACCATACCTTCTCAATGAACGGGACCAAAGGCGTCTGAGTAGCCTTGGTCACCGCTAACAGGCAATTGACACTATGTCAGATGACATCAGATTTTAACTATGGTGATACTAGAGCTGTATCGATGCGAATTGTGCAACGAAATCTGGTGTCCATGGATATGGAAGCAGAAGACCCACGAGGGTGCCCTTGCTAACAACAAGATATCGTCAGCAACGTCTCTCCTGGGTCCATGAACACATCGACTGGACATTTGACAACTGGAAACGTGTGACTCTGGTCTGATGAATTTCGATTCCAGCTGATACGAGCTGATGATAGGGATCGAGTGTGGCGCAGACCCCATGAGGCCGTGGACCCAAGTTGTGAATCATGTACTGTGCAAGCCGATGGTGGCTCCGTAATGGGCAATTGTGGGAAGCTCTCCAGTCGGAATGGTTGGCAATGTCTTCAGATGTCTTCCACCGACTTGTGGAATCAATGCCAGTCGCACTGTGGCACTTCGCCTGATTAGAGGAGGTCCCACACGTTATTAGGTGCTATCCCATGACTTTTGGTATGTGAGTGTAATTTGAGTATTTATCTGTAGATATTTCAGCAATACGAAATTTTCACTTACCTATCAAACAAATTAACCTAGATTTCATGAGGTTCAACCCTATTTCTTATTTCTTCCAAATTTCTTTAAGCATAAGCTAATCAATTTAAATTTCTTATTTCGCTTAAAATAATAATGCAACTGATAATTATTATTGAATATATGAGCTGAGATGCACTTGACTGGTCTGAAGCTGGTCTTGAGTGCATACATTCTGTACGCCTACATACTTTGAACAATAAGCGATGAACGATTTACTAAACGATTGTTTGCTGGATGAGAAACATGAGAGAGAGAGAGAGAGAGAGAGAGAGAGAGAGAGAGAGAGAGAGAGGCCCTATTAAGTAAAGTATTTGTGTTGTATGGTAGTTCTATCTGGAAGTCCCCAGACAGATCAGGAGTTCCATCTGGAGGTCCCCAGACCCCTAGGGTCCCATTCAGCTAATTTAGGGAGCCCTGGCACCACTTACATAAAAATTCCAATTATTTTTAAATACACTCGTTTTTGTAATCTCAGCCGTTATTGCAGTTTTTTTAATATCGGCACCTGTACATTTCCTGCACAGAACATTTTCAAAAATACAGAGACCATGCATACCTTTAATTGGGAAATCCTAGTCTAGAAAGTTTGAAAAATCTGCCGATCATGTATGAAGAAAAAAAATGAGTGTAGATAAAGCAAGAGTTGTGTGTAGGGAAAAGCATGTTTAACGTCATTTGATTTAGGTGATTTAAGCCCCACGCTAATTTCTTTTTAAATGATGCCTTCCTTCTCAAGAGGAATATGTGTTGCTGTTGCTGAATGCAATAAGAACTATGAAATATCACAAAAAATCGTTCAATGTGAAGACGTCAATGATTTTTTTTATTTGACGAAATAAATGTTTGACGAAACTGCTTTCTTGTTTATCAGCACAATTGTGGAAGAAAATTTGCTAGGGAATAATCAACAATCTACCAACTTTAATATTAAGAACATTTCTTTATCTATTCAGTATTGAATGTTTTTGTATATGCTATACGTATTCAAATAGATTATATTCATAACTTTTGTTTTTAATGAAGAATTTCCGAAACAGATTAATGGCCCCAAAGTGAGGATAGGCATTGATATCATTCCAGCATAAATAACCAGCGAACCACGTGACCTATATATCATCGTCTGCTATCTAAAATTACCAATTTTCAAATCGCACAAAATTCCAAGAATGGATAAGATGACTTTGATGGGTGGAATCGATCTGCAAACCAATTTTCCATTTTAAAAACAGATTTAAAATTTTATTTTTCAAATAGGTTCTTCCTTTTTTTCCTTTGTAAGTAGATTTTATAGCCATAAATTACCCAATATATCTAATTCTTTATATTAAACAATTTATCCTTGGTCAGGATGATATTTTCTGCTCTGACTGAAACACATAGAATAAAAAAATAAAATTGTTAATGTATCACTTAAGGAGTGTACTGTTAATTCTTATACTATTCCTAAAATTAAAAAGTGATACAAGGCATTATTAATCTAATTCCATTTTACTACACAAGCGACCGAGAAGAGAGGCAGTCATTGTTTTTATTCATTCCAAAATCCATAAAGTCAACTTAAAATTACTGCCTAATATTTCTTATTTTGTGATATGACACGGTTAGAAAACCGTTGCTTAACCCCCCCCCCCCAACTTGCAATTTTGTTTTTAAGGAAAGACTATTTCTTTCGAATTTCTTTCTTGGAGGTTGTAGGATTCCTTCTTGTTTAAGATTTATTTGACAATCTTTTGAAGTGGTTGTTGAAGCAGGTTATGAAGCTCATATCTTTGGACGCTGTTGTCATGAGCAGATTACGTTATGGGACAGAACAGCAATATTGTAAAAATGTTGTTAGATGAGATGGAAGAACATAAATTGCAATGCAAAAAGGAGAAAAAAAGAAGACAAGTTTCGATTTTCTAGAGGAGATAAAAAATTCTGAAAAAACTAATATGAACTTCTGACATTTTCTTGAGTCCTAATTGTCCACGACAGTTATTGCTACCCATTCAAGAAAGAAGAACGTTTACCGAGCTCTTTTTTTTTTTTTTTTTTCTCAATGGGGCAGAGCTGATATTCTTTTGTACAAACCTCATTTCCATAAAAGTTGGGACAGAGTGAAAACATGCGACACAGCAAAAATATTGATATACTGATGTATTAATTCATTTTATTTCAAGAGAAGATATTTTGCTGGGTAGGTATTAAACATTTCGGAACCAAAAATTTAACTTATAGTAATAAATATTAGGTATTTTTGCGAACTGGCAGTTGCAACACACTCCAAAAACGTTGGGACAGTGGGCAAAATACCATTGGGTCATATCTCCCTTCCTTCTGATCATACTTTGTAGCCTCGATGATACCAATTTCTGTACCGTTGCAACGGAAATTTGTTGCCATTGCTGTTGTACGAAAGTTTTCAGCTGTTGAACTGTTCGGGGTCGTCTTTGACGTAAATTCCTCTTAATAATTCTCTATTGGGGACAAATCAGGACTGCAGGCAGGCCAATATAACACCCGAATTTGTCTATTGTGTAGCCACTGTCCTGTAGTGCGAGATGTGTGGGGTTTACCATTATCTTGTTGAAATAGAAAGGGACGAGTTCCAAAAAAGATGTCGCCGAGAAGGCAACACATGTTCTTCTAAAACATTAACGGTGCTGTTGCAGATGCGCAAGTTTCCCAATCCATTCGCACTCATGCAGCCCCAGACCATTATTGAAGCTGCTTTCTGTATAGCACGTCGGTAACAGGCAGGATTTGTCCTTTTTCTCTTTGGTCCTAAGTACACGCCGACGATTCTCGTCAACAATAGCCTTAAATGTAGATTTACCGGACCACAAAACACGTCACCACTGGGGTCAGTCCACTTCAGATGGGTACGTTCCCAAGCCAGGCGCCTACGTTTTTGTAGTGCGTTTACGAATACCTTTCTTTTTGTGATGTAGCAGCGAACGGTATTCAATGATAAAGGTGTTTGAAAGAATCCTCGAGCCCATTCCGCAATTTCAGTCACTATTGAATGTCTATTTTTAATGCAGTGACTCTGAAAACCCAAAGATCACGAGCAATCAGAACGGGTCTTCCTCCCGTTGGATTTCCTCCCGAGCAATCACGGGTCTTCTTCCTTTATGAACGGTGGATTTCCGCTTGTCCTGTACCTATTAATAATATTATGAACTGTAGATGACGCAAGTCCAAGATTCCCGGCTATTTCACGCTGACATACGTTGCTTCTAAATTGTTGGATTATTCTATTGCGCATATCTTGACCCACTGCCTTGCCTCGACCCGTAAATGACTGGCCGCACATTGCAGTTTGGATTTAAAGAGGGAAAAGTTATGACGTAATGTTCTCCAGAAATTTCGAGAATATTCATATCACTTCTATGGTTTCCAGTGCGGTCTTTTCCTTCCGTCCCAACTATTATGTTGCCAATGGCAATTTCATTAAAAAATAATATACGACCAAAAAAGAGATCGGCATTTATAAATTGTACATATTTTACTTCAGTCACTTCAAACCCATTTATTATTTTTAATTTTGCTAATATATATTTAGCCAAACAAGTTTTATTTGCATTTTTCATATTGTCCCAACTTTGATGGAAATGGATATTGTAATTGCAAAGAAGTAACCCATCATTCAAAGAACATGTCTGGAATCTTCCTCAATAAAAGGTGCAGCAAATAAATGTATGTCACAAAATTTTCCAAGAATTACTATTGAGCTGGAAATTGTTTGAGATTACCACTTTTGAAGAGCAACTTCTTCAGTAAAGCGATGATTCTGCGAAATGGATTCCCAACCGCAAAGGACGGCAATCCACTAAATGCCGGTGCATCTGTACGTAAAAAATAACCTGGTGCAATACAATACATCACAAACTAGAACCGTTTAACATTGATGTATCTGCTTTGAGTAATATTTGGAAGTTTATGTTCATGAAAGAACGTTAGTGAAAGAACGCAATTTATTTTCTCTTTCAAAATTTAACTTTATTTACGTTCACAAGAAATAATAAACAAGGAAACCACTAATACACATTAACAATGTTTAATGACCCAAATATACAGAGAACCATAAAATATACAATTGTTATTATTAATTATATGTTTATTCTTTCTTCTGTTCAAGTGTCCACAATTTTTGGCTTATTGTGTAAAAGACAAGTCGTATTTCTGAAGTTCCATAAATTTATCTTTTTCTCTCTGTTAAGGTGTAGCTAGCTTGATTTCTCTTTTTCTTGCTTAAGTAAACCCAAAAATAAAAGGGCAACCTGAATTAATAAAAACTTTGTACTTTTTAAAAGGGAGCTACATTCTTACGATTTATAATGTCAAGTATCAAGAAGAAATAGCTATTTATAGCATAATTATTTCTCGAAATTCGATTTACAGAAGAGAACTTTTCAGTAATTTGAGAATCAAGAAAATTTCAAAATTGTTAATTTTCGGGAGTTTGGCAACCTTAGGAGGGGGTATATATAATTAGAAACAACAAAATAACAAAATCGTTTGATGTTCAATTTTATTCTCTATTCAAATTAGAGAGAGAGAGAGAGAGAGAGAGAGAGAGAGAGATGGGAAATTTGAGACCGAAAAATCATTCGACAATATCATAATTGAGGGGAAAAAATCGCAAAAATATTTTTTTCAGTTATTCTTTATGAAAAAAGGAAAACTGATTTTAAGGTTTTGTTTAACTCTGCCACAGTCTCATTATCGTGACTAATAAATTAGGTACTTTTCATTTTAAAGTTTTAGTTGTGCTTTTACATTTGATAAGAAACGCACTCAGCCCTTTCCACATCAATTACTAAAGAGGTGTTGTTTTCTTATTCTTATGCACTTATACCCGTAACTATTGAATTTACTTTCGTATTGAAGAACTTCTTCGAGATCCGTTTAAGAAGGGTGCATCCGGCATCCTCCCCATTGCTTTAGCTCTTCTCTAAGGCTTCTTTCCTCTGAACGACATCTTTCGTGTTGGACACGCTCGGTGAAGGCGAAAAAAAAAGAGGATTTATCACAATATTCTTTTGAATACATAGTTATAAGTCAAACTTTAAAAAATTTAATCCACATTTAGTCAGGTTGGCTTCGTTACGAAATAAGTTTATTTCAAGCGAATTGTAGGGAACTGGGAGGAGGAGGTGACTGTGTGCGTCATACGCTCATTCTTAAATTCTCCAGGATCTCGGAAGAGGAGAGGGTGTGGGAACGACCGCATGCATTCACGAACTACAAATAGTGGGCTTCCAAACACAAATGACGTCAAACTTCAATGTCATCAGAAGGGCTTCCACAATAATAAAATTCATCCATTACCCAATCCTAATGTGCAGCTTCGCTCTATTCGTTTTGTTCCTCGTTTGCAAACACTCATCAAAATTAATCGTTTAATTAATTCTGTTATAAAAGATTAATTAGTGATGTAACTTTAATGTAGTATTTTTTTTTACCAATCTTAAAAATGACATAAGTTTATTTGAATTTTTTATTCGTTATTTATGGTTATTACAAATATGTGAATGTGTGAGGTTGCAAAAAGTAGAAATTGTATTTGGATAGATATTATGATATACATATATTGTAATACATAATAAAAACCTTGTTTAAGTACCTTGTACATGTGAGTTATAAAAATGATAATAATTACTGACAATTTTCTATGAAGATTCTTTTTCTATCGGAAAGCACCATAGACAGTATATGGAAGCTGCATGTTATCAGTAAAGGTTCTAAACAAGTGAAGCTTTTTTTTGCCATTCTCAACCTATCTTAAATTACCAAATCGAATTCTTGAATAGCTTGAGAAAACAACAGTCAGACCCACAATTCCTCTTTCTTATCCCCCCCCCCCTCAATCACACACAACACTAACTTTTGGTAGAGTTGTCTATTAACTATTTCCTGACCAACTGACCAACGTAATTTATTGTCAGTGATAAAAAATATAAGTAGGATAGATTTTCTAATTCTAATTCCGTCTTCTTAGATTGTTTAAATTAATATCTCTTAATGTTATCAACGGTTTGTAATAAAGTACTTTTGCTAGTTCCTTAGTCAACTTTGAAAGGTTGCAACATTGTCTAACATTAGAAAGTTAAAGCTTTTTTCTTTTAAATAAAAATTCTTAGAAATTAGCATTAAATGCGCTGGCATTTAAATTACTTTCAACAGGAAACAAAGATAGTTGAATAAAAAGAAAACTCAGCAAACAAATATTACTTTGGCCAATTTATCAGGAAATAGTCTACCAAAAGTTGGTGTTGGGTGTGATTGGGGAGGGAGGGCGAGAAAAAGGAATTGTTGGCCTGACAGTTGTTTTCTCAAGCTATTCAAGAATTCGATGTGGTAATTTCAGATCGGTTGAGGATAGCAAAAAAAAGCTTCACTTTGACGTTTACTGAAAGATGATATCATAACATGCAGCTTCTATGTACTGTCTATGCCGCTTTCCGATAGAAAAAGAATCCTCATAGAACATTATTAGTAATTATCATTTTTATAACTCACATTTACAAGGTACATAAACAAGGCTTTATTTAAATATTTTCTAGAAGAATTCGATAATAAATGTAAGTATCTGAGAGGAAAGCATTTTTGCATTTTAGGTTAAGTCGAATTTCGGGTAGAATAAAATGGTTAAAAATGTTAGATTTTCGGATATTTACTTGGTCTTGTTAGACCCTATCAAAGGACACAATAATCGGTTGAAGATCCGTCTTTGGGATTTACGTTCCATTAAGGCTTGATTCAAATGTTAATGAATGATTAACCAGTTGAAATAGCCAGAATCATTCAATACTCTCACTCTTTTCCACTGCAGAAAATAAGTTGCCCTAAGAATATTTGACATTCAATTTTATGAAGATAAATGAAACTTTACTATTATTAGAGTTTATTTTATTGTCAAAATGGAAAACATATTATAGCGAAAAAGGAAATTGACATAATAAGAGAAAATGATTTAGGGGAGACCGGGGCAGGTTTACACACTTTTTTTATTATTATTTTTGTATTTTTGGTAATAAAACTATTTCACTAAATTTTCATATTCATTCATTAGTTAAACTTTAAGCTACCGTATGGTGCCTTTAACTTATCTTAAGTTTATATTATTTTCAATGCTTATTGTATGTTTCCACACACTTAAAATAATGAAATACATGTATAAGGTTTATTAGAAATAAAATTCAAATAATTTGCAATATTTATTACTTCGCTTAATTCAGTACAAGTGAGTCAGGATACACACATTTCAAATACAGGATACAAATACAAATATTACCAAATAAAAATTTACAGGATACAAAATATACTGAATTACCTGTTGTAATACAGTGATCATGCGCCCACCTCTTACACTGTGCATGGCACGCACTGTTCTCCAGGTTTTGACTTCATATATGGCCTCAAACAGTGTGCAAATATTCCCCATGCATTCTGAGTAAACTTGCCCCATCGCCGTGTTTGGGTTACAACTAAGCCTCTAAGCTTTGTTCTTAAGATTAACAGTCAACTCAATAGCTTAAAATAATCGCAAAAAATGGTCTAACAGGATAACCAATAATGAATTACGATGATATAATGGTACAAATTCTATAACTGCCAATAAATTAGTGGAAAAATTTACTTATCAGAAGAAAAAATGAGAAAAAGTTATCTATTTCACTGTTCCCACACGCGACTGGCTTCAAACTGTTGTGAGGGTACATGGCGGTGGTAACGTTTCTCTTGACTCAAAGGCGGTACGCTCCGACCAACGGTAAGTGAACTATAGCGAATGTGTAAAATTACCCCTGTACTCAACCTGTCCTGGGCTCCCCTACTTGAAGTGAAAATCCGGTTAGTTATGTATGGTTTCTACAGATTTCTTGCGTAACATCTTAGACATTGCAAAAACTACAGGTATAACCATTTGACTTGATACCTATTCCAAAAGTTTTTAAATAAACGAATATCAAAGGATTATCTACTTTTATTCTTGTCCCAAAGTAAAACTCAAAAACGAATATCAAAGGATTTCAAGAGATTAATTGATCCCAAAAGAACATGTTAGAAGATCTGAAAAATAACATCATCCGCTACAGATTTAATTTGAAATATCTGAACTTTATTGCTTTTCTTAATTTTTGAAATTTTTTTAAAGAATATTACTTACGCCATTATGCTATTCATGAGATTAGTTTAGCACAACATAATCAAGAATATCCTGAATGGGTACATCAGCAAGGAAGACGAATGAATGGCTGTTCTTCGTGACTAGTGAAAAATTTCTAACGTGTCATTATGAATACAACTAGAGGAAAGTGACCAAAAGCAAGCACCCATTTTGTTTTTGACATGAACAGGCAAAACTACGAAGTAAAAAACGTTGAAAAAATGTGGAGCACATACCTATAAGTTACTTTAGAGGTCGCACTATTAGAAACGCCATAAATCATTATTTACTTCTAATTATTTTCTAAAACATTACTCGTTTACCATTTAAAAAAGTGCTCCAAAACCGGGCTCCCTAAACCGGCCCATTTTATTTTATTAAATTACAGTAGCGCTCAAAAAATAAGGCACGAGTACAATTTTTGGCTTTTATTCTAACAGAACAATAACACTTGCGAGTTTTTCAACAAGTGGTAGATGACATGGAAATACAACTTTATAAATAAAAATATCTCAATTTTTTTATAACATGTTGCTGTAAAAAAGAAAATTGTCTTTTATGTGTGTTCAAAAAATAAGGCACTGGTTAAATTTTGATACATATTTCATACCAAAAATCTTGCAAATCTGAAACAAAAGTGAGAAATCAAAGGAGATGATGTCTTACATTAGTACTTAGTCGGATAGCTGGTACTCTTGATAACAGCTTGACATATGCTAGGCATAGAATCGACTAACTTTGTCATGGTTTCGGACGGAATCTTAAACCATTCTTCCTGAAGCATTTTTCATCCAAGTTAGATGCCTTTTTGTCTTTGCAGCGAGGAAACAGAACCTCCCAGAGATGTTCGATGGGGTTGAGATCAGGGTACTGCGATAGCCAGTCAAGTACTCGAACTTTTTTGGAAGCCAGATAATGCTTAACAAGGTTGGACGTGTGTTTGGGGTCGTTGTCGTGTTGGAATAGCCAGCTTCTGGGCATGCAGTTTTTTCCGTGAGGATACATGTGCTTCTGTAGAATATCTCTGTACATATTCTTATCCATAATACCAATAACACGCACAAGAAGATCCACCCCACTTCTACTAATACAACTCCAAGCCATAAGAGATTCCCCTCCATGCTTCACTGTGGGCACTAGGCATTTTGTCATTGTTCTTGGGGCGTCTAATATACTGTATTCCATTTGTTCCAGAAAGCAGAAACTTAGATTCGTCACTCCAGAGGATTTCGCCCATTCGTTGGAGTTCCAGTACTGGTACTTCTTTGCAAAGGCAAGTCGGGCCTTTCTGTTTGCTGCTGTAACGAGGTTTCTTTGTAGGACGCTACCATTCAAGTCTGCTTCTACTAGACGCCGTTTTGTTGTGGAAACACTAACTTTAACCCCATGAGCCTCTTGCAATTCACGGTTCAAATCCTCCACTGCTGTAAGTCTGGGCTGAGCTTTCGATAACCGACAAAGCAGTCTATCTTCTTTTCTGGGGTAGTACGTGGTCTTCCTGATCCAGGCTTTCGTTGAAGGTCTCCTCTTGCTCTCTTTCGTTGAATAATATTTCTTACTGTACTTTTTGGAACATCGAAAGCAGATGCAATGCTATTGTAAGATTTCCCCTTCTCAGCGGCTTTTGCAATTGCCTTCTGGACCTTCAAAACGAGATGTACCCTTTGATTTGACATTTTCCTATAAAAATTGAAGGAGTATTATGTTACAGTTATTTTTATGCATTTTCTGGTGACAATGGAAACTTACTTTTTATTTTTTTAGCAAAAGTGACCTGTGCCTTATTTTTTGAATGTCGCCAAACCAGCAAAAGTGTCTGTTTAGTTTTTGTATGAGAATTATCTCCCAATTGTTTGGGTCTTATGAAGTGTTTCACCTTTCTGCATCCTCCTTCAGTCCGATAATAGTTTTTAAATTTATATAAAAAATTATACTCGTGCCTTATTTTCTGAGCGCTACTGTAGGTAGTGAAAGGAGAAAATAATTATTTAACGAAAGAGAACCATTTATTTCCTATAAAAGCAATATAAATAGCAAATTCATAATTTTTTAATGATATATCAGGTGTTCAATTATTTCAAAGGCAACTTAGATAAAAAAAAAAAAGGAATAACACAAAAGTAAGAAAAGAAACCACTATTCCACATAAATGGTTTCTTTTTTTCCTTTTGTGTTATTCTAGTGCCCACAGTTTTGGCTTTCTTATATTTATATTATTAAGTAAAGGCTTATTTTTCCTTAGAAGCTTTTTGTAATGTAAACTTTTGATCCTACAACAGAATTCTAAGAACTTGAGAATAAATAATAGTGAAAATATGAGGGCTCGCTTTAGGAACAGCGTGAGGGCTCGGGTTAGGACCATCTCATGTATTTTATTGACTTAATATTTTTCGATAAGTATGCTTGTTAACTACTTCAAACGTACACTAATACGTAGCTATTATAATTAGGAATAAGAAGTAGTAACTTACACTAATGCGTCGAATCCTCTTAAATGGAAAATGATTGGTTCCTTAGATAAAATGAAATAATAGTTACAAGTCAATATGTAATTAATTAACTCAATCACTAAAATCTTGGCACAAAACACGTGAAACTGAGGAGCATAAAAAGTTCCGATAAAGACAAAACATAATATGTCGCTATTGAAAAAGAACAGATTGAGTAAACAGCTTGGGCGCTGATCCTCCAGTAGGCAGTTGCATAAACAACTACCTCAACTTTCCACTGCTATGTTGCAGTATCGAACAGAGTAGAAAAGGATGGGGCCCACTTTAGGAGCGGGACCCATGTTTGGTCACTTTCCTCTGCTAAAAACAATTACAACATCTTCTACAGATTAAAACTGATAAAAATAAACATCTCATTCACAATAAATATTTATTCAGTACCCTTACAGTAATTAAAAATGGAGGCTGATAAAAGAGGTAATATAAGACTGGAGACGGAACCATAAAAGATGAATCTTAACAGTCTTATAATTCAAGGAGCATCTTTATGAATATATCATCTAACAGATGCAAGAATGCAGGAAAAACCTTAAAATTCTTCAAATTCTGTAATATTATATATAGAGTATATAAGGATAGCTGCGTAAATACATAAAAAATATTGCAAATACAAGGAGTTTTTAATTATATCGCATAAACATTGTAGGTATAACACATCTTTCTGTGAATATATCATTTAATTATAATAAGCTATAGTGTAGATTTAAAATGTAAAGAATCTGTAATATTTTTGAAACTTTTATAAAATTTTTTGGCAGTATTTTTCCCATCCTGGCTAGGAAACATATATTGCTTCAAAGGCGTCGACAAAAATTTCCCCCTATGTATAGTTGTCAAAGTTTATGTTAAAAGGATCCATAAAATCTCACTTAAGAGATTGAATGCATTTTTTTCCTCGATGATAATAAACAAAATTACTTAATTCAAGTTGCTTTAATCCACGAGAAAGTAAATGGTTGCATGCAGCCATATTCAGAATTTCTGTTTGAAACCGCTTCCGTTAAATAAATGAAATGTTATTATATCCAATGTACGTACTTATTTCGAAGAACAGCTTTCTAACGGCTAAGAATGCACGGGTAGCATACTTATATCGTAAACATTATTTAATTAATAAAGAATAATTGTACTGATATCATATCAAAAAAACTTTTTTGAAATTATCTACAAGTTTTTTCCAATCCTATTAATAAAACTCAATAATCAAACATCAACAACCGTGAGATAAGGCCAAAAAACAGTTTACTACAGGGCCATAACTATGACTTCTGTCATCCGGGGTTTCTCATTTAAAAAATTCGGATTTCGGCCTCCTTCCCGGCGCCTTCCCTATCTTATTCGAGCTCCCTTCAGCTCTTCTCGGCACCTCCTGCAAACCGGGGCCTAGGGCAATTGATCATAATTCCATTATTCTACTGGAACAATAATACTGGTTCTTCCCGAGCTTGAGTAAAAGCAATACTCGTACTTATTGAGAAACACTCAATTCCTCGATAATAAAATTCCTCAATCCACCTGAAACGAGCGCAGTGTGCAAACCATTCTATGTCCAAATATACATATAAAGAGCTAATGGACTTTGCCTGTCTGTTCATCGATCTCCTTCATAACAGCTGACCATTTGACCTCAAATTGGATATGCAGGTTCCTGGTTCATAAGCCTTTGCTTTCGAAGTTTCTAGCTCTACTTTTAAAAGCTGAATGGTTATTAAGCAAACGTGAAGCATTTTGTGATGAAGTTGTTTACGATATCAAATGTTAAGATGAGAAAAAAAATAGCAATTCCCAGACCCGCGAAGTTCGTTAAATGAAAGTTTTGGGGTCAGATGCATGGTCAATTTCCAGGAAATCTAATGCATAATGGGAATAGATATTTAAGTGGAAGCACGTGGGTTGTGGTAACAAGTTTGATTAGTTAGTGATGGTTCACACAAGGTGGAGAAGAAAAGAATATCTTCATAACAGTAAGAGAATGAGTAACAAAAACCGATAGATACTTATATCAAGTGAAAGGTTAGAGCTGGAAAACCACATCCCAATATACATTTCGGCTGCTAAGTAACTATCATAACCTGACAGTAACACCAGCAAGGCTGCTCAGCAGACGAAATTTAATTTGTGCTTCTTAAAAAATTCTTTGTGGTATATATGATATTCGGCTCTCTGTTTTCACTTAATATATTCATAAACTTTTCAACCCCTGTTCATTAATATCACTTAAAATAACATGCGCTGGGCAGTACTCGCATGTGAGCACGGGTTACGATGTTGACTGCGTAACGCGGAAACTACTCGTTAGAAGTCGATCAAATTTTAACGGTGTACACATTAAAAGGTACCCTATTATTCCCCCAAATTTCATTATGCTAGGCGTTAGAGAACCTGAGTTATTAACTTGTTGATCATGGTAGTAGCATTTTTATTTCTTTTCATATCTCAGTTATCGTTCAAATTCGGACCTACGTTAATGTGAACTTTTTTGCTTAGAATCACCCATACTAACTCCCCTCCAGGTTTGTACACGAGGTTTAGGTATACCCTGTATTGTATCTGATTTGGAAAAAAACTGTTTCGTGGTACTATCGATGCTCCTGATCTCGCAGGGCGCATTGGTTTGCGTTGTTCAAGTGCTACAATCATCCCACAGTTTTGAACTAACGCCGCCGAAATGATTTATGATCATCACTATAATTATTGTTTTGCTTTAAAAATAGCTACTATTTCTCTTGAGAAATTTACTATTCTTTTGACAATTTTACGCAGCCTTTACATTAAAAATGTTTGTAAATTTGTTCATTTGGAATATCCTATTATGAATCTGAGCACCAAAACTAAATTCAGATTCAAGATAACGCTTAAGAAATTACGTGTCTTTTCAGATAAATAAACAGTTTTATCCCTCTATGTTGGAACCATTTTTAAGAAATATTTATGTCAATACTAATAACATTCTGGAGCTGTACTTAACCGATTTAATCAAACGCCATCTTTAGAACAATATCATCGACAATGGCAGTAGTTTAAACGATTAGGTAAACATTGTAATTGAAATTACATGTATTAGTAAAACGAAGACAAGGACAGGTTAATTTTATGATAACAGAAACCTCATCGGCACCTATTTAATTAACGGATTAATGAAATTGAAAAGAACAAATAAGAAAATTAATGCAATGCGAATGTGTTTGTTTATCTTAGATTTTAAATTAAGCACTGTTATTTCGACTTTATACACGAGACTTGCATGGTCTTTACTTAATTTTACTAATTATTGTAACGTGTAAGAACAGAGTAGAATGTACGCAGTGGAAAGATATGAATGAAACACGTTAGCAGGGTAAGGTTTAAAAAAAATAAAGTTTAATAGTAATTATTTCAATAAAAACAAAGTAAATATATTTATGAACAAATATCTTGACAAATATAAATAATGAGCTAAAACTCTAACTCAATAATAATGAACGAATGGTAAACCAAAAATATAACTTGATAACGTAATCTGAGATAAAAATTGACACTCAAACTATAACTTATCACAACCGTTACAATTCTGGTATATTACGTTCTGGATAGTACCAATGAATTGGTTATCTCAAAATTAAATTAGTTGTCTGCAATAATACTCATACAAATAACAGGCCGATTTAAGGCGCTAAAAAGATAAATACATAAATTATAAGTGATATGAATAAATCAGACACGCCAACTTATTCAAGTAATAATCTACAGACAAACAGATAAATATCAGAATCTGATATAAAATTCTTGAGCCAAAAATTACGACTAGCAAAAAGCTAAACCTAGTCAAAAAGCCTTAAACTACATAAACCAATAAATAATTAAGTAAGTTAATAATAAAATGGCAAATATGCTTAAAGAGTAACACTATTCGTCAACGGCATCTAATATGGCCTCACAATTACAATTACGCCTATTTACGGGCGATAAATTTTAACACTACCGAAAAGCTTAATTAACACGGAAAGTGAAACATGAGCACAAACTATTTTATTAAAATCCCAGTCCGGAGATTTAAGTTAGTCCAAGACCATACACATTAACTGAGTCTATCTCGGTAGAAGTTTGAGCAACGAAATCAGACAGTCAGAATGGAGTAAAATGAAAAAGTTCACATAGATAAGGTCCAAACCGAATACACTGAATTCTGTAGAGATACACCACTATAAAACTAATAACACTTAGTTCACTGCTCAATATAATGTCTTCCTAAATAAACTTCTACACTACAAAAGAGATAACCCTTACTCATTTACAAACGAGTAATCGAACGAAAGTTCGTCAGTAGGGCTAAACACTAGAGATGGGAGGAAATAAAAACACAGGCCTGTGTTAATTTAATAACATTATGGTATCACACATATTAATCTTTTCCTCCTACAAAAAGTCACAATAATTGGATGATAAAAGAAACACATGGTTTTCCATGCTAGCAAATGGATTAGGAAATCCGACGGCTCTCCTCTACTTAACGTGAAAGATACGTGAACCCGTACTGGGACGAGAGATAGGCATTTAGCCCGGCAGGAAAGAATCCTTTCACTGTCCTACGCCCGTCGCACTCCCTTCCATGCAATTCCATTAATACCGCTGACCACGCACACGGGTTTGTGCACGTTAATGAAAAGTAACTTACGGTTGCCGTTGCGGACACCGGGAGTGGACGATACAACACCAACCTTCTAGTTTCTTTCCGCAAGTTCCCGAACACCGTTTCGTTTTCGTTTATGGAGCCGAACGCCCGTAGAAACGCCGCCTGCTGTGCTTCACTGCCGAACGCACCTTGATTCAGCCAAGCCTGAGGACGGCTCGCCACGTCGTCGCCTCTATCCGGCTGAGGGTCTCGGGGCTTTCCGCCATCACGGGCGACCGTATAGAGTCCTCTCTTTACTCGTGTCGGCCCGGTAAACCTTAGGTGTTTACCTCTTGAAGTCTCTCTCGCTCTCCTTTCCACCGACGAATCTTCCCGCCAAGAAAGCTTCGGCTTGACGTCACGGAATTTCCTCTGATCTCTATTGGCTCTTGCGTGGTGTTGGTTGTGACGACACTGTCTGCCCCGCTCCTCCCCCGCCTTCGAACGGGTGAATATACGCGAGCGGTAATAACAGCCAGTGTCGCCGGAAATCACTTGAGGAACCGATTTCCGTGACAATTATCGTGTTTTTTTAATGAGCATTTTTTAAAAAATTAAAAGTATACATATCTCGTCATTAGTGAATTTCATTAAAAGAATTAACTGGCAAAAATGCCAAAGGCGTTCATTAAATTTCTGCAAATAAAACCGTGCGAGTTTCATGATTTTATAAATTCAATTGTATGATGCAAATATTTTGACTTGCATGTTTAATGAGTAATTGTTTTAGTGCTTCAATACTGGTAAATCTGATTAATTTGTTAGGTTTAAAAATATCGATTAATTATCTCCATGTTCTTTAGATTTTAGGAAGAAAACAGTGAAATGTCAATATGAATGTTAAGAAAAAAAAATAAGACAAAAACATCGCTTTTTAAAATTTCAATTTCAAGAAATTCTTATCGCCTTCAGCTATTCTAGCGAGAACACAGATTGTGTAATAAACACATTTTAATGACATTATGAAGTAGGGGCAAACCAAAATTAACTCGGACTATAATTATATTATTTTGATACGAGATAGGGAAAAAATAAAAACGACTTTTAAGCATTAATCGCCTTTTAAAGAATCAATTCCAAAGATTTATTTGAGAAGAATTAATTTTAATTACACGATGTCTAGTTAATAAATGAAATAATTAGTTCAGTCCTTATTTCTTGTTTTCAGTGATGATTAATGCGGTCCCAGGATTAGTGAAGACAAGGCGTGGATGTCAGAACCCACGCAGGGAATAGGGGAGCGATGAATCCTTCATAGCCGTGGATAATCTTGGAGCATGAAAGCTAATTTTCACGACAACTATTTACTATATGCCAATGACCTTCGTGGATGGAAAATTCAAGGGAAACGCTTAATGAAAGTTTAATGAAGTCATCATGTTTAAGTCTTACAAACAGCCAAAGGATTTTGAGAGGTGGAAGGGGGCATTTGAGAACGCTCTTATAATAATAAATGAGATGCTGGGGAAAAACAAGGAAAAATAATTTAAATTATGTCTTAATTATTGTATAAGTCTGAAAATCAAATTATGGCATGTTATTTTAAATTTTTTTTTTTTAGAAAATAAAATTTATCGGCCTTAGAAAATTATTTCAAATTTAAGTAGATATCTCTTTGCATTTCATGGAGTTTAAAAGCACTCTTTTAATTTATGTCAAATAAGAAAAGTTTGAAATGGTAGGAAATGAAGCTAGAGGAAATTCAAGAATAATTTAAAAAATTTTATTTGACACATACAAAACGTTTATGCCTCCAATGGACACGCAAATAAAAGAACCGACAACTCGCACAAAGCTATCCACAAATTTGTAGTCATTTTATGACTAATCTTTCGTGATCCCATGTTTTGTTTCCTTTATTAGAATTGTTTTTCTCTATTTGAATAAGGGAGAAAAAGCTCACTATAAGTCATTTAAAAATCTGTTGAAATGTGATAAAAAATTATATCCAGATGCTAAGCAATATGAGTTTTTAGTATAAGCCTAAAATTTAATAACGAATGTATTTTTTATTTTATTTTCAGATGCCTAAGCTTTTGATTTCATGGTTGGTGTTGCTGAGTTTGTTCCTCGTGAACGAGTCTTCGTCGCTTCCTTGGGATTCCAGGGGCTATTACGATGACGGCGACGACAAAGTCCTAGACGAAGAGATTCTATCCGAGTATGCCGGATATGGAGCCGTGGAAAGAAAGCAAAGACCTTTGGCTCTCTTTAACAAACGTGCTTTATCCTTAATTACACCATTAGTAACCGATAATAAAGAATATGGGAATCACGTCAACTCTTATTCACGGATGGGCTATCAAGGGAAAACGGGACGAGATGAACCTCATCGCCCTCTCCGTTGGGGATGAAGATAAACAAACACAAATAAAAATATCAAATCACACTCAATCTATTGTAAAATACAAAAAGAAAAGAAGAAAAGAAAAAAAAGAGGCCTTTTTCTAAGTCCATCATAATTTGAATGTAAACGCAATCTGAAAAATTGAAACTAAAAATTAATATATATTTATTATGTATTAACTAGGGATTATATTGACGGGGGAAATTTTTATTTAATTTAATTTAAAAATGTAAAATTCAAAAATAAGCACATATTTTTCAACTAAAAATTTAATATAATTTCAAAAAAGTGTAAATAAATAATTTTGCATTGCAAATTTGTTGAATACCTTATTTTAGCAATACATATTTCTCCAAACAAGGTAGAACCAAATATTAACGAATGTCATTTTATGTTGTTTTGGAAAAAGCAAACTCGGATCAAGTCCGGAAGCCAAGTTTCAAAGGCGGACCCAAGAGAGGCTAAGCCCAAGGGTTTCAAGTGCAGAGAGGGGAAGTTGTACGTCAGGGAAGTATCATTATCTGGGTGTAGGAATTTTCCATTATGTTACGAGTGTTTAAGATTGCGGCTTTCTGTAAGGTTTTGTATATTTGTTGGTTATCTTCAATACCGTCAAGCTTTTGTTTAGTGAGTATGGAATTACCCCAGTGACAGAAAGAACGATAGGAACAAAGTATACTCTGTTGGGTCCCCAAAGGCCTTTTATTTCGTGTGCAAGATCTTTATGCTTATGCCTGTGTGTATCTTTTGTAAATTATGTGTACGGATGGAAATATCATTTACGTAGGTCACGTTGGTTTGCTTATTTACGAGCGTGATGTTATGTTTTGTCAGTAATTATAGCTCCCTATAACTCCCACCTCAGTAACTCCGACCCCAGTGGGCCAATCAAAACCAAAATAGTGAAGCTTCGTTAAGCTACGTTCCAAAGTCTCAACCTTCTACGTCAAAAAATATGGAAAATATGAAGGGGACGGATAGACGGACATTGTCTGTCAAAATATAATTTATGTGTTGTGTCCTTAAAGACAGTGTCTGGGAAGTATTTAAAGTATGGAGTTTTTATGTCCGTAAGCTTGTGTATTAGCAGATGTTGGCTACCTGGTTACATCCGTGTAAATTGTCTGTCTGCGTGAATATGACGTACTGAATAATTTCCTCTGCATTATGGTATTTCCTGTAAGCCCCATCAGTCGAATCCTTCATAATGTTTATTCTGTAGCTTTTCATGTTAATAACTTTGTCTTGTATGGCATTCATGGTTCTTTCAGTTTCACCAAAGAGATTCCCTTTACTCAACCCAAAGTTCGACGATTTTCTGTCGACGTGTAGTTGGAAGGTTTTCTGCCATGGAGTTCCTTTCCAAGTGCAGGTTATAGGAATGTTGTGGGTGTTTCGTAACTGTACAGATTTAAAGGTGTGCATTTTGTATCAGCGATGCAGATTGCTTTGTGGAGTGGCGAACGTGTGCTGTTTAGAGTAACTGTGTGACTGAATCTATTATATAAATCTGACTTCTGCCTCCCTCTGCTTTGTAAATAGTTTTCGTGCTTTCCTTTCAAGTCCCTCACGATATGTATGTGTGTATATGTGTACTTATATTGTACGACTCCAAAGGAGTAGGATAATATTGGGATAGCGTAAGTATTGATGGCCTTGATTGAATTTCTGGAATTTAAGTGTGTTTAAGTATTATCTCTAAGCTACGGAGATATTGTTTAGTGAGTGTATATTTTATGTGTCTGTGCACCATTTATTATTATTATTATTATTATTATTATTATTATTAGTAGTAGTAGTAGTAGTAGTAGTAGTAGTAGTAATAGTAGTAGTAGTATTGGCATTCTCTAATTTCAACTGCAATCAATTCTGTATTCATCTGTGTGTCTGAGAAAGTTCAAGTTTTAACCTCAACTGTAAATTTTCGAAATAATAATTTGCCTACGTTTTAAATGTATAATATTCGCTTCCAGGAAAAACCATTCTTTTTTAATTGTTCATGAGATTAGGAAATCGATTCATTCCGAGAATTCTATGGCTTCTGTAATTAAACGGAAATTTAAATATAATAGAGTATTAAGCTTTTATACCGGTACGAATATATGAATTAACAGTTAATGAAGCTCATAAAGTTCAAACAAAGGTCATTTAAAAATTCATCAACAGACACATTTCTCAACGAACGCTTTTGAAAGGTTTATGAAATGCGATTCTGGTAAAGAAGGAAAAAGATAACAGACAAAACACATCAAATTTTATACGAATTTAGAAAACGGACAGAATTTAAATAATTGATTAGACATGTTGGAAATTCTGGAAAATTCAATATATTGACGATACGAAGAATTCATGTGACATCTTCCCTGTAGTTTCAATAAGTTGTTTCATGCGATGTTCCGGAATGCCTCTGAGACGTTCGAAATGTGGTGACTGAGGAAGGCAAATAATGTACCTATAATAATAATTAAAGGTCTTCAAACCTCTGGGGTTACCAACTCTAATTTGTGGATCGAGACATTATCATCCGGAAAGATAATTTACACTTTAAAAAAGAAATGC
Organism: Rhysida immarginata; assembly: GCA_023313115.1. Taxonomy (NCBI): domain Eukaryota; kingdom Metazoa; phylum Arthropoda; class Chilopoda; order Scolopendromorpha; family Scolopendridae; genus Rhysida; species Rhysida immarginata. Next base: position 524,035 of record JAHWFO010002669.1, read on the forward strand.
TGTTATATTGGGAAAATACGATTTCTATAAATTGTTAGATAATAATTACTATCAGCGTCCCCTGAAAAAATCGCATAAAAAACACTTCCACAGTTTCAGAATCTTAATGTTGGAATCAAGCAAATAGTATGGAGGGGATTAAATGTGAGAGATATTTAAAAGGATAAAATTGACAAAAAAGTCGATGCACCAAGAATTGACACGAAAGATACAACGCGGAATGTCCATATATAAAAGAAATGCCTAGAGATTCTGAACAATTGGGTGATTTGCTGAGCAGAAAATGTTACTCAAATTTAGCAAGTCAGTACGGCTTTGGTCCACCTCTGGCCTAAATATAAACAGTTCATATTCGACGTAGCATGGATTCATAAAGTTGCCAGATGTTGTTTTGAAAGATACCTTGCCAAAGATTTTAAATTGGCGGGTTAATTCCTCGAAATTCTGGGTTTGTCGCAAGCGGCATCACATCCTTGAAGAGGCATGTCATAAGCGGTCGGGCATTATCTTGTTGAAAAGTGAGCACTAATTGCTGCGTAAGCAACGGCAGCAGAGCGGGTCTACTGGAGGAAATGCCACCCTAGACCATAAGTACCTGTTGTCAGGCTCTGTACCGTGTGAGAGTAGAACCAGGGTCATGCACTATAATTGAAAGCAGTTGATATCCGGTCGAAAGGTATTTGCATGTGAAATTTCGTTACGATCGGTTCATTTTTTAGGAATGTGACGATATTTTAATATAAATTGACTAATGATTAATAATAATTAATTCAATTGGCTGCTATAATTTAATTTATTATATAAATTCAATTGGCTACTATGCAAGATAACGAACCGAGAAGATATGATCCAGATTTACGCAAATTTTCCAAGAACATAAAAGGAATGTGCTCTCGACGGTCATAAAAATTTTTTGCGCTATAGTTTCTTCTAAGGATATTTTACTTACTTACTTACTTTTCAAACCCGCTTATCCGTTAAGGTAGCGGGGGCACCAGCCCTATGGAGGATCTCCAACGATCGCGATCTTCCACCATAAGGCGCATGTCATGTCTGGTAATACCCAAGCGACTCGAACCCAGATTCTCCATGTAGCCTAGCCACTTGGTTCTAGGCCGACCCCTTGGTCTCTTACCCACCGGCTTTGAAAATAACAATTGCTTAGGAAGACCAATTTGCGGCATCCGTATCACGTATCACCCAGCGCAACTGAGATCTCTCAATGCGGAGAAGTAGCAGCTCAACACTTAAAGACTCGCTAAGAATGTTTTGATAGTACAAATTATTTACCTTTACGCAGAAAATAAGAAAAGATGCTACAAGAGTACGTTATGCATATTTTCTCTCACGCATCCTTTGCTGTAAAATTTAAGCCATGCAGTTTATCATTACATTTTTTGGCCTACCACTCACTAAGAGTGAAGGCCTATGTGTTCGTTTCCCAAACTCAGTTTTTTTTCTGAAATCGACTTAAAAACTCATGATTCGAAAGGATACGTTGAAAGTTTGAAAAAAATTTTCTGTAAGTTTGTACGTATGTGACCAATTTGGGCAGCTAACTCTCCGAAACGGCAAATAGCGGAAACAAATGAAATTAGAGAGTTTCTTAAATTGTGCCTTGACGTATTTTTTATGACAATTGGTTAAGCCTTTTTGAGATATTATTTTATTTCGAAAAAAGAAAATATGGCGTTCATGCCAGTGAACTAAACTCAATAAACTCGACATGTTCAGATCCTCTTATTAAGGAGAATTTTTTTCTTTGTAAATAATTTGTTTGGCTCTGATGAGGCGTTTTGGAGTTATTAAGGTACCACGCCTAACCCCCTCCCCGACAGAAAAAAACTTTTTTCATTAAAAAATTAATACATACTTAGAGGCTTCCTTAAACTAAACATTCCATTAATTTGACCTACGATTGTTATCATTTTTTTCACAGATGAGGCTGTAATCGAAAAAATCGAAGAGGGAGTACATAAACATAAAAAAAAAAATGGAAATCTCTCGAGGAATACACGTCGGATCAAAAAATAAGAAAATACGTGTTCAATATTTTTAAAAAAGCTATCCAACGATACAAAAATTGCCCTCCCCCTCTCCGGGAGATGGGCTGGGAGGGGGGGGGGGGTCTCCATTGAAATGTTAAATTGGAACCCGCAATTTTTATTGTTGATTCAGATTCTTCGAAAAGAATTATGAAAGTGCATCAAAAAGAAAATGCTCTTCCACCATGACAATGCGCCTGCACACACGACTCTGGTTGATGCTACAAAACTCCGTGACGTACGCTTTGTAGTGCTTCCACATGCGCCGTATTCGCCAGATTTGGCTCCCAGCGATTGCTCCCTTTTTCCAAACTTGAAGAAATGGCTTGCTGGACGAAGATTCACTTCAAATGACGAAAGTCAGAGCTGAGACCATTGTTTACTTAGCAAAGTTGGGCAAATCACATTATTACTACTGAGAGTATAAAAAGTTGGAAAGTCGTTGGTCCAAATGTATTGAATTGCAAGGTGACTACATTGAAAAATAAAATAAAATAGGCTACATCTAAAAAAATCTTGTGTTTCTTTGTTAGGTCGAGAACTTTTCGAAGGACCCTCATATTTAAGAAACTACAATCGATTTTGAAACAACCCAGTCTACAAACACTACAACTAATTTCGGCTCAAGAACGTTAGGAAACACGGGGTAAACGGAAATGTCTTTAACAAAATCGTTTTCTTAACGTAGAATCAGATTTTTTAACATAAAAATTGTGGGTTCCGATTTAAGATTTCAATTGTAGCCCCCTGCCCCACTCCCCCGGGTCAATTTTGGTATCATTGAATAGGCCCTTTCGAGACGAAGAAATATCATTCCAAACGTTTTTTGAACCGATGCGTAGTTTTCAAGTAATTTCAATGCCATCACTTAAATCGACCACCCTGTATACAGAATGATTCACAATGAATGAAAGCAACTTCGGCATTTTGTTGGGGAGGTAAGGTTGAGCAAAAAAATGTCATGTGAACATAGTACAGAATTACAATAGATGAAAGTTTTATTACTGCAATACGAGTAATAAAACTATACATAAAATTACCATTAAAAAAGCAAAATACAGTGCATTAAATATTGACCATTAATTCGTTGACATTAATACTCGTGAACAATTACTCCAACGGATATTTAGTGCGGCCAATCAAATTCGCAATAACGATACCATAATTCGTGTTTAAGATTCGATGATTCATACGGTCGTGCTTATACAAGTCGAACCTCACTATAACGAACCCCACTATAACGAAATTTCACTCTAACGAATTATTTTTCTGGTCCCGCCTAGACCTAACTAATGTAATGCATAAAAAACTTCACTTTAACGAATTTCAGTTTAACGAAATTTCACTTTAATAAACACATTTTTGAGCCCCCACACACTTCAGCAAAACCTCGATGCAACGAAGTTTGAATCGATATTCGATACTCAAGTACTGTAGTATCGCCCATCACTTCATCGACTATAGGCTTTGTGCACACCACGGGTAGCAGAATTTAATTCGTCGTTTACCGCCATCTGGTGACTAAATTTGTAAGTTATTGAATGAGACCTTGCCCTCTCAAGAGACACTGGATATAATGGCTAGTAGAAATTTTTTATGGCTTTAAAGCCCTGACAAAAAACAAATTTAGAGAATCTACACTAGAGAAAGGCAAATAATTAAAGAATGCTAGCCATTCTCAAAAATATGTGTAAAGTACAATGTTGATAAAGTACTTTCACCTGTATTATCAGCGATTGCATACCACAAAGAGGTCTGGACATCTGTGGCAACTTCTACAGGAATTTCAAATGAAATTATCTTTGAGGACTTTGTAGATGTTGATATGAATGTAGAGGTGGCACATAATTTAACAGAAGATGAAATGTCGCAAGTGTGACTGTATAACAATGTAACCTAGTTGACAGCGAAGGAGAAGGAGATAGAGAGGAAGACGACGAAAATATGACCCCACCGTGTTGCCATGAATTATCTCGATAAAGTGCGAAAATTTCTTTACCGCTGTGATGATATTCCAGATAACTTTCTTGTTTATCTTAACAGCATTGAGAATTTCATCGAAAAAGAGACGTTTTATAAATTAGTTCAATCTAAGATCACAAACTATTTCGATAAAGCTTAATTAAAACAATGTCTATGCTTAAAAAAATTGCAGTTGGGGCCAATGTACCTTTTGTATGCATTGTAAGACATAAATTACAGTGTACAAAATTTCAAATATAGTATGGTATAGTAAATAAAAACTTAACGTGGCTATACTGTGTCTTTTTTTAGCCTATTAGAGCTTCCCCTCATTTTAACGAAGTTTCAGTATAACGAAATTTTTTATGGTCCCCTGGGATTCGTTATAGTGAGGTTCGACCTGTATTCAGTTTTAAGGGACATATTTTGGGCATTCGTTCGTTATACTAAATTGTATATTCTCTTATGCTTTTAAATTAAATTTTAATTATACGAGTAAGTTCATAACATGAGTTTAGTTTACTTATTTGCTATGCACTAATATATTTTAGATTTGTTGTAATTTTATACCTAATTAAAATATGATCTATAGTAATACGACCTTTTTTGCTCGACTTGACCTCCCCAACAAAATGCCGAGGTTAAAGCGTTTTGAATATAATACGATTAGTGAACACCAGCCAGATGTTGTTACAAAAGAAGTCATCATTGCAAACCAAGTTAAAGATACGGAATGGTTGTTTTTCGGAACAGTTCAATAGAAATAGGTGGACGAAACTATAAGACCACCTTCGGAATTAGAGGCGGCGCGAAGCATTAAGCGAAGTAAGCGTCGTATGGGGACGCATTGAAGGATAGGGCGCCAACCAAGGGTGCAAATATTAGAGGTTGCACTGTACAGGTTTGCATAAGGGCGCCGAAGAACTAGCGCCGCCTCTGTTCGGAATATTGAAATCCCGTAAAGATTTGCATGTGCCATCTTTAAAAGTCGATATCATCATTAGTTTACTATAGAGTATAATCTGCTATTTGTATTATACAAGTTCAGCATGGGACGGGGAACGAAATTAACCAGTAAACAGTAAGCACAAATTATAGCTTATAAAAACTGCGGAAAAAGTGAAAGAGGGATTGAAATTGGAAAATCTAAAACCGTCGTCCATAATTTCCTGAGTGATCCTGACGATTATGGCAAGCATCCTCATACAAGAAGTCCATCTCTGATTTCTGCTAGAGACAAACGTGCCATCCTCCGAATGGCGTCTATCACCACTATAGCAACATCTTCCAGCATCATGTCATTCCTCAACTTCCAAATATTAATTAGATCAACAAATCGTGTAGGCCTACATCACGCTTCCAAGAATCATGCTTACCTGAAAATGAAGTCAAAGTTAACCTTAACTATGAAGTATAAAGAGACTAGGTTGGCCTTTGAATTCCGATATGTGGAATTATGTGCACAAGGAGGAGGATCCTTTATGATTTGGGAGGCTCTCTCTGCACTGAAAACAATCGAGTATTGCATTATTTGTTCGCGCAAAATCAAGAGCAGACGATTGTCAGTAACCTATTGCCATTAAAAGAGAATTGAATGACTTTGATATTGTTTTTCAGCACGATAATGCCCCATTCACCGTGCCTTGTCAACTCAACAGTGGCTGCGTGATCACGGATTCCAGTTCGGTATTACAATTTACTAGCATGAAAGGCAACAATTTAGGGTTCGGTTAGTATTAAGCGATAAGAATATGAAAAACAAAAAAACAACAGAAAAAAAATAGAAGGAAGAGCTATAGAAGATTATACAGAAGTAAACATCATCTGAAACTTCTCAGAAATGTATTTCCTGTTATTAAAATCATTATCGATTATTTTATAATTTAATTTCAAGAAAATATTTGCTAATAGTATTCAAGTTAAATGATAATTGTAGAGCATTACGCATAAGCTGAAAATTCTGTAGATTCTAAAGATATAATAGTAATATTCTGCGATAGCTCATTTGGTGGGGACTTATGGGCCCTGATATTGTTTGAAAATATGGAAGGAAAAATTCTGCGACCTAGATTCGAACCAGGAACCTCGAGCGTCATATGCTCGACGCCTCTATCAGATCGCGGAAATTTTCTTTTATTTTTTCATCTTTTTTAATTATATAATTTGAAGCATAGCTTCGGTACATCCATCATCACTTTATAATTTTTAATATAAAATTTATAATCTTCAAAACAGATTTTCTTCAAATCTGTAGAGGTCGCAATGACTACTGTCGGCTACAAACTGATGGCTATATGTATGGGAGGAAAGTACCTAGCTTGGAAGGCTAGAATCTAGCGAGATTTCTGACTTGCCGAACAGGAGGATCACGCAAGATGTTATCACTACCTTACCGAACAGGATTTACTAGGGACTTGCGAAAAACTGCCTTGCAGAATGCGCTTTTGAAGACAGCTTCGCTGGACCAGTGTCCGCCGTATCCCAGTTGGTATAAGGGTTTAGTGGATTAAAGGATAGAATATAAGGAGTCATATAACGTGTATCAGGGAGAGGCTAACCGATTCCTCCAATCACAGGGATACGTGATTATTTTTTGTTTATCCTCGTGCTAATTTAAGATGGATGAACTATAGAAGCGAGGAGAAAGAAATCAATTAATTCTCCAATAGCCGTTATTTCCGTTCCGCTTAACCAATGGGAGATATTCTTTTCAATTGACCTTCCCTCTACCTTGTTTATATATTCTCTAGCATTAAGGCTTTGATTTAGTTGCTTTTATCTCTCATCGCTGAAGATGGCTACTTGGTAGCCGAAATACGTATCCGGTATTTCAAATCTCCTTGTGGATAAGAGGTTCCCTCCGAATTTGGTCGTAGGAGATACACAAAAACAATTTTACAAACTTGTTCAGCATCAAATAAGCAATAAAACAACAAAAAGTTCAAAATTCGATGAACGGATCACCCAAAAATTTCATTGCAACATCAATACCTTGATTCCTATCAAAAATGAGGAAGGGAAGAGTGACCTGTGGCGTAAACAAAAGCAACAGAATCGAAAGATCCTGCTTAATACCATTTGCCAAGAATGCAAATTACTTCATGTAGTATCCATATCCTGTTCTGGAAAGTTCCACAAATTACCATGAAGACGCCAGTTTCCTGTGCAATTGATATAAGAAGGCATGTTGAAGCTGAAACAAGATCAGACCAAAGCACGATGACACAGCACACAGTATAAAATGAACACATGAAAAAGCTTAGGATTAATGCAGCAAAAATTCATCATGAAAAACTGAATTTTTTTTTAAATGCTCCCCATGGATGGCACTCTCCAACTATGACCCTCTAGCAGTTCTATACGGCTTCGCTCGTATTGGAATATTGAGTATAGCTGAGTGAGTTTACGTACAGAAAGAATATGTAGAATAATGTATGTGATCTCGAAAGTGGGAGGAAATATAATGAAAATGAAAAATTAGTTTGATCAAACGTTTCTTCAGCCCTGGCTATGGCTGTAGTTCTTCTATTTCGCTCGCCACATATTGGTTGGGAAAACTTGTGGCAATATATAGGCCTTGTTTCACCACAGTTGACTCCATGGGAACAGAAGATATGATAATTTGAAATTTTAATAGAAAACTCTCGTATTTACAAAAATAGTGTACTTTCATTACCACAAATGGACTTTTCTAAACTTGCTAATAACCGATACAGAATAAGAAGTCACCCGTTATAGTTTGCTCTACCAGAATTCTAGGATATCTTTTAGAGCAGTGGTCATCTTGCATGAAAGAAAGTTTCTATTTAACGCACCTGCTCCAACCCCAAGCGCCAATGCAACTGTATCATCCCCGATTGTTGGTTACTTGGTCAAAACTCGTACGATTTCGAAAACGGCGCTGAAGTCTTGTCTTTCGTTGCGTGACCAACTCCTCTTCATCGGTTTGATAGGTGGCCTCAATTTCTTCTATGGAACTTGGCTTTTCTTTTCTTGAGTGGCGGTGGATGTACATGATCGTTTGTGTCTGTGCGCTCTGCAATTCCAACAATTCTTGAAACAAAATTTGGGCATTCATCATTTGGTGTGATCTTGAAGTTGCCGTTTCTTTTGTTGACACGCTTAATGCTTAATGAACTGTAAGGGGTGGTTTAACACGAAACCGAAGTGGTTATACGAGAAAACCGAAGTGGTTATACGAGAAACCGAAGTGGTTATACGAGAAAACCGAAGTGGTTATACGAGAAACCGAAGTGGTTATACAAGAAACCGAAGTGGTTATACTAGAAACCAGAGCACTGCGACTCTATGAGTCTATTGTACTATCCCCATTAACGACTGCCACAGGAAACAGTAGCAGCCGGGACCGACGGCTTAACGTGCCCTCCGAAGCACGGGGGGCGATGGACGTTTCCAGGCGGTCACCCAACCTGTAATTAACCGCGCTCAAGGTTGCTTAACTCCACCAATACGTTAAGAAAGGCGAGACAACCGAGCTACACCTGCCCCCTGACACGCTTAGATTGTCGACGGCGAACTGGGAACTGAGTCATTTCACTTGCTCAGTTGCAGCAGTGCGCTGGCTATATCGATACAGCACCGAGCGAAGGAACTGCTTCCTTTGCCGTCTTTCCACTGTTCTCAATAGTCTGCTAACTTTCCATTATCTCCAGTTACTGCTCATTTTTAAAGATTTTCATTTTTAAAGAAAATGTTAAGTTCTAATAACTTTCAGTTCTAAGAAAAGCCCGAACGACAAGATTACTATGTATTATTACAAATTCCGACGGCTTCTCACTGATTCTCAGAGGAGGAATACACTTCCAGCAATATGCGGACGACCATTACGCGAAAGTTGAAATTATGACCAGGAATTAGAAAGCCTGAATAATAGTACATTTTATAACAGGGTGAACATCGACATAAACATGTAAATTGTGTATCCTCAAAATATTTTTGTTAATAAAATTTACATTACCATAAAATAATCATGATATTAAAGAAAAAAAATGATTAGTCTTGAGATTAACTTACATGTCTTAATTTGGTTGAACCTGGAACATTTTCTCTAATTTTTATATTAATTACCAAACAATGGTTGTACAATAAATGTTGCTATAATAAATGTTCAACCTTTGATTTCTTTTAAATTGATAAATAATTTCTGGGTTTTTTTTTCCTTTTCTTTAAATCCAAATACACTTACTTTCACTGCCTCTATCTCCTAAACGGTTGGATCAATTGGAAAAAACATCAAAAATAAAACATTCCTCAAATATGGTGTACCATTAAAATACCATTAAAAAGTTGACTTTCATATTCGAAAATGGAGCCTTTTTTTTTGGAAATGGAATACACATAAAAACCCCTCATATAAACGTACAATAATTCTTCCACTGAAAGTACTCCGTCAGATTTGGATTTAGAAGTTGGCTATTGGTTCATTTTAGGTGAGATACTCTATATATAGATTTTAAGAGTGGCAGGAATAATATCAAGTGTATATGAAGAGATTAGGTGTTTTTCCTATTATGTACTGTTGGTATTACTGAAGAGGCCATCAATCAGTGGATAACACACTGATTTGTGTTAAACAGGAACTGCAATTACAATGGCGTTTAGGGAATAGTAAGTCATGGCCCTAATGCAATACAAATGTTGCTGGTTTCACCGTCTGGTATGAAAAAAATATATTGATGATTAGAAACAATAAAGATTCAAATGTAGCAAATATAGCAGACCATTAATATTGACTAACAGTAACATTTATGCGCCTTAGGAAATATAATTGTAGCCCTCTATGAATAGTTGTTTATAATAAAAATAAAGATTAAATTTGAATAATTTAATTAAGTAAAACGACTTCCTGTTGTTTGGGTTAAATATAAATGTTAGAATGAATATTATTAAATTAATGGCTGCTTCAAAGAATCAATGAGATCGAATCTGTCTTCTCTGTTTCTTGAAAAACATGTTTACTGACTGAGACTTACAGTTTTCGAATTTATTAAGCAAAATCTTGTTTTACTCTGCATCCAGTTATTTTGTTTTGATATTCTCATTTCACTGTATATCCTGTTTATGAAGGAAATTTTCTTTTCCTAGTGATCATTCTCATTCAGACGGATGTTATCAGTTTAATTCTTTCTTGTTCTTTCGGAAAATATACAATAAACAACAGTTATTCTTAATTTCATTGATATTAAAAGCATTTCAATTCAACCATCAAACACAATTTAATTTATATTAAGCTTATTTGACGAAGAAGCGTAAAGGAGGAGGAAATTTAACAGTTTATCTATCTAAAAGTAAGTTTTAAATTATTTTACTATTCTATTGCGCAAGTGACTAACCTTTACGAAAAGCATCCGAATTCATTGCTAGTTAATAGATTATTAATTATAATTATAATTATAATTATTATTATTATTATTATTATTATTATTCGCATGACTACTAATCTACCGGAAGCTATTGTAAAACTTCAGGAAATAGTTAAATATGAAATGCTTTGCTTACTATCTTTAAAACTCCAAAATCTTTTTAAAAGTAGATGAGTTTGAAGCTCTTATAATAAATAACATTTAAACCCTTGAAGCTATTTTTTTCTTCAATATTCATTTAAGATAAATACAGTTTCCTTTTAATTAAACAGAACATTAAATATTGCACACATATGAATCCTAAAAATCTAGTGTTCAATAAATTTATTCACTAAATCTTTCCTGAAGAATGAGAACCTCAGCAGGATTCGCGACACAGGAAGGGAAGATGAATGAGAGCTATAAGGAAACACAAACGCATTTTCTTTTCAACTTCCCAAAATGTAACTCGTTTCCAGAGTTTTAGGACCCTCATAAACTAAGAAAACTCTTATCAGGCTATAAAAACAGCTGCAGCGTGACGCTGATCACCTCATTTCTTACGAAAATATACAAATAACGACCTCACAGGATTTTAGTTGTAGAGAATGGGAGCCAATTATATCTTATAAAATAAACGTGATAACTCAGAATCTTAAAAATAAATATTCAACATTTTTCATATGAAAATACTGAAGAGGTTAATTATTAATTAAAGCTATAATGATAACTATAAATCATCATTTTAAAATTTCGGCATTCAATCTCAATTGTCTGAGCAATATAAGAGTTAAAATAAAACTTAGCGAGCAAAGTGGAAAGCTCTAACGTAAGAACAACGCTCCTCTGATACCGTAATGAATATAAAATTTAATTCTAACGGTACCAAAACTTTTAGATACGGAATTTGAGAAAATAAACAATGGTGGAGACTGTCATAGATGATGATAATAAAGAGTTTCCTCTTCGTAGTATGTATCCAGAAAATTTTGTTATAGACTTTGAAGAAACGAGCATACGTGATATGTTACTCATTATCTTAGACATTTAATACTGGATTTTGATTAAAGGCAATTGCACGAAAAAAAAAGGATAATATAAAGACACATACAAAGGTTCATCCCGCATTGTTCCTTCTCCTGAACATGTTGGATTTAATCAGTTTATCGACAGATTCGGTCGTTTGACAAAGGACAATTCACTGAAAATGGAAAAATTATTTGCCGACGTGAATCTTAAATAATCTTTATTTGTATCCTTTCTTAAGACGCGACCAACGTTATGCTGCAGCGGCTTTTCTTAATATGTACATCAAAAATATATGTAACGGCGGATTTAGAAAATCTTCCAATAGGGAATCTTTGAATTTCTCGTAAACTTGCACAGGTAATGAAGGATGATAATACATACACATTCTCTTTATGCGAAAATACAAAAAAGTTGAGTGATGATCGTCTTCCGTCTTCAACGACCAACGGATTTGTCAGTGGCTTCGGATTTGTCAGTGGCTTCGAATGACAAAAGCTCAACTCCCAAATCAATTTATTAAAAGTAAACATGACTTAACAAATGATTTTTTAATCTTTTGAAATCTTTGTTATAAACAAGCAATTCATATCACAAACGGAGTCTATTAAATATGTTTGTTATAAACATCATTACGATAGCAAACAATCTTATCTTATTAATTTTTACTATTTACAAATAATAGTATTGTATCCTAGTCCAAGATTTCATTTTCCATCTAAAAAATTTGAATTATCTAATCATTTAAATATCCTATTAACAATTCTTCTGTATCTCATCGTTGGTTTTCAGTGGGTATTATGCTAATTAGAATCTAAAAATTGTGTAAGGCGACCAAGATAAAACCAGGAGTTAACATTTTATGTATTCTTGAGAAATCTTTTATTCTGAGGCATATGGCACAAGTGAAGTGAGAGGGTGGATACTACATTGAGAAATAACTTTTATCAGTTTTGTTAAGGTTCGTTCCATTTTCTAGTAAATCTCTTTTCTAACTTTAGCTTGAGATATCTCTTTTTTCGTGGTAAGAGATTTCCTTCTTAAACAGGCAATTCCACACCACGGCTCCTTCATAATTTCCCATTGCAACATTATAAGAACTTTAACAGCGTTAACAAACTAAAGAACTCAAGAGTATTTTCGAATAAAATATTGTTGAAAAATATGAAGCATGATTTAAGATTCCAAAAAGGAATTGAGAACCCAATGATGATCAAGTAACATAACAACACACTTATTAAGCTAGATCGTGTAATACTTCGCAGAAATGTTTCGGCGGGTTAGAACAAAATTCTCTTATCGACTCGTATTCACTGCATAACACTTTTTACTACTATCTTTAGAATTATATTATCTGACTGAAACCAATCCTCTCATTTCCCAGACGCGGTTTGCAAGGGACATATTATAAGTAGGCCTAAAATGCATTTAAAAATAATAAATTTATTTTTATTTATTTCTTTTACCTTTTGGTGTCGAGGGTGTATAACAAGCATTGGATCTATTGGAAATTTAGCCTAGCAGGAGATCAACCTACTGAGGCTATTTTTTTTTTCAAGCTTGTTAGTAAAGGGACCAACACAAATATCCATACCCTCAGCAGGATTCGAGAACAAGGCCACCAAGCCGGCACCACCAAATTTATAATTTTTTTTAGAAGTTTAATTGTAATTACAACGGGAGAAGTTTCAGCCAGGCAACTATTGGGGAGGGGGGGGGGGGAATCGAAATTATTCTCAGCGATCATAAACCAAAAAAAGAATTGATATAAGGAATAAGTAAAACAAGTTGAAAAATTAAATCGATATTAAAATTATCGATTTTGCTATTGTAAATATATACCATCTTAGATATTAGTAGCCACATCAATCCAACCACATTAGAACGGCTGATCGCATTAGAAATAAAATCGTGAGGCCTGACATTAGATGACCCTAGCTCATCGAACATCGATCGCACTATTTCCTGGAAAACAGTGAATCTTTTTGTAAAAGTAGATTATCTCTCGAGTCCACGAAAGCAAGTATAATTGTATCAGGATATCATGTTGCAATAGTAAATAATATTAAGAATACAAACACCATCAATAAAACTCGAGGTTTATGAATGAAATGCACGATCTCTTCAAGCAATCATTTAAGACGAGGGATAATTTAATTAATTAAATAGTTCATATCGCTTATGGGCTGCAAAAACGGTACGTCTTAAGTTTAACACACCAGAGACACCATGTTACAAGACTTTTTGGACACCCTGTATAATTTTCAAATCGCGTTTTCTCAAAAGTCTTTCTTTTCTCAAGAGTCACTCAAGGAAAGAAAATCCCCAGCGGTGTGCTTCACTGCAATTCAAATGTGTTAGAAACCTCAGCCAACCTGACCAGCTCAATTGACCATTTTCTCAAAATCTTTCAAGGGAAAGAGTGTGATTAAAAATTGTTTTTAGACTAATGTGGTATTGCTCTACAGGATAGCAATTGGAAATTTTCTCTATCTTTAATAGTTTTCGAGTTAGCAAATAGATGACCTTAAATTTGGGGGTCAAAGTCAAATTTGAGTGCGGCAATGAATTCATCACCCCCCCCCCCATTACCTATAAACCACACTCATCAGATCTTAAAGGCTTTTTGAGATATCTGCGATGTTACCAGATTTTTTGGACACCCTGTATATTGATTGCCTACGTTAAGGCTCATTTTTCATTAAATGTCTTACATTTTTTATGTATAATATTATTGGATGGTAGAATAGGCCAATCCAAATATTATGTGTGGATTAATTTATTCTTGTTATAGCCCATGAGCGATGTATTTATTAAAAGATCCCAGGCTCTTCAAGGTCCATCCTTTGTATACTAATAGCATAATTTCCCCGCAGAGGAAGAAAGCTTTTACCATTTTCCTTAAGAAGAACATGACTTTTGTAAATTTAAGGTAAGATCATTCTTTTAATAAATCGATAACATGTGCATTAGCAACACATTGCAATTTTGATAAATACGGTCATCCGCAAGGTGATCTAGAACAAGGTGGGGGTCAGTTTGCCGGAAGTAGTAAAAATTGCCTTACTGCGCAAGCGTATTTTGACGTCACTGGAATACATCGAAACCTATACCCGCTAAATCGAAACCTCAACAGAAACTAAAACATGGCGGCAATGAAAGCAGTCGTGCGATAGCCACACTTGACGACTCGTTCATTTCCTTCACAATTCTCATTCTTTATACTATATATTTTAATTAAATAATAATGCCATTATACGAAGGGACTTACATTAGAAAATGCATTCAATGCGAGTTTCAAGCTTTTATGGGGAATATGAGCAACGTCAATTAACAGTAACAGCGTAAATGTGATTGGTATAAGGGTAAATGCAACGAAATTGCAATAGCTTTCTATACTTTTTTTCTTCTTAATTATAAGTATCCCTAAGTGCAGAAAGTTTTATTTCATTAATTTTTATGAAGTTCTAATGATATTTTGTCAAAATGAATTTCAATATGTATTATAAATTTGTTAAATTCATCAGGAAATGTTATCCTTCCGAAATCTAAGACGAGCAGAATTTATCCAGAATTCCTTCTTAAAAGGATTTGATGAATATCTAATTGGATGAACGTTTCAGAAATTAAATATATTTTTAAAATCTCTTGCGATAATAGTTATTTTTGTCAGAGGGTGCTTTTATAAGCAAAATGGTCTAAAACCTCATCTTTTTTTTCCTCCACATGGTTTTTGAAAAGGACGTTAATACCAAACAAACCAAACCAAACCAATCCACATGGTTTAAAAAATAGATATAATTTTCTTGAGAATTGTCAGAGAGCATTCAGTCGCCCTTACATAATCTTTTTTATTTTTTAGAATAATCTCTGTCTTTTTTTTTGGTTTGTTTTCCTTTCTCGATTATTAATTATTTTTAGTAACAGAGCAAAGCTTCTAGGGAAACAGCACTTTCACGAAAATGACTTCGATAAACACTGAGCCGAGGAAGCGAAAGTTATATAATTCATTCATTACGCAAAAATTACTTCTAGTTGATTATCTCGATCCAGTTTGTTAACAATTGACACGATTCATTTGCGTCACTGCAACGGTGCCAAAGTTTCTTCTTTCTTCATTTGCATATTTCTCTAGCTAAAGCATAAAATTTAATTTTATTACAACATTGGCGCAATTGGTTAGCGCGTTGGCGGTCCGAGCCAAAGGTTCCTGG
>JAHWFO010002669.1:539653-567834 GCA_023313115.1 Rhysida immarginata
CCTGGTTCGATTCCGGGCTGCGGAATTTTCTTTCCTATTTTTCATCAGTAATTTTGTGCTATTGTTGCCTTCTGCTTTTGCGCACAAGTCTTGAGATTATCCTCTGGCCTCTTTCATCAACAAGGATTTTCCGTCCACAGGAGTCTCGATAGTTACATATTTTTCGTTCCTTGACCCACTCTGATAAACTCTTGAAACTGTGGTACGTGAAAAGTTCAGGAGAGTCGCCGTTTCTGAAATGCCCATTCCAACCCGTCTTACTCCTACCACCATGCCACGCTGGAAATCATTCAGGTCACTGGTTTTCTCCATTTTTGCTACGGTTTTACACATAACTAACTTTAAAAAAGTCACTACAGGATATTTATGCAGTGATATGTAAACATATGGCATGAAAATCAGGCAGTCGCTCAATTTGCGAGGTGTACCTAATAAAGTGGCAGCTCAGTGTAGAACATGACATGCGACTTATTTTTAGAGTCTTATACCGCGTTTTATATATGGAAACCGCCTTATAAAAAATTCAGCTTTGCGACGCAATTGAATAAAGAAAGTCATACGAACACCCGTCAAAGTCAAATGAAACCCGTTCGAGGCAAGTAGGTGTTATAAGAAGAATGAGAGAACACAAACACAAGCAAACAGAAAGAGTTGTATTTAAGTAATACTATTTACACACATTTCTCAAAACAAGTCACCTGTGGGATTTAGGCACGCATCTCACTGTTTGGGGAGACGGGCAATTCCATCCTCGCAAAAAGATGTGGGTCACTGTTTGAACCAGTCCATAACTGCCTCTTGTATCTACTCATCGGTATTGAATCGTTGTCCCTTGAGGAATTTATTCAACGACACTGCCGAAGAGATGAAAGTTACAAGGGGACAAATCCAGGCTGTAAGGAGGATGTTCGAGAACCTCCCATTTCTTCTTAGCTAGTACATCCACAACAACTTTTGCGACACGCGGGCGTGCATTGTAATGGTCACTAATGAACACAGCATGCCGGGTCGCTCGTATTTGATAGCCATCTGTTTTCGCGGAAAATTTCCTGTCCCCGCAAGCAGTGGTTGACTTCTTTTGAGACACTTTGCACAATACTATTTATTAAATACTATTTTTTTTCTATCTACTTGTGTCCTTGTTCCTCCCTTGTTCATACAACTCCTACTTGATTCGAACGAGTTTCGTTTGAACACGCCTCATACAGAAGGTTGACTACGATCTATGATAACGATTTGGAAGAGAAAGTTTACGGAGAAAAACCCTTTTTTCCACCAACGATCGTGTTCTATTTGCTGACCCTTGTTGTGGACCTGCACCATATCTACCACTGTAAAAGAGATGCCTGCAGAAAGGCGAGGCTGATGTTGTTCCTTTCCTGTTTGCAGGCTTTCCAGAGACCTTCATTGGTTGTTGGACGGCGTCGAGCAAGGACTCGTTTCAGTAATCCAAATCCATGCGGGATGCATATGGTGATCTGATATCATGAAAGGGTATAATGTGAATTCCAGTTTCATCTTCCAAATTAAACGTAAATTGAACGATCGAGTTAGACGTATGGTTGCAGGCTCTGTCTTGATGAAGCCAAACTTGATGCAGTCCTCTTCATACAATGCGGGGTTTTCCTCATGGAAAATTGGTCTGAGAACATGTTGCTGGTAGTAAAGGGAGTTAGCCTTCCTGTCCACTCGTCTGATGGTGACCTTGTCGTTGCACGGGTATCCTGCAATCATCATAAATCATTTTGAAAAACTTTTGATATGATTGTTCTAACGTGGACAGTAGAAAATAGCGCGAGATTTGTTGTAGTCGTTGAGGTAGAGGTAGCTTCATCCAAAGTGACAACGTACTTCCATCGTTCTACTGCTAAGTAACCATTATAGAACCTCCGACAGTTCCTCTTCCATCCTGCGACGTGTCGTGGTAGCAGCTTATGAACACGACTCTTGTGACGCTTTTCCAATTGCAAATCTTTCTTTATTATTTTATTTACGGTAGCCTGCGAATTTCGTACAATGTTTACGGTCCGTCTTTGGGTTGCAGGATTTGCACACTGGATAAGCTGTTTGACCTTACGAATGGCCTATGGTGTTCGGCTTGTGGGAACTTGAGGATTTTGCTGTTTCCGGCCTGTTAGAATTAACCCTTCCGGAATTTTACTTTCTCATTCAGTACTGCCGATATGCCTTTCTTCGAAACAGAGAAATTTCGCGTTTTACATCGCTAATTATAACAGAATAAATGTAATTAGCGTCGGGAAAGCGCAGTAATGTAAGGTCCGATTTTCGGAGACATTTTTTTCATGACATTTTCTGTTTTCTAATGAAATAACAATGCGGATATAGTTGCATCATTTCATGTGCTTTGTCAAGCGCTCATGCAAGTAACCTCAGCATTCACGAAATAACTCGTTACCAAAGATCATAATCAACCGTCTCTAGAAACAATGTTATAAGAAATTTTGCTATAAGAGGACTGTCGAAACCTGGGACTGTTCCACGTTATATGGAAACCTTGTGAGAGTATTAGAGGGTTGACTCTAATTAAAATCCTGTCTTAATAACTAAATTCAATAAAATTAAGTATAGAATTCTATTAAAATACATTAAAATTTTCTTTGGTCTAGATGTCCAAGATCACAGGCCGATGTCTAGGGATGTTGGCCTTGATGTTATCGTCGTGTTTACTATCTTTGCTGTCAGCTGAGAACGACGTCGACGAAGAGATTTCAAGGAACGATGAAGACGAACGACAGCCGCTGTGGACTGCCTCTTTACTCCGCGAAGATTCCTCCGATTCCGAAACTGATGATTATTCGGCGTCGGTAGAAGACGATAGTTCCATGTACGACCCGCAGGACAAAAAACTCGAACGTGGTCGTCCTTTGCGCTGGGGTTAAAAGTAACCCAAGTGATAAAAGAGTTTCAGAAATTTTGATTTTGCTATTACATATTTTGATTTCATGTTCATGGAGCAAATAAAATTTTACTTCTATTTTCTCGACCCCTCTGCCATCACTCTTATGTGGATAAAATAAATAGACTAAAAATAAAATTAAACTTTCATTAGATGACTATTATGAATTTATGGATATTACAATAACCAACGAATTCGTCTCGAATGAAAATCGTGAAATTACATTACATTTTCGTTTACAATGATTCAGTTAAAAATGTTTTGCTTTTAAGTAGGCTAAACGAATATGATGAAATATCAGGTTGTCCGGAAAGTTTCTTCCGGATTTGAATTTTTATTTCTAGAGCAAAAAATATGTACAAAATGAATTAATGAGGATAGTACTCCCCATCCAACTCGATGATCTTCTCCCAATTTTTTGGGAGCTTTTCGATTCCTCCGCGAAGAACCCTAGGTCCCTGGACCCTAGGAACAAATCGACCTCTTTTTTGCACTCTTCTGCACTTTTAAAAAACTCTGTCCCGAAGATGGAGTTGGAGGTGAGAGAAAAGGTATAGTCGGAGGGTGCTAGGTCAGGGCTATATGGGGGTGACCATGATATCCCATTCGAGTTCGTGCAAAGTCCAGGAGATGGCGGTGCTAGTGTGCGGGCGAGCGTTGTCTTGATGGGACAGAACCGGCTTTCTTCTGAACTCGTTTCGGCGATTGATCTTGATGGATTGTTGAACAAACACTCCAGATACAGAATTGTTTGCGCACGCTTCAAATATCCGGAAAAACTTTCCGGACAACCTGATAGTATTAAAATAATTTTTGCCATATGATGAGCACAATGCTTTTTATATAACTGGAATAATTTGAAAACTTTAATTGCGTATTAAAAATAAATAATATTGCATAAAAAGCTGAGCGATATTATATCCTTAAATTCAAATTCAAATGCAAATTAAAAATATCTCGATCTTCAAATTAAATAATAAAAATATTTTAAGTGGCCAATAAATAAAATGTTGAAGAGACTTTTATTTCAAACATTTCTCTTTGAAATATCCACATATATATTGACAATGTTGTATTTAAATAATCCTTTAAACACACTTATAAAATCCATCATTTCTTCTTTCAATTTGTGTAAAAAAACTGGATTTTGAAGGCCTACAATTGAAATTTCTTTTCTGTATTGGGCTAATGCTTTTTAGGTGTAAGCGACTTCAAGTTGCCTATTCTAGGCTTTACAATTCCCAGCAGTCCACTTGTAAAATGTTTGATAAATGGAACATTCCAGCCACCAACTTCATTAAATTCTAACACTTTCAAAGGTAATTTTGAAAGAACACGTAACAAAACTGCTACATCTTTGGTATTGAGTACTAGAGTGATACCGTGCAATGATATCAAACTTATGCATTTGATGTTGCGAGCATAGAAATCGGACACAACAATAATGAGAGAATGTCATCTGGTCAGACGAATCATCACGTGTTTACGTTTGGAGAAGGCCAACAGAAGCCTATGACGTTGACTATCTCCTTCCTACTGTTAAGCATGGAGGGGGATCAGTGATGTTGTGGGGGGTGATGTCTTACTGTGGTCTTGGCCCATTTGTTGTGTCTTGGACATGGGCGGGTTATGTCAGTATTCTGGCCGACCGTGACCATCCCATGTTGCAAACTGTGTACCCTGATAAATAACCTATGTTCCAACCACACTGCTCTAATTGCCCGAAACTGGTATAATGAACACGACGATGAATATTCCCTCTCAGTCCCCTGATCTTAACATCATTGCATCTTTGTGAGAGAACTTGGAGGCCAAGCTGCGCAGTAAGTTTCTACATACAAAGACACTTTTTGAATTAGCGATCGTTTTGCAGGAGTGGCGGCCACATATCCCTGTGACAATTGTGCAAGACTTGCATTTGTCCATCCAACGTCGGATACGAACAGTAATTAATGCAAAAGAAGAGCTATCACACTCTTAATAAATATTTCATCTCATTTCATAAGTGTTCATATTATTTTGTCCAACCCCCTAATTGATACAACTGTGGTAAACAAGGAGATTATAGGATGATCCCGTGCGTTCTTTCTCATGAGAAAATGCGTTCAATGTGAGTTTCAAGCGGTTATCTAATGTAATTTGACAGCATTACTATTTATTATTGACATGAACATTAGAATAATACATGCATTAGCATTTCAAGCTTTTGTAATCATCTGATAAGAAAAAATGTGGAATGTGAGCAATGTCAATTAACAGTAACCGCGTATATGTAATTGGGTTTACAGAAAGTTAATTACGGCCTTTGGTAACGATTTATTGCGTGAATCCTGCGGGTCACGTTCACTGCCCGTGATAGAAAGCACGTGAAATGATGCTGATACATCCGCATTGCTGTGTTGCATTCGAAAACAGTAAATGTCATAAAAAATATCTCCGAAAATCGAACTTTACAGGGAAGGGTACATTACTGGCCTTTCCGATGCTCATGGCAGTTATTCTGCTATAATTAGCGCATGGAAAAAACGAGATTGCTCTGTTTGGAAGAAAGGCATATGGGCAGTACTGAGTGGAAAAGGAAAAACCCAGAAGAGTCAATTTCAACTAGTTACCAACACCACAGGTCATTCGAAAGATCAAGCAGCTTGTCCAGTGTGAAAAGCCAGCAACCCAAAGGGATCGCAAATGTTGCAGGAACTTCACAGGCTACTGGAAAAAAATAATAAAGACTTGCAACTGGAAAGCATCACAAGAGTCGTGTTCATAAGCTGCTGAAGGAAGAGGAACTGTCGGTGGCTTTACGATGGTTACCTCACAGCAGAACGATAGAAGTACATTGTCACTTGGATGAAGCATACGACTACCTCAACGAATGCAACAAGTCCCACGCGATTTTCTACCGTTCACGTGGAGAGAAGTCATATCAAAAGTGGTCCAAGGAATGTAAGGGAAGTTTTTCAGAAGGATTTACGGCGATGGCGGAATACTCGTAACCGACAAGCTCACAATCAGAAGAGTGGATATTTTACATATTTTATTTTATAAACCCTGCTGATAACTCCCTTTATTATAAGCAGCATGTTCAGTCCCATTTTACACGAAGAAATCCCCGCATTGTATGGAGAGAACAAAAGCAAGATTTGACTGCATCAAGACAAGAGCCTCCAGCCATACGTCTAACTCAACCGTTAAATTCATGTTGGATTAGGAAGATGAAACTGGAATTCACGTTATATCATTTCTTGATATCCCTGTCAAGTCACCAGATGCATCCCCGATGGATTTCTGTGGATTTGGATTATTGAAACGAGCCCTTGCTCGACCTCGTCCAACAACCATTGAGGGACTCTGGAAAACCTGCAAACAGGAAATGGAACAGCTTGTGAAACGCAGTAAGAGGATATCGTCGGCGGATCCGTAAAAGCTTTTCGGAAAGCGAGCCCTTGAATTTGGGAGGAAGATACGGTGCAGGGCAATAGTCCACAATCAGGGTCACCAAATAGAACACGATCGTTGGTGTTTTCTTCGTAAACTTTCTCCTCCAAACCGTTACCTTAGATCGCAATCAATCTTCTGTAAGGGTTAAATGCATTAGCTTTATATAAGTTTTTTAATAACTATCCCTAAGTGCAGAAAAGTTTATTTCACTATCATTTATATAAAATCAGCGACGGTTGACGTTGTCACAACAAAGAAAAAATCTAACAATGGGTTATTTCCCGATTATACAATCGGGTGGGTTCGCTTCTAGTATTTTATAAAGTTCTAATGATATTTTGTCAATCCGAATTCCCAATGTACGTTTATAAATTTGTTAAATTCATCAGGAAATGTTATCCTTCCGAAATCTAGGCCCAACAAAATTTATCCAGAATTCTTTTTTAAAAAGCTTTGTGAAAGCACGGATTTCTAGTTGGATGAACATTTTATTAAATACGATATTTATTTTTTTAAATTCTCATCCGATAATAGTTATCTTTGTCACAGGGTGCTTGTTCTAAGGGACATGTTCTAAAACCTCATCTCTTTTTCCTTCACATGGTTTAAAAATAGATATCATTTTCTTGAGAATTGTCAGAGAGCATTCAGTCGCCCTGATAATTTTTTTTTTGAGAAAAATCTGTCTTTTTTCTTTCTTGCTTTGTTTTCCTACTCGATAATTAATTATTTTTAGTAACAGTGCAAATCTTATAGAAATCCACAGGCGTTTCTAAGGAAACAGCACTTTCACGAAAATGACTTTGATAAACAACGCCGAGGAAACCAAAGTTACGCAAAAAAATTACTTCTGGTTGAATATGTCTGTCCAGTTTGCTAACAACTGAAAAAATCATTTGCGTCACTGCCAAGGTTGCTTTCTTGATTTGCATATTTCTCTAGACAAAGCATGAAAGAGAAGCAGTTCATTAGAGAGAAGTCACGAGCAGTTCAACAACCACTGAGGAAAGAAAGATTCATCGAGTTTTAGGTAGAATTGAATGGTCGCCATAGAAAATAAAGAAGACTATATTTTGCAGACTATATATTCATTATTTTGCTCTTTAAATGTCAAACAACCTCAATCTCTTTCAATATTTTTAAGTGGAACGGTGAAGAAAGAATATTAAGAAAGTTTCAACTTGTTCCTAAAATAAAACCAGACAGGAAGGAAAATATTTTTAATTGAAATACAAAATGTTAAGCTAAAATTTCTCCAAGATTTTCTAGAACCGAAAAAAACATACACGAAATATATGGCATACAGGGCCTGAGATATGGCATGTAATTACTTACGCCTTATATTATAAATAGCTAATTTGTGTTAGGCAAATTTAACAACAGCTAGTAGCTAATCTTTCGCTTCAATAGTACATGGTTACGTAGAAAAGCGTTAGCAATTATTTATGAAGAAAGAATTGGCAACGTTTCCTTCCCGGGTTATTGGAAGATGTGATACCACCCCTCCCCCTCCCCCTCTCCCACTCTTCTGACAATCGTCTATCTTATTATTTTTTTTCATAATCTGGAAGACCTCTTTGGCTTAAAGGCTTATTCAGGCATATTCAGGCTTCTTGCCTATTTCAGTGTATTTCATGTGGGGTTTATTCCCGCAGGGTGAGACTCGTGTAAACGCTGCTTACGTCTCACCTGAACAAATGTACAATTCACTGCTCGATTTCGATTGTCCACTTCCTATATAACGCCCCCTCCAATGACCCTGCCGCCGCTTAAGGAGCGATATCGAGAAACACAGGGTTAGACCTTCGAACATAAAAAACCCTTCTATTTTTATGCTCGAAGAGTTAGACAACACATTCTAGCTGTCATTGTGGTAATCTTTCATTGATGATATTCCTGAATTACCGCCATGTCGAATGCAATACTATACTGTACAATAATACCGTATAGCTACATCTCAGAGAAGAATCCCCTCACGTTCACTCTCTTCGACTCTCTCATTCCCTTGTGTTTTGTTTGGTTTTTTTTTTATAATTTTATCATTTTATCCCCCCCCCCTTTGGTTTTCACAGGATGCTCGATCCATGAAAGTAGTATAATGGCTAGAAGAAACTATAAAAGTAGGAATAAGATCCTTATTCCTACCTCCATGGCTCGATCACGTGTTTCAACAATGGGTGGCCACTGTTTCAGATATCAGATTTAAGCTCTTAAGAATTGAAGGGAAAAAATTATTTAACGAAATGATATCTACTCCCGTCCCCTTTTCTCTCAATTTCTTACTTTAAATGAAAATTTATTTCTAACAATAAAACTTCAGGTAAAATCTTTTTTTTTTTTACTTTTGGCGCTTATAACAACTGAAGAAAAAAAAAGGATAGGCACTTAGACTCGAACCCGCAAGTTTCCCTACTGCAGGCAAGTGCCTTAATCATTTCCGGTGAAATTAGTGCAAATTCTTTAGGTATATAAGCAGGAAAGAGGTAGGAACTGTTATAAGCTGAATCCTTGACGTCGCCTTTTTTTTAGGTTTTCTTTTGATGTCGCTTTTTTAAAAAACGAAGGCGTGTTAACCTAAACCCTTTTACACGAGTTAATTTTAGATGGCCCCCAACCTTTATATTTAATCCCATCGAAATCTGTGGAAGGTGTTTGTGTCCTCCCCATGTAAGTGGCTTTAACGCCACAATATAATTAAAAGTAATTACATTATTTCAAGGAAATAACTATTTAAAGAAAGTGTTATTGAAATTTTATAATGTATGAAAAGTAGAAAAAAAAATTTGTCTCAATTGACCAAACGGCCAAGCCGTCATAAAAAGGAATTCATTAGTGTGTTTAGCACAAAATGGCGTCCATGTAATTATAGTTGTCGTATAATTAATTATACAGGATCTCTAGAGCCAAATTTGCAGCAGCGCCACAGTTTCACAAAACTCCCGCGGAGACAATTTCGAGTGACTGCACACTTTAATGTTCGGTTGCAATTTTCTCTACAAATATCTGATCAAAATTTGTAAACTAAATTTTTTAGTTTACTTTTAACTCTAATAAAGAAATGTATACAACAATTGGTTTCAGATAAGCATTAAATTTTCAGTAATAAAAAATTATTTTCTTCTATGTCAATGTGTAAGCATAAGGAAGTTTTACTACTTCCCCTTCTATACCATAAAATCGTGTAGCAAAATGTGAGCTGCTTAGCGACAAAATAAAACTAAACATTTGCAGTTTTATTTAGCGTATATCCAAGCTAATGCATGGTCGAAATCGACAAATCATTTTTTGCATTATGTGCAATATTTTTATTTTCCCATGCATTTTAATATTTAACTTTTTTTTTTTTTTAAGTATTTACTGCCATGTCTATAGTCGTATTTTTTTAAATAGGCGGCTCCAGGTCGTGTGATCTCGTTCATCGTTTTAGAGGCTATCGATATGACTATTGAAACAACGGAAATAAATTATGATTAAATGCTTTCTGATTACGAGAAATAGTCTAAGTTTGTTCGGGCAGTTAATGCTTTAATTGCTGGGTATTACTTTAAGAATAATAATAATAATTGTAAGATTCAAAGAATTGCAATAATAATAATTGTAGTACATTACCTTTTAGAAATACACTGAGCTGTCACTTTATTAGGTACGTACTAGCAGAACTCGTGTGAAAATATTTTCTCGAGAATTTCTCGTCTCCCCACACAGTGAGATGCGTTCCTAAACGCAATGGGCGACTTCTTTTGAGATACTATGTATACAATACTATTCATTAAATACTCTTTTTCTATCTGTATTCCTGTCCCCTGCCTTCTTATAACACCTACTTGATTCGAACAGGTTTCATTTGAACACGCCTCATAGAAACAATGTTATAAGAGTATCGTGGCAACTTTTGTTCCGCGTCACACAGAAACTGGTTTTGAGAATATCGCATTATTGAAGAGGTTGATGCTAATTAAAATCCATCTAATTAACTAAATTCAATAAAATTATGTATAGACTTCTATTAAAAAAACATTAACATTTTATTTGGTTCTACATGTCTAAGGATGTTGGGCTTGATTTTATTGTCGCGTTTACCATCTTTGCCGTCAGCTGAGAACGACGTCGACGAGGGGATTTCAAGGAGCGATGAAGACGAACGTCAACCGCTGTGGATTGCGTCTTTGGTTCGCATCGTAGATTCCTCCGATTTCCAATTAGTTGGCGTCGAACGAAAACAACAGTTCCGTGTATTATCTGCACGCCAAAAAAAAAAAAAATACCGAACGTGTTCGTCCTTTGCGACAGGGTAAAATTAACTCAAATGATAAAAATGTTTCGGAAATTTTTATTTTTCTATTAAATTTGCATAAAATTATTACGAATCAAAAACATTTTAAAAATTTTTTGCCAAAACAGTATATTTAAACTCATAAAATTATGAAATTTAAATTTACTACCAAGAAGAATCGGGAGGTACTCCACTTGTCGATTTAAAGGCATGGATTTCACATGCGTAAAAACAATGGCAGAAACCACAAAGCAGAAAATTTTTTTGACATCATTTCCTGCTTTCGTCTTTCTGCCCGACAAAAATTTCTCTTATCTTTGTAGGCTATGACTCAATCCAAATAAAAAAAAAAACAAACAGGATTTTCTGTCGGGAAGAAAGACGAAAGCTGGAAGTGATATCAAAACATTTTCTGCTTTGTGGTTTCTGCTGTTGTTTTGACGCATGTGGAATCCACGCCTACCAAGTAAAGTAACGAGGCAAGAAAAGGGACTGATGTTGCCACCTCGTATTAACCAATGTTTTAAGTTTCCCAGAACAGCAAAAAACTAGGAACTTTTCTCCCTATTATGGCCACAAACATATGTAGATTGTTCAATGCCTTACTAAGTAGAAAAAAAACCTTCTAACGAACCACTGGGCGAGGGTTTGATTACTTGAATTTATTTCAAGACGTTATGCAATATTTGTTATTAATTTTACGTGAACCTTTTTGTGTGATCAGTGTACAATACTTCTGGTGATAACATATTGATGGTCTGAAATTCTCTTAACTGTTTTAATCCACGCTCGAGTACTAGAACACAGATATGTAGTGTCACTAGTAATTGACATAAACTGTTAATGATAATTTCTATTTAAAAAAAACCGAACAAAAGATATGCTAATGTGATATAGAATGTAGGGTAACAATAAAGGAAAAATGATAGTTTTAAGTGTAACTTCTTAATTTCCAGTAACTGAGCTAGCTGTGTCAATTATAGGAACTTGTCTGTCAATTTCTAGATTACCCATTTGGACACTAAGTTTTTAGGCTCTATTTCTCGATTCTTTTTGTCGGTCCTGAATCTTGTCGCAGAGATGATCAACAGACAGCCCAGGAAAGTTATCTTCCAAGAAGAAAACCACTAATTTGTTTAGTAAGTAGCATAGGATGAATTGGATGAATTTTGCAAGTAGGAGAACAATCGTCAAAAATCAAGTTTTTCTATGGATAATATGTTGGGCAATACGCTTGGCCAAGATCTGATGACATTCCACCACTGGAAAACACTTTCATTTTCTATGGTCCTTGCACTCTACATGATAGTGGACGGATTTAATTTATTATTTCAAAGGAAAAAAAGATAAATGATCTATATGAACAACTTAAGTTTTAAAAAGCACAATTTTAGTTAATGTTAAATACTTTAAACTTTTTTTAAAATGCTTGATTGCATTGGCTACTTTTGAATGTTGTCAATTTTTTTGTTGTAAAAATATTCGCGTGCGCAGCCGCCTATAGAAGGCGATACCATCTATTGGAAATGGCGGAGATAATGGGTATTCCACAGCTTGCTAAGCTTATGCTGCCTTGAGAATTTTGATTTTCCAGTACTCAAAATGAATATGACATTCAATGTTACGCTAGCTGATATCTACAAATAGGTAAGAAAGAAAATAAGTTTAGTTGAGGGAATAGGCTCAAAGTTTTATCCTTGGGAAATGTGTGCATATATTTCTGTTTTCTACATTTTCTTTCGACTTACAACCCCAGACACAACAGTATTTGTTACTGGTTCTCCTCATTTTGAAGCTATATTCACGAATACAACCATTCGCTGTGAAAACTCAGTGAATCTGTACCCGTTATAGGCGCCATATTGTTAACTTCCACATCACCACTAAATGTCAGACACTTCTGCTGCGCACGCCAATATACCGTAATAAAAATGTGTAATTAAAATATTGTCAATTACTGGTGAAACTGCCTGTCAGCTTCTGATGTCAACTACGTGATTCATGCATTAGTTAGAAAAAAATTATTAACTTAATAGGTTTTAAAGATATAATAATTGTTTAGAGATGGCCACATTCTGCATTATATTTACAATTTAATGGTATAAATAGAAAAGTTTCAGAATGCAATTTGATTTATGTACACAATTTCGTTTCACAGTAATGTTTAAGACAATTGCTGGTACATCTATACTATGTTATCTATTAAGTTTACTAAATGCCCAAAATACCTGCAGATAATTGGATGAAAATATTTAACGTATTTCTGACTAGAAACAAAAATAAATTGAAACAATATTATATGACAAATTATTTGATGTACCGTATACAGGGTGAAAATTAATTCCACTGCCAAATTGGAGAGGTAGTAGGGATAGTCGAAACAAACGACTTTTCTTTATACCAGTTTTGCGAGAAAAATTTATTTACCAATGCAGAACAGTTATACCAGCTGTTCCACACACGGCGGTTGTGGCAACTGAAGAGACCATCCTTGGTGAACTGTGCTTCATCAGAAAATAAAAGTTCACCAAATGCGGGATTGACGGCAAGATTCTGAAGATACCAGTCGGAAAAGTGCACACGTAGTTGGCAGTCGTTGGGTCGCAAAGCCTGCACAGTCTGTTCGTGATATGGATGTTACCCATTGTCATGCATGACCTTCCAGACAATTGATTGGTCCTCACAGCACGTGGGACTGCACGGGTGCTTCTTGAGAGATCGCTCTGCAAACCGTTTCAGTATCTCCTCTTCCACACGTCCTGTTCTCACATGCCTTGGAGTTCTGCTGTAACTGTTCTGTGTGGTAAATAAATTTTTCTCGCAAAACTAGTATAAAGAAAAGTTGTTTGTTCCGACTATCCATACTACTTTTACACCCTGTATACTCGTGTATAAGTCGATCCCCGATTTTTGAACCCCCTCCAAGTGGAAAAAACAGCATGACTCGTGCATAAGTCAAGGCAAAAAGAGGAAATTTATAAATACTTAAGAGAAAAAACATGTTTTTATAAAACAACTATTACAAACAGTTTTTATAACTATTACAAGAACTACAAGACTTCATTATCAGTCTCATATTCGTCATCCACATTGTCGAAAGTACGACCTCTGACAATTAAGTTCGGTGAATGAGTTCACACAACAAAATGCAAAACAGATCGAGCCACATTACTTTATTGTCCTTCGAAATAATCACCCTGGAAGGCAATACACTTTTGGGATCGGGTGTATAAGTCCTGGAAGCTCCTTAGGGAGGGCTTTAAATTCACGCGAATGTCTGGAATGTCCGCAAATCTGTGTCCCTTTAACGCCCGTTTCAGGCGTGGGAACAAGAAAAAGTCTGCCGGTGCCAAGTCTGGTGAATAAGGTGGATGAGCTATGGATACGACCCTTTGTTGGCCAGAAATTGTTGCACGATTACGGCAGTGTTCCTCTTTGATCCATTATCCACAGTTACGTGCGCACGCTACACCTTCAACTGAAGAAACGAGCATCTGCTAAACCATTGCACGCACAAACGTGACCTGTCTGAACTTGCTTAAACAATGACTGGGCTTGTATTCACATGCATTGTTACTCGCGTAAAGCTCGCACAGATTAGGGTGAGACGTAATTCACCGAACTTAATTGTCAGAGGTTGTAGTTTTTAGGAGTCATTTTTTTTTATTTAAAAAACCTCGACTTATACACGAGTATATACAGTAACTTAGTAAATGAAATGCACTCGCGGTAAAAACTCCGCTTATAAGAACTTTCATCAATCCTGACTTGTGTATAAGTCGAATGTGGTTTTTAAGGGTCATTTTTTGAAAAAATCTCGACTTATACATGAGTATATACGGTATTTATAATTTCTGTCATAACGTATTATTTCAATTTGTTTCAATTGTATTTATACACAATTTTTATTTTATCTTGTTCAGTATTTCATGATATTTAGATTTTGTTTTGACATTAAGCACGCTAATTTCCTTTAATCACATATACCGAGGGGGGTCCAAAAAATGTACTCAGCTAGCTATGTAAATTGCTACTCTCGTGCTCAATGGTCGACATTTGAGCACCTAAAGTGACTGCAAGAGTTAAACATGAATTTAATGTGTCCATAAATACAGTATACATTTTTCATGATGAAGTGCGAGTATAATTTTTGGACGCCTCTGGCCCACTGACAGCGTCATTATTTTCAGTAACATTCTTTTATGAAAAATAATGTACTACTATAAAGAGTTTACACACACACTGCATCAAAGCTGATGTAATGTCTGGTAGTCACTCCAAAATAAATTCTTAAGTAACTTATTCTTGTGTGAATAAAATAAATAGACGAAAAATAAAATTAAACTTTAATTAGATGACTATTATGATTTTACGAATATTACAATAACCAACGAATCCATTTCAAATGAAAATCGCGAAATAACATTGAATTTTGGTGTACGATGATTCAGTGAAAAACGTGTTGTTTTTAAACATGATAAACAAAATGATGAAATAATATTAAAATTATTTTTACAAAATGATAAGCACAATGCTTTTTATATAGCTGGAATAATTTGAAATTTTACTTGCATATTAAAAAATAAATAATTTTGCATAAGCAGCTGAACGATATTATATCCTTGAATTCTGATTAAAAAAGCTCGACCTTCAACCCAAATAGAAAAATGTTTTAAGTGGCCAATAAATAAATAGATTTTTATTTCAAGCCTTTTCTCTTTGAAATATCCACTAAAATAACAGTCACAAAGTCTATAGTTCTTAGTTTTTCAAGAGAAAGATTGTTGTGTACGTTTTTAGTGCAGTTATTCGAGCAGTATCTCCAAGCATGTTTCCTTGGCAATTTTACAGTCCTTATAAAATATATAAAAATCTTATTGAAGGGTTACTGTTAAGTTTTCAACAGCCTCGTCATTGTAATTAAACTCAATTTGGCTCTTCATTGTATCTCCTGAACTCAGTCCTTCAACTCCAAATGTTATTTTATAACCTTCCTTGAATTTAAAAGAACTTGAGATCAATTTGACTTGCGTCTCGGTGGGATCAAGAAAACATAGAGTTTTGACAATGTTATATTTAAAAAATCCTTTGAACATACTTATAAAATCCATCATTTCTTCTTCCAATATGTCATGAAACTGGATTTTGAAGGCCTGCAATTGAAATTTCCTTTCTGTCTTGGACGCATTCATAGGTTTATGCTTTTCAGGTGTAAGCGACTTCAGCTTGCTTATTCTGGGCTTTACAATATCCAGCAATCCACTTGTAAAATGCTTGACAAATGGAACATTCCAGCCACCAACTTCATTAAATTCTAACACTTTCAAAGGTAATTTTGGAAGAACACGTAACAAAACTTCTGCGTCTTTGGTATTGAGTGCCGTATTTGCCCCTCCAAATACTTCGTCGTCCTCGTCATCACTTTGAGAGCACTTCACCCAATATAAATCTAGAGAGAAAACCTCAAGATTTTTCATGAGATTCAATTTATTAAATTGGCCAAGTTCATAGGTTTCGTCAACAACTTTTAAGTTTAGTTCTCTGACTGTTTCAAAACCCAACCAATTAGGAGGGAAAATGTCAAATATCTCATTAAGGAGTTTACTTTGGCATTTCAGTCTCTCTACACCTGTACAAAGTGATAAAATGGAGATTTCTTTATCTAGGTTTTGCACGCGATCGAGTTCTATTTCTTTGACAGCTAACTTGAATCTTAGATCCATTGGGATATCGACCTTATTGTGAAAAGTTAAATATCTCCACTTCTTATTATTTGTGAAAACTCCCAAGTCCAGAACAGTGTTCAAATCACTCCACAGACTGATAAAACTGAACTCTCTAAAGCATTTCGATTTAGCAGCCACACAGAATAAGGATTGCAGATCAGACTCTTTCATCTTTTCATCCGTTGCATCTTCCGGAGCCCAAACCATTTTCATCTGTAATCCGCCCACAATTTTTTCTTTCGCAATAAGATCTTGAATGTGAATCAAACTTTGTCGACCAGATTTCTCTGCCAAAGAACAGCGCATCAGGTGAATTTTTAAATGCGTCCATCTTCCTTCCGTGAGCTCGAGGTAGAGACGTGGAATGATCGTTGTGGCAACGTCGGCATCGACAACAACGTTTAATTCCTCCCAACTTATGTGGGAAAACAACTGGACTAAAGCGTTCCACTGTCCATCTTCAAATCCGACAACGAACTTGCAAATAAGCTGTTTACATTTGATGTAGCTTTTCTCCAGAGCCTTAAGACACTCTTGAAAATCTTTCCAAATGGCTAGTTCTAATTTTGGAACAACAATTCTATCTGGGAGACTGGCCTCTTGGTCTAAGTGCCAACACAACCACTGTACTATATTGTTCTGGGTGCCGATAGAAAGCAGTTCAGAATGGAGGGTAGAAACAAAAAACTTCGATTTATCTTTGTGTCTCTTAATTTCCCATTTGGCAGGAATAAAAGGAGTAAGCGAGTTTAAGATATCCTTAGATACATGGACTTCAGCTAAAATATTTATTATCGGGTAAAAGAAGTGATAATTGTGGTAAAAATACTCTCTGTATTTCGTGATATAGTACCTGAATGACCACGGGGAGAAGGCTTTAAACAAGAGTGGAACTTTGTTGTCAAGAATACCCCCAAGAAATTGGTAAACTAAAGACCCACTCATGGGTTTAACCTCTTCTTCCATTAAAGAATTGACGATAGAGGTGAATTCCTGTTCTCTCGTATTTCCACCAGAAGTCAGCAAACTTGCTAAGTAATAAGCAGTTAAAAACTCTAAGAAGCTTTTATGAATGGCTTCATAATATTCTATTGCTTTATGGTTATGGAAGGCAATGCTCTTTGTTAACAATCCTACCTGATAGATTCTTCTATCATTTTTGCAATATTTGTCAATTTCTTCTTTACTGAAATAGAATTTCTTCTCTCGCAGTGCTGCCAGAGATAATTTTCCAAACCCAAGAAGCAAGTCGACATAAAATGGCTTGTTGGCATCTTTATTGAAAATATCAACAACATAGTCATTTTCAATGGATTTCGCTTGTATGAGGCACTGTTTAATAAGCGTATTGAGAACATTCGTATAGAGCCTTGTCTTGTTCGCCACAAATTCTACATGATAATTTTTGACAAGAAATGCCAACAATTTCAAGAATAGTGGGCTTTTGTAGATCTCTTTCATATCTTCGTTTAATTCTTCAGAAATATTTTTCATAATTAATTTAGTTTTCCTATCAGATTGTAAAATTTGATCGAGGAACTGCTGTTGATTTTTTTCTGCAATTCCTGTCAGAAGGAGGATTTTTTCCCATGGAATACTAAAAATTTTTCCAGAATAGTGTTCCAAAAGGTAATTTTTGAGTAACCCTACATCTGGACGTGAAGTCAACAAAACTGTTATCTTGGGATACTTCGTTCCTTTCAATATAGGGAGGACATAGTTCTTGGCGTATTTAGTCAGTTCATCATAGCCATCCAATATCAAAAGTGTTTTCGATTGAATTCTTTTAAAAATTCTTTGCCAAAGCAAGGCGTTCATTTCTTTTATTCCCAGCAATGTACTGAGAAATTCTTCTATGTTAGTATTGAGATACCTCAGTTGGATAACAAACACAAACTGAAAATTTTCTAAATAACTTTTACCTTCGCACCAATCAAGACCTAGCTTGCAGGCTAAGGTGGTTTTTCCAAACCCTGGAGAACCTTCCAGTAACATTCGGGGAGCCATTTCGGGTTGCTCGTCACTAGTGTCTCCCTTGAATTTCAGAATTTTTTCCAAAACAGCAGATTCCCTTAAGAATTCACCTTTGGAATTGTGATTTAAAATTTGCAAACTCTGAGAGAAATCCATTTGTCGTGCATCGCCTGTATGCAGAAATGGACAATCCAATTGTTGAAAATTGTTGTAGAATTCTGTCAATCCTGTTCTGATATTTTGGCCGAGTTCTGAAAAAAGGAATTCAAGAGTTATAAACATTATGTTTTTACATTCAAAATATACACTGAGTGGCCAAATTATTATGACCACCTGACAGTTTTAGGCAAATGAGCTATTGCGTCACAGCACTGCCGCTAGAGGGCTAGATAGCTATAAAAAGGGAATGCAGATGAGGTGAACCATCAGTTGCACTGTGTTTTTTGCGACGATATGGGCAAAAAGGTGATTTAACTGAGTTTGAACGCGGGATGATTGTCGGCGCGCACAGTGTCGGAACCAGTATCAGCAAAACAGCTGAACTAGTGAAGTGTTCAAGAGCAGCAGTTATTACTGTTTACAGAGAGTGGACTACCAAGCAAAAAACCGGCTCTCAATGTCAAGCGTGTGGTCATCACAGGCTCCTCAATTCTCGAGCTGAAAGGAGATTAGCCAGAGTTGTCCAGGGCGACAGAACAACAACAGTGCGTCAAATAGCGGCAAATCTTAATCAAGGACAAACT
Source organism: Rhysida immarginata (assembly GCA_023313115.1). Lineage (NCBI taxonomy): Eukaryota > Metazoa > Arthropoda > Chilopoda > Scolopendromorpha > Scolopendridae > Rhysida > Rhysida immarginata. The sequence continues at coordinate 558,725 of JAHWFO010002669.1, forward strand.
GTGACCGCCCCTGAACGAACTGTTCGCCGCTCATTACACCGTTTAGGCTATGGAAGCCGACGACCAGTTCGAAAGCCTCTACTGTCAGCCTTGAACAAGAGCAGACGTCTCCAGATCGCCAAGGAGCACAAGGATTGGACAGTAGATGACTGGAAAAGGGTCATGTGGTCCGATGAGTCACGATTTCAAATGCATCATGCAGATGGCAGGGTTAGAATATGGAGAAAACAACACGAAAGCATGGACCCCACCTGCATCGCCACAACACTTCAAGCGGGTGGCGGCAGTATTATGGTTTGGGGGATGTTTTCTTGGCATTGTTTGGGTCCTTTGATTCCTCTGCACGGACGTGTGGTTGCCCAAGATTATTTAAGTATTGTCGCAGATCAAGTACATCCCGTTATGTTAATGGTGTACTCTGACGGGGATGGATACTTCCAGCAGGACAATGCTCCTTGTCATAAGGCTGGCATCGTTCTCAGATGGTTCGAAGAACATGCCGGAGAGTTTACCTAGCTTCGTTGGCCTGCATAATCGCCAGATCTTAATCCCATTGAGAATTTGTGGGATGAGTTCGAACGGGCCATCAGGCAGTGGGATCCAGCACCATCGAATCTGCAGGAATTGGAAGGTGCAATTCTTCAGAGTTGGTCTCAAATTCCTCCTACAACCTACCAACATCTCATAAAATCCATGCACCGAAGAATGCAAGCAGTAATAAGAGCGAAAGGTGGCCCAACACTGTATTAAGGGGGTGGTCATAATAATTTGGCCACTCAGTGTAAATATCTTAAGTATTTATTTTTTTTCTCTCAATTCTTTTACCATGACTTTAGGGAACTGACGGCTAACCAAAATATAATTCAACTTACCACTCATTAAGTTTTACGTATACAGCTTTTGATATTAGGACTATGCTCTGACAACTAACAGAATTTCAATTGATATGCAGATTATTGTACAATAAACCCTCTTTAAAGTGCATTTAAATGTGTACATTATAAACAATGTTTTCTTCTCCGAATAATTAATCGAAAGGGAAACCTCGCGATCTTAAAATAAAAAGATGAGAAAATAGTAGAATCGCATCAATGGTTAACATAAACTAACATACTAAAAGTAAAGTACATTACGTAAACAAATCAGTACACTATCTACCAAAAAGTAATGTTAGTCAGAGATTTTCATGATACAAAGTTTCAGTGTTATTAAATGTCCAATATAATTTTCAGCCATTCGTTTTGCAAATCTCATACAGGTGGATAATGAAAATTGCCCGCTGCTCTCGAAACCTTACTTGCCGTTCAATTAGTCCCAAAGATGCTCAATGGAACTGAGGTTGGTAAAGGGCAATCCAAGCGCTGAACAGTTCTCTTCATACCATCGAATGGTAGCAGCAGCAACCCTGACACCGTCATCTGGGAAAGTAACGCCATCCATTTTGTAATAACGCCAAAGTGTTGGGAACACTTCATTGTCTAGTATATTACAGCATGACTATAAGTTCATGTTACTAACAATCATTGATAGTCTAACACCTTAGTATGTGGAACACCCCTCACACGATAATGCCACCATCATTGAATATACTATATGCACTATGCAATCTGGCAGAAAGCGTTTCCTAGCATGTCCTGTGAATAATGATTTGTCACTTTACTGAAATGATTTCTAATGTCCCAATGTCCAGTTGCAATGACCTAGACACCAATTGAGCTTTTGAGACTAGGTGGGCTCAAAACTTATGCGCGGCTGCTCTACCTGAATATCCAATGTGATGGGCCTCTGTTCGCAATGTTTCAATGGAAACAGACACTCCCTGTTGCTTCCTGAAATTCCTGTCTGATGATGGCCATCGACTGCATCCGATTTTTGACAATTTCACGTTTCAGAGTTCTGCGATCTTTGTTGGTCAGAATTTCCGATCGCTTGGAACGTTCAGCATTCCTGCAATGTCCCTCCATCTTCCATATGCACAGGAGGAATGCCACAATTGATTCCGGCCTGTTTAACCATTACAACAAGTACATTCTTATCGAATTCCGACATCTCTGCATCACGCGCCATTTCCTTTACAATGGTGTTTTGCAAAACCGCAGCAAATTTAAGTCCTATGATCGTTTCGCGAATCCATTAATCGATTGACAGAGGGGGCCCAATTACTTTTTGCTAGTAGTGTATTTCATCAAACAGTGAACTGCACACTATCGTGTCTCTGCCATCGAACCATTTTTCAAATCGATGATATCAGTCTACAATGTTCAGTTCAATTTCAATGTTCTATTTATGAGTCAGCTACCATTCTAATAAGGGTATGATAAAAGTCTTGAAAGAATACTTTTGTATAAAAAAGACCTTTCAGCGGATCATGCCCAACGGTAAGCGAGCGAACTTGAAAAAAGAAGTGTGAATCATCAGGTAAAGATGACAATACAAATAAGATGGCATTGCGGAGGTCGCAGGTAGCAATTCAGCGAAACACAAGAAAACATTAGGCGAATGTGCGTATGGGGAGTAGCAGAGTAAGATGCTCTTTATAAAGCAATGAGATTTTAAATGTGTGTAAAATTGCAAAATATAATAGCAGTGATTTTTAATATTCTAACAATAACTATAAAATAAACGAAAAATGTTTATACGTTTTTTTTTAATTTTGAAAATAAAAGTCAGATTTCCCCATTTCATCTTCGAAAGGCAAAATTTCCAGGTAAATGAAATATTCCGCATAATTAATCTTGCATGTTATACAAAATCGAGCACTTACCAGGAATTCAATTCATATATCCATGCATTTACCTTAAACATACAAAAATATGTAAGCTTACATGTGCAGTCTTGGATCATCACAAAAAAAAACTAGCATTTCTTTTAAAATCAACATACGAATGACATCAAAAATAGCCAAAGATAAAAATTAAAAGGATTGAAGTTAGTGAACAGAATTCAAAAGTCATATACCATTAAAGATTACATTCCCTCTCCCTGCCCTTCAGTGCAGCAGCAGAAATATAGCATATTTAATTAAAAACGTTTTTGCAATGACCGGAATGTTATGATGCTTCAATGGTAATTGAAATCACTGATAAAATTAATAGTATTCGAATTATTTTTATATAATCAAGGCTAAACATATTAAGGAATAAAGGATTTTTATTTTTATTTAGGGAGAGGCCGTGATCTGGTGGATTTTCACTGAACACACCATTTCTGAAAGTTATAGTAACATCAGGCACGACTAGTCACTGGATGGGCGACCCCCATATAGCAGTTGTTAATCCATATTCATCCAGGGACCAAACTCATCGGCCTCTGGCCATACAGATCCTGGATTGATGCATTGGATTTTTAAAAAATAATAAATAAAATTAAAATTCTTCTAGAAATTAATCAGGCAGAGGAAGAAGAGGGAGGGTTGGGCTGACTGCGAACATCAGCCCCTGCTATCCGGTTATTTTAAAAGTAACTATCATAAAACGCAAGCTTAACAGTGTAATGTCCAGAGTTTTCGAAAGCCTACGGGTGGATTTGGAGCAAGGGGAGAACCGATCAATATGTTGACGACTGATCTTCAATGAATCTTCCAGGTCATAATCTTCTTTGGTGGTAGCGATAGTCTAAACTTTGCTAACATTCGTCTAGGATAATCATAAACGAATGACCTTAAAGATAAGGTCAGGGATCTAGCTACAATGGCTGGCACTGGTCCAGTACTGATGCATCGCGAAGAGCACTCTTATTGTAAGTTAAATTTGCACGGATTTTAAGTTATAAGGTCATCAGTAAGATCTAACTACCGGTATTCCAGAGATTGCAACGGTAGCTGACCACCACTCTAGTTATAATACAAGATATGTCATTTTTCTCTGAAAACTTAACCAGCAATTTCTAGCTAGATCCCAAGTACGCTATAGACATTTCTGTCTAAACTTGTCTCGTTTATAACTTTGGACATCAGAATAATATTCGAGCGTCCTTCGTAATTTGAAGATATTTCAGCGTCCTTCGCAGTTTTTGTTTTAAATAAGATTCAGACCTTTTCCTTTACTGTATCATTAATAATTATCATTAATTTTCAATTTCAAGGAAGGAAATTTAAACTCATAAAAACACGAACACTCATTCAGTCGATTTTCAATATCCGAGGAGTTACTGATTTCAAATCTCAATTTTAATTTAAATTAAAAATCCTATTCAAGGTCTCAGGAGCTTGTATTTTTAAAATTAATATGAATGAGGCAGGGCTAAGGCGTGTCTCATACTTATTAATACAGTATGCAATTATCACTTTTTGAAAAACTGGTTATTAATTTTGCAATAAAATAAATTGTAAACATGTCTAAGCATATTAAGCATCTTCTGGAAATGATTTACAGAGGAAAAAAATAAATTCACAACGGTCAAAAAATCTCAGTCTCATAATTATAAACACACTTGATTTAATCTCAAAATTATTAATTAAAATGATTACATAAATTTAACATCAGGTGTAGTATAGACAATTGCAAATGGCAACCACCATTAATTATCAATTGCGTTGGAAATCAACTGAAGGGAAGAAAACAATGGCGAGAGGTCCAAGGCTTACTGACTTTGAAAAAGGTCAGATAACAACAGTGAAGAAAGCTGGTAGCTCAATAAGAGCTATAGCTAAGGCCTTTAAACGCTCTACCAGAGTTATAATTAATTACCTTAACTTATGGGACAAGTTATGGTACTAGAAAGCGACCTGGGAGACTAGAAAAGTTAACAGCCTCGACAGAAAAGAGCTGTTGTGCAGAGGTTAAAAGAAGGTGGGATGTCACTCCGTATGTAGCAAACCAGCCAGACATTGGAGTATTTAAAGACACAGTTGCTCGTGCTATTAAAAAAACAAACACTTGTGTACAAAAAAAAGACAACGACAACCTAAGTTGACAGAACGCCACAAACAGAAGCGACTAGAATGGGCTAAAGAGCACATGCCACTGGACCCACCAATGGCAGAAGGTCTCTTCAGTGATGAGAAAAAATTTAATTTGGAAGGCCCAGACGGATGGAGCCACTACTAGCATGATGTAAAGCCTGAAGAAAAAATCTCCAATCGACAACAAGGTAGTGGTTCATTGATGGTGTGGGAAGCTTTTTCATTTAACGGAAAAACGAATTCAGCTTTTCCTAAGGGTAGACTCAATGCTGTAGCCTACCAAAATTTGCTAGAAGAAAATTTGTTACCATTTGCAGAGGCAATAGGGGGTCCGTTCTATGAATTTCAGCAGGACAATGCACCAAACCACACTGCAAATTCAACTTGGCAGTGGTTTTTGGACAATGGTGTTCAAATTATGGACTAGCCCGCCTTATCGCCGGATTAAAACCCCATGGAGAACGTTTGGGCAATGTTGGCTCGAGCAATGTATGCTGATGGAAAACAGTACAGTACAAACTAAAGAATTGCAAGTCGCAATTATTTCCAGCTAGGTCAACATTGTTTAAATCATTACCTAATCGCGTTTACAATATTATTTCCAAACAAGGAAAATTTATTAGATATTAAACAAAGTGTGTTTATAATTATGAGACAGAGATTTTTTTGACTATTGTGAATTTATTTTTTCCCCCTCTGTAAATCATTTCCAGAAGATTCTTCCAAATGTTTGAAATGATTTTTAATATGCTTAGATATGTTTACAATTTTATTTTATTGCAAAAATAATAACCAGTTTCTCAAAAAGTAATGTTTGCATACTGTGTTTATAATTATGAGACACACCTTAGCGAAAGCTTCAAAACGCGTAAGCTAATCATTAATAAAATTTTGAATTTTAAAAATATCTAGACCTGTCTCACTCATTAACTTGAAAAGTCTACAGATTATCAAAAATTAACTTTAAGTCCAGCTTGTAATTTTTTTTATAAGAATGCTAGTTTCAAAAAAAAAAATCCAAAAAAATTAATTTGCACAATTTGGCTCTGATTAAAATTGGAAAAGTAACTGTTGGAAAATTTCTGTTGGAAAAGTAACTAATATTATTTAAGATTTCGGGAGAAAGGCCGAATCAACGCAGTGTCAGGAGTGGCAATCGCTACAGGCCCCGTGCTTTCTAAGCTCTGCCAGAACCCTCATCTGGGCATTTCTTGATCTGACAGAAAAAAATATACATCATTTCACAAAGAAATAATTACCTTTGATATAATTATCGGTGAGTTGCTTTTGAAACGAAGTATCCAATAATTCGGATTCTTTATCATCTATAATAAAACAAAGACAACACAAAATTCATTACAACAGACGTTTGCAGATTGAGATAAGCAAACAGCCATAGTATAATGTCAAAAGTTATTTACCTTTTTTAAACTCAGGTTGCGATGGACGTCGCGGTCTATGATCGTGTCTGACGTCATGGGATGATTTAGAGCACGGGCTTTTTAATGGGCTATTCTGCGGAGTTTTGAACCCTTTGCCTCCAAAGTCTTTCGGTTTCTTAACCAAATGTCCATTCCTAACGTTCGATTGTGAAGCTTTGGTTTGTTTTTCATCATGAGTTTTGTTATTATACAAGCCCCGTTCGCTTAATTTTCTTCTCAACACATCAGTATCTTCTAAAGATTTACTTTGAGCTGACGAAATGAGTCGTCGTCTTCGCTCCTGAGCTCCACTTTCGTTTGGCATGGACGTTGGGCATTGCGTTATAAGGGATTGTGGCCGCGCTTTGACCTTTATGCTTCTCTTCTCATTTACTCCCGATTTCTTCTCCATTATTTTGATCTATAAAAAAATTACAAAGCAATTGATTATAGGGATAAACTTAAAGATATTCAGAATTTAATACGATGCTATGCGTACAAATGATACAGCAGCTTGTTTTAAAAGTTTAAAAGCAACTCAATAATACGTTATCTTTTTAGATAATCTAGAGCCAAGATTTTAAGAACAAAGTTGTCTTATCACTTATTTTTAAGTAGGTATGATTTTTAAAAATCCATTCAATTGTGATATTTTATCAGTTTTATTGAACCCAATAAGGGTTCAGCCAAAAATACACACACTTCATTCATCTTAGAAATTTCTGAACAAATCATAAGTACTTTTAGCAAAATTATAATCCGATTAGAGGCACATTAACATATGCCAGTTCAAATTTTCCGAACACTTAAATCAATTTGCTAGATTCAAGCATTTAAAAATTTTATAATGAACGTTATTTCTCAGTCTAGGAATTTTGGCTTTGCAAAGCATTACTAGATACATTTAGCTTTTCCTCCCAAAAGGTAGCTAGCTGATTTCACTGAAGAAAAAAAAATTCCTACTACTAGCTATAATCATAAAACGTAATATAGAAATTATCAAATATTAAAGTACAAGAAAAAAAACACTGACCAACTAGACCACATAACAGAATTGTCGTTAATAATTTATGTCATATAACGAGTTTGAAACGAACATTGTGAGGGACACCTCACGAAAATAATTTTCTTTCTATTTACTACTAGTAACTAACCAATTCGGGAACATGACATCGACCGAAACTCTACTTCCGAATATTTTTGAGCTCTTATAGAGGGGGAGTAGTTTTTGACGAATGCGATAATAAGCTTTCAAGAGAACTTGTTATATATTTTAGAATGGATTTTTAATTGAGTAAAGTTCATATATTAGACGATAGAAAAATACTAAAGATAGAAACTTCCCACAACATTAATAGAGAAATAAAGCATTTCTCTTCTTTGGTCGGACTGCTTTACTTGCGACAAGTAGGAAAGGTGGAAAATTTTGTGTAGCTAAAATATTTTACTTTCATAAAAATAAATATAACTTAATATATTCTTAATATTTTATAGGTATCCTAAATTATTTACAATAAATTTACAAACCAATTCAACCAATATTTCTTAAACAGAACTCTCTGAATTTGTGGAAGAATGTTATATTATTTTTTTAATTTACAACATTATGTTCCTTAGTGGAAAGTATCAATTTTTAAATTGTTTATAGAAATACCTAAAATTTTTAAGGATGAAATTTTTCGTTTAACTGCCGCTTTTTCTTAGCTATCAGATACTATTGTATCACCTAGTGTGATTTGTGAACTCGTCCAAATCTATGTCGCCGAGTTTTATATCAATTTTCCTGCGTATATTAAAGTTTTTAATGAATTTCAAAAAAGTTATTAAAAATAATGCCTCTTTTATTGTTACGAGAAGATAATTCCCATTGTTAATCCAAAAATTAATCTTTAATTTTAATATTAAACATAATTAAGTTAACAAAGCTTTTTCAGAATCAAAATTTTTAACAATTAACTGACATCAATACAATTTTCATTCGATAATAATATTTTGGACTACCATCGATAACTTATTGTCTTCGATAACTATAGCATAGGTATATAATTATGAATTAGTATTGTCTTCTATAGTAGATTATATCCTACTACTTTATATCTTTTTTTATAATGTAGAACGAGACCTTTTGAGGAAAAGACTGTTTTTGATTTAAGATGCATAGAAATTAATCGATATCAATTTTATAACTGCTCTGAGGAATTAGAAACTGTTCTTGTGTGCCCCCAGGGTGATTGCGGATATTAAATGCACCTTTAAGAATGGCTTAATCGGAATCTGAACATTATTTGAGCTTTTAATTTTTAAAAAGCCTCTCTGATATAAACTGAAATTTTAAATTTTTATCTTTATTTTTTTTTTTTTGATCTTTTAAGAGATCTTAATAATAGCGTAAAAAATCTAAAATACGAGGTGAGCTACTAGTATTTATAATTTTACTAACTAAAAATCTATAAGTTTCTTTTTAAAGTGCATACGGAATCATAAAAGATATGAAATTATATTCTTTGGTCCTCTGGTGCTAAAAAAAAAAAAAAGGATTTCAACCATGTAATTCTATCTCAAACTGATTTAAAACCTCACTATTTAATCATCTATATACTAAAACTCTTGCGTGTATTTATTTATTTATTTATTTATTTATTTATTTATTTATTTATTTATTTATTTATTTATTTATCTGTAATTCTATCTCCTCCTAGACGGTTTGAGCTAGCGGCTTGAAATTTTCAGGGCAGGCTTATCAATAAAGGACCTGCTCTCTCGCCAAAAATCAGCCCCCTACGGGG
>JAHWFO010002669.1:567934-738415 GCA_023313115.1 Rhysida immarginata
TCCCCACTTTCTGGGGTTTTCTTTGTAATTCCCCTTAACAGATGGCGCGGGCGGGCGAAGCCGCGGGTAACAACTAGTATTATAACTATGTGGGAGAATCGTCTTTAGGGAGTCTTGGATGAATGCGGATGACAAGGCCCTTTGCCTTTAAACATAGTAATTTTCCTCGTGTTTATCTAACAAGCATTCTACATAGGATGAACTAAAGCAATAGGGACAAAATTAAAGTGATTCCTGACCAGAAAAGGAACAAAAAAAATCTCATATGAACATATGTTCGAAAATGGACAGTTTCTTTGTAATAGAGCAATTAGTACAGAATATGACAAGTACTATTGTTATTGTGGAAGTAATTGTGTCACTGTTACAAAAAGATGTTCGAAATGGCCTCCTTTGTATGAAATTTAAGCGTTCACATCTCGCATCATGGATTGATGCACTCGTTCGAAAGTTCCAGCATGTACCCGAATAGCGTCACAGGCTGCATTGACACGCTATTCAAGTGTCTCCACTTCAGGAACTTGCTCCTTATACACAACTTTTTTGAGGTGCCCCACAAGTAAAAATCAAGGGGGTTTAAGTTCGATGGATGAGCAGGCTATGCAATAGAACCTGCCGTATTGCCCATGTGCTTCTCCAAATACAAGAGATATTTCTGGCAAAAGTGTTTAATATTTTTCAATGTACCTTCTGGGACTGCACGCTTATTGCAGCGTTTATACAAGTTTTGGAACCATGCTTTGAAGTCCTATGACTTAACCCGCCCAACTCGGCTGTAACATTGTATGTGAAGACCATTTCGGCTTGTGATTTCTGATTTAAATGCCGGATCGTTCTGCGTACTTCTGCTACACGACGATCACTCAAAAGTAATTACAACAGGAAAAAAAACATACTGTCGTGCATACGATTATTCCCATTTCCATATTAACTATGCATTTCCGGACATATGTTGACATTAATCTTTTTGTTACTTTCCTTCTGTGGAATCATCCCATCAAGCTTGTCCCTTTTATTTTAATTCACCCTGTATATCGCAATATAATTTTCGTTATTTGCATTTTTATTAAAAGGAAATAATAGTGACATACTATTCGAACTGCTGAATACTAGCACATGATACTTGTTAATTTCTTCCCATAAGTTAGCTACTATTTTCAGAAAAAAAAATTCTCGCTTTTAGTTCCTAGATTTAAAATTGCGTCTGTTCAGCTAAGTGCGAGCTTTGTAAGAAGTTTTGTAAAACCATTGTAATACACTGCCTTTGGTAAATATGTTCTAACAAATCACAGTAATACAAAAAAACATTTGTATTCTTGTACTTAATTACATTTTCTATTCTTCAATCCGTACTCCTCAATCAGTCTTAATAGCATTAATCCGATATGCATTTTAATGTTTCATAGGGAGAGAGATTCAACTTAAACTATAATTTGTATTAATTCAGTCTTAATCGAACATTATAAAAATGAACTTACAAAAAAAAATCTTATTCAACATTAAAAATATAATAAAATAAATGGCCTATATCAAAAAATAACAATTATCATCTTTCTACATTCTTATCGGTCATACTTCGAATCACTTGTTTGTTTTCGTTTTTTTTTTTAATTTGTTTGTATTTTTAATTTTATCATCAGGTGCATTTTATTTCTCCATGTGACAGTAAACTTTTTTTTACATAAATGAAACAAATATAATGGAACTAAATTATCTTTTACGGTTAAAGGAAATTGTTTCGGTCACAGGAAAAACCTCTCTTAAGAAATTTAAGTTTATTCTGTTTCCAATAAATTATTTTATATCGTTTTGATAATAATCAATTTCTGTTTACCTTAAAAATTAGCCATAAATCAGATTTATGAAATGAAATTTTATCTCTGAACAATAAAATAGCCTTAAAATTCTACTTGAGCTAAAATTCCCCTTGCCGATTCGAGAACTGTAAAAAAACTGATTCGAGCGATCGCTTTTCATAATGGAATATTCTGTTTGTGTGACTGAAAGACCTTCTATTGTATTGCATTTCAATTGGGATTCCCATGCATCGATGACAGCGAAGTATCTATCATTACAGGTAAGTTAATGTTCTTTTAAAGTTTGTTAATTTTTAATATTAATGTTTCAACTCTTGACTGAAAGCCACGATGTCATTTACTATGGAAGAAGGAAAATATTTTTTTATAACATATTAAAGAAGACTTTTCTTAAGCAATGAAAGAATTTCCCAAAGGAAATATAAAGTTAAAATTTAATTTTCTATCCCTAAATAATTCTAAGTAAATAACTAACAATAAGATTATAAAATTTTACTTTTGGGAGGAGGTTTGTAACTGAGAGATAAGATTTCCATTCACCAATTTTTGCTAATCTAATTGAAATATTTAACGCAATGAAATATTGAAGTATCCCTAAAAAAGATTTGAAATGGTGAATAAAATCTTTTATTCTATTAAATTTCATTAGCCTAATAATTTTGATTAAATGCTAAGTCCGTCAACTTACAGTTTTGCAGTAATGACAAATCAATAATATGGCTTCTAAGAACGTAGCCCTGATTAATTAATCTGCTTGTGAAACAAACATACTGTTTATTTTTACAAAAGGGTTAGCCCTTCGTTGTATTTTAAACGTTGCTGCAGAGATTATTTAAGATAAGAATATCTAAATCAACAGGGTTTTTTTTAAAAATTATTTATCAAGAGATCAGTTTTTGTTTACTTAAATTTTTGTAACTTTTTTCAGATAACTCGGTCGAAAAATAAGCAAATATTGTGGAATGGAACAACCAAAAAGGAAAAACCTCTAATTCACAAGGAATAAAATTGAAATATGTATCTGGTATTTCAATTTTATTCCTTGTGAATTACAGGTTTCCCCTTTTTGGAGATAATTATAATGATGAAAATTAATTGATTATAGATAACTAACTGGAGATAACTAATTATAGATGACATTTTTTTTTAAATCTACTACAAATATCATTTGGAATTACTGGTAAATGATCTTAAAGTTTCCACCCTTATTGCCATTTTAAATTGTCATTTTTATTCACAGTCTACTGTATTCAAGTAAATAATTTTGTTTTAGATCATTCTATTACAACATGACTAGGCTGCCTTTTTTATGACTCTGAGTACTCGTAATTCAGAAAAAACATTTCTTGAATCAGAGTTGGAGAATCAGAGCATTTAGTGTTTAAGAAAGGTAAATGATAATTTTCAAGGTATAATACAAGTAACATCTGTTATGGGTAATGCCGTGACCAGCGAGAGAGACTTGGATAATATCAGTATTGATGACTGAAAAATAACGTTCAATGAGAGGTCGCTAATATTATTTTTCGAAGTTTACCTGGGTAACAATGATAATGTCGCATTCTAAAGTTGAAAAAACTCATTTCAGTTTGGTCATGGAAGAATAGAATGATGGTGGAAGTAAAAAACAAATAAAACTGATCCAAGAGATTATTGCAGCGATTCTGAAACTGTGTATTCCTTGTCAAAAACAAATGGCATAAAAAAAAGTTAACAATCCGTCCGCTGGCTTTATCTGAAAAGAATAGCATCGGCCAAACGGGGCGTATTGAATATACGGACATATTACCGTTTTGTTGTCTTCTACCAAAACCATTTGAGAAAGTTTTCCAGATCAGGGCTCTAACCGGAAAAAGGGCAGAGAAAGTAGCAAAACATTTGATCGACATTTTTGAAATTTTGGCGCGCCTGCTATAAGAAAAATTCGCCAAGCTTGTCAGGATCTACAGACGGTAAGTCCCAACACAGAGTCACGGAAGCATCGACAGGGCCAACCAGATCATACAAAATGGTTGAACTTTGATGCAAACGGGAGGAATAAATAATTGCTCAGAGATTCATCTAGCTGATGAAAAATGCAGCCCATCATGATTGAAAACGAAGATCACCGTATGAAGAATGAATAGGCCCATTATCGTTTTTGCTACACAAGGAATCAGCACAAAGAACTGTGACACAGGAGCAACACAAAGATGTTAGGCAAGAGGAACCAGTTGATGACGTTGAAAATGCAATGCTTAAAGAGAATTGTGTCGCCGATATTGAGGAAATCGATTAAACAGATTATAGAGTTTTGTCGGAGCAACAGGCACGGAGAGTATTTCCCATGCTCTCTGTGTTAAAAAAACAGACGGTTTGCAAAAAAAAAACCTCTTCATCTAATTTTAAAAGATAAAATTTACCTCCAACAAATCATTTTCTTCTGCTGAAATTAGAGGCACAGAGAGGATTCAAATTCCCGAGGTCGACGATTACACAGGTCTATAAAAATAACTTTTTGAAGTCACCTTTAACGTTAAGAGCTAATTCTTATGCTTTTTTTGTGCTGAATCCGTATCTGAGCGCAGTTTTTTACTTATCACCCACAGATTTATTGTTTTTCAATGGAACACTTAAATTATTCAGAGTTTGGTACCCGATAAATTTCCTTGTGGCCCAAAAATATGGATACTTTAACATTGCAGCCGCTTCTCTTTACACACATTACTTTAACATTGCAGTCTCTGTGTGCATAACTTGGAAACGTGACATAATACAAAAAAATCTAAAGCAGATTGGATTCAGCACATGAAAAACCACAAAAATAAGGCAAATTCATTAAAGATGATTTTTCAGTGTTGGTCTGTTATGACAGAAACCTAATTATGTTCTTTTCGTAGTGATGTCTGTGAGAAATGGTCAATTTTACACCCTTGCATATAAATATAGGACACTTCTGGACCCGGGATTCGGATACCATTTCACCATTTTTTTTTCATCGAAAGTACCCTTTCCCACGGGCCCGACTGTATACAGCGCCTTGAAACCAGGTACATTAAAATAATATTTGCCTTTCTGGAATTAAGTGCTTGGGTCTTTCAGTTAACACCAAAAATGAAAGGCTATTCTTTTAGGAACCAAAACTTTTTTGAAAGAATGTGTTAGAATTATAGTTTAAGGCCCGTAATTAACAGATAGCATCAAAGTTTATTATTTGCCTTGTATAGGCAGCAATTCCTTAAAATAGTTGTCAATATTATCCAAGTCTTGTTGGCTAATTTCGAATTATCGGATAATGCTGAAAATCACAAATTACCCAATGTTTCGGTTTTTATCCGCGATACTTTGAATAATGTAGACATCTCCCAGCTAATCTCAACATTATCGGCATATTGCTGCAACATATCCATATTGTATAATCATGCATGGCGTAACATTTGCAGTTCTGAATTTCAGATTAATTTACTCACATAGCTTGATATATAAAATTAATTTCTTTCGAACTAAATTATAAAGAGCGGTGATGACAAAACTTTCAAGCATATGGCCACTCAAAGAAGCGTTAATAGGACACGCCTTTGGCCCAGATGCAGTGTTTTCTTCAAAAAAGTAATGTCGTCTGATGAAAGACGACGTGAAACCACATCATACAGTGACTATATGATACCCGAGATAGTTTTATGAAGTGATTATGTGGGGATAGTTTTTGATACCCCAGATAAAATACCGCAATCCTGCGGGTTAACCATCTCAATGAAGATAAAATGGTCTTCAAGATTATGCCTTAATTTTGGAATAATACGAATAAAAAAATGATTACTAACAAGACTTGAAAATTTAAATTTAGTTTGAATATCCAAAAATATCGGTGCCATTTCAGTTTATTCACTAAATATTAAGAAGATATGAAAAAAATTGAGGAAAATGTGGACTGTGCCTATATTGTTATCAAGATACAATAATACTATATAGTAACATGACCACCTGTTTATTACGACATTGGACCATCGATCGGCAAAATCACGGAGATGCACGGAGGCATTGACTCGATAATGTGCAGGACGTCTAAAGTATATGATACCAGTCATATCAGCTGGTCCTCCTGTTCCCATACATTGCGAGGTTCTATCCGTGCAACTGTGCATTCGGTTGTCAGAGTTTCTTTTGGAAATTCAGCGTATTCGCACTCGATCAGGAAACGTGACTCATTGGACTAGGCAACTTTCTTCCAGTCCTCTATAGTCCAATTGCTGTGTTCGCATTGGCCCAGTAATGTAACTTGGCGATGGCGTGTCGTAATCGCAAGGACTCGCCTGGGGTGACGGCTACGCAGGCCCTACGCAGAACACTATGCTGAAGTGACACATTCTTTGGGTCATCACTGTTGTAGCTGCTGGTGATTTGAGCCACTGCAGCCCTTTGTTTACAACGAACAATGCGTACTAGTCTTCACTTCCATCTGGAATCAGTGCACCGTAGGCGGCAAACGACTCTCCATCCGTACACCAAATTTGATAAGTAATCTCAATGACTGCACGTGAACAGCCCACAAATTCCGAGACGCCTGGCCATCACGATTTGTCTTTTGTCGAAGTCTGATGAGTCTGCGGTTTTTCCCACTCTGCAGCCGAACAGTCTGCATTCAGAAACTGAGTTCACTGACAGCTTATATATGTCAGTTCACTGACAGTATGAGCCACGTTTTGCGCCGTACATTTATCATAATGTAATGGCTCAGCAGTGTATATTCGCCAGTCTCTTTCAAATATTATTCCTTCAGTGTATATTAGCCAGTCTTATTCAAATATACATCTAAATTTAATGTATTATGCATATAAGTTAAGAATAAGTTAAGAGGTCAAGCAGTAATAATTAAGACTATTTTATTTCCACATCTACCATTGAAACATCAAAAATATACATCGTTAAAATTTTACAATTTATGACTAATCTCCGCTCAGTATCAAAATTTGTTTGCTTTATTCTGGATTTAAATTTGATTTGTTATTTTATGATTATTATAATACATTTTCTGTTATTATAACATGTTTGTGTTGTGCCCAGTTTTCCTTTTTTTTTTGAGCCGGCCAGGTGGCCGAGAGGGCTAGGGCGTAGGCTTTCTAGTTCTCGAGTCCGCCTGGTCGCGGGTTCGAATACCGCCGTGGGCATGGATGTTTGTGTTTGTTCTGGGCTGCGTACAGATATAACTTGTGTAAAAGGTCGCAAAATGACCTTAGTAGTCGACGCCATAATTTCTAATAAACCTTTTTTTTGTCCTTGAAATTGATTAAATGTTATCAAGTTATGAAATATTAAGGTAAACAGGGCGAGGATACATTTATCTTTGTTTAAAACTTTTGACAGATAAGTCCTAAGTTTTCTTTTCCAAAGTTTGAAAATTTAGTATATGAGAATACTCAAAACATATAATTAAATGACACTTAAAAGATAAAGTCGACATATCCGCCCTATACTGTAAAAGCCGGTAATAAATCTGTCTACGGAGTTTAGTTTTCGGAATTCTGTAAAAAAAGTTTTGTAACAATTTTGTTAATCTTCTAAATATTCTTAATGCCGGCCAGCTGGCCAAGAGGGCTAGGGCGTAGGCTTTCTAGTTCTCAAGTCCACCTGGTCATGGGTTCGAATCCCGCCGTGGGCATGGATGTTTGTGTTTGTTCCGGGCTGCGTACGGATATAACTTGTGTAAAAGGCGCAAAATGACCTTAATAGTCGACACCAAGAATTCTAATAAACCAACCAAATATTTTTTAAAGAATTTGACTGCTTCGAACGTCAAAAACAAATACCTCTAACAAGAAGTTTGAAAAGGCGTACATAATACGTCATTTTCCTCTAAGCATCTATCAAGTGTCCTTTAGATTATTGTTTTATTTCCTTAATATAATCTGATATATTGCTTTTATTATAGTTACAACATTCTAATTATAATTCTTACTCTCTTAGCAACTTAAAAATTTACTTCACTAGCTTTCTCGTGTTCATCAAGAGTTTCTTGCTGTAGATTGCATAAAGTGAAACCAACCCGGAAATATCATAATCTATTAAGAATAGTGTATAACAGTTTACTGAAATTAATATACTCCGTTTTCAGGTTTAGATGTGAATTTATCGAGTACTGATTTAAAATTGGTTTGGTTTGGTTTGTTTAGTATTAACGTCCTTTTTTCAACTGCCATGGTCATTTCAGGACGGCGTTATAGGGGCCGCAAATCTTGCCTCGCAAGGGTTCTTTAACGTGCAGCCGGCAAACGACTACACGGGGAAGTGCGTGATCTCAGGATTTTCCCCCTGAAAAAATCCCCGTCGTCCTCGGCCGGAGTCGAACCCGCGTCCTCGGGCATCAGAGGCGATTTTAAAATTGCATTCTCTTTCTTAATTTTTTATCTTTTATTATAAATCACCTCGCTTTTTTAATCTGATTTTATCTGTCATAAATATGTTATCATTCTTTCCATTAATCATAATAACTGTTCCACCTTTTTATTGTTTCCAGTTTCCATTTTAATCTTTAATCGCGTAAAACTTTCCAAGAACCTTCTTTCCCAGTAATCCATTTTCTCAGACTTTCTTGCTATTTCCTCCATTAGTCTTAATACAGTGCAAGAAGGTGCAAGGTGATCGTCTGCAAGCCAAATACAGTGATCCCGAAGAAGTTTTCTTAAAAAGCACTATATTCTGTATATTCAATGTTTACTTCGTAGTTGTGGCAATATCGGATGTCTTAGAAACTTTCTATGTTCTTTATGAAGAAGTTTTTTAACCTGCTGATGTTGTTTTGAAACTGCAAATTATTGGCCCAAGAACGTATTAATAACAAATCTACAGAAGAAAACAGACTAAAAGTTTAGTGTTTAATTACGAATGGTAGGATGCAATTTTATGTTATGAATTCGATATTTCAAATTATAAAGTTTTTTGGAGTAAACATACTGACAGGGAAGAGAGTTAGTGAAACTGATTAGTTGTTTTGATTGATCCGCACTTCTCAGGGGCTAAGCACAAGTCTCAAAGTTTCCATCATGTAACGGGCTTCATGCCTTTAGGGAATCAAAGATAGAAGCTCACATCATTACCGAAAACTGTGCTTGCGAACAGTATCAATATTAAATAAAGCATTAAAAGAAGTACTGTAAAATGGGAGGTTGTTGCACTTGTACAATAGCGGAAGCTGATGCACATTGCGCCTCGTCCGCTACTGACTGCTAGCGTTTTTTGACATCAAAAATTAGCATTGGAACAGTTAGAGCTTCGCTTTCCATTCTGTCTCTTCCCCAAGAATACATGAACAGTTATTTACTTCTGTCTTCCCTGATATTGAAGTTAAAATTGTTTTCATTATACTTGTATATAAAATTAGGGGGGGGGGCGTCTTAAGAAAACGGAATAGGAAAAATGACGGGAGAAAATTTGTTTGAAAAAAAGTTTTGGGAAAAAGGAATTACTGTATTGGAGAAAAGTATCCTTGAATCAGCTTGACTGTTACTTATGGCATGAATCCGAATTTGCCCGAGGTGACGATGGTCCAGTGACGGTCCTGCATAATTTAGTTTTCAAAATTAGCTTTACAGGCTGATTCTAAATTTCCAATCTTCCACATGCCATTTGTGAAGACCATGTAGTAAAATAATTGGATGACTACAAATAAATGATTGAAAATAAATCTTTCAGCCAGTCTCTATTTACTGGTTGATAGATTGAATACCAGAATCAAGCAATTACTGGTTGCTCTCGTGGGACAGTATTTCTGGGGACCCTTTTTAGCCACCAAAATGGATGAACGATCGATCTGAACCTTAGTATGTCAAAACATATGCGCTGAACCAACTGCACGTCCACTTTGATGTCTACTACAACCGGTTGGACATACTAGAATATGAAATTGAAACTAACTAGAAATTACTAGAGTTGTAAAAAAGCATCAGTCTCATCTTACTGTCGAACTAACTACTGTAATTAGTAGTATGAAGATTTATAATAGGGGCTACAATACTAATAATATGCTCGTCTCTCAAAGTAAATAATATCGTTTATTTCATAACTATTATTTCCCCTTTTTAAATAAGAAACAAGATAAATATGAAAAAAAAATGAAATAGTTGAGAATAAATAATAAATATTGTTAAAATGTTACAAATCTAATAAAAAGAGTATATTTATAAATCTAAATTGCATAATTTTCATCATGTAAATAAAGGTGGATCCCTAGAACGAGGACGTTGAAATTTTAAGTAAACGAATTTATCGCTATACAACGATAAAAATTTGAATAATTTTGTGCTCGAAAGAGCAAAGAGATTTGACATAATTTGTGTTCATGCATTTCTGATGTTGACTTTTGAATCTTTGTAGCGTTGATTTTAAACATTATTAAAATATTTTTTTTAAATTTCATTTATTCGGACAAATATTCTGAAATCATAATATAATATGAACTACAAGCCACGATCTTTGCCCTCCGGTGATAAGTAGCCGTGTTTCATTGATATCACAAGATAAAATACGAAGAAGATTAATAAACAAATGAAAAATCTCCACCCTAAAGAGCATTTAAACTTTACAGATTTTTAAATGACAACCAGTTATACTTTTAAATCGAGAAGAAGGAAGAAGAATATTTTGAAAATAACCATACTTTCTGCTAATCCTGTGTATTATTTAAAAATTACGTACTTTCAAGATTTCCATTGCGATTAAATAGAATTTTTTAAATTCACAACTATTTAAATGGGTTTTTTTCATGATTATTTTTTCTAACTTTACCTGTTTTTAATTTTCATAATGATTGCGACATGGACGATTGCTCATAGCTGTCGTGATAAATTGTCTGCTATTGTAATGCCTTGATTGAAGTGTTGCACATTGTTTTAATGGACAAAAGGATCCAAAGGCGTTGGCCATAACGGATACGACTTATTTTATCAATGAATTACATTTAATACATTTCGATAACGTATTCCCACGATCACAGTTTAGCTCATATTTCCTCAAGCGATATTTGGAATTTCTCTGCTTTGTTATAATGGCGCGATTCAAAGTCATTGTCATACAATTGCACGTTTATATTGTTAACTACAAAAAACAAAACAAAAAAATTGACGGAGGCTCTGGTGACTGCCAAAGCCGCGGGTTTTTAAGCCGTAGAACTACTACTGTATGTTATTATTGGTTACCGTCAGTGTGTATTTTTTGGCGAAAAAAGAACAAAATTAAAAGAAAAAAGTTACTATATTCAATTACATTACAATTTTGTGAAGAATGGGTCTGTGATATGAAAAGTAACAATTGATATGAAATGGGGCATACCTGCCGTATTGATATTCTACCATTGAGTTATTCTAGATACAGTCTTGTATTGTTTTCCGTTTGCACAAGTAATTGGGCCAGAACTCTCCTATTCCCATTGGGTTTTAAATTACGAATGCAGCAATCTCCTAGACTCCCCCCCCCCCCGCCGTAATTGTTTTACCCGCCTACCCCAACCCTCTCTCCCCCTCGAGTGTTCTTCTAAGCTTCTTTAATCATTATACACACAGTCCTGAAGAAAGCCACGGCTGATCCACGAAAACATATATTATTTTAGTCAGATTTATTGTTTTGTTTTAAGAAATTAACAAAACTTCAAAGTTCATTTCTTAAAATAATTAATCTGCTTAAAATAATATATATTTTATTATTTTACAACGTATTTTTAATAGAAAACTAGAAGCGAACCCACCCGTTTGTATAAACGGGAAATAACCCATTGTTAGATTTTTTCTTTGTTGTGGCAATGTCCACCGTCGCTGATTTTATATAAATGACTAGCTGATATACCCGGCGTTGCTCGGGCTCTTTTTTGATGAAAGTTTGCAATATCTGAATGGGAATATATAGTGAAAATTAACACATTAAAACAGTAAAAATTCATATAGAAAAACCGAAAAAAACTTTTAAAATGTTCCTCATGGATGGCCCTGTAACAGTTCTCCCCTGTTCGTGTTGGAATGTTGTGTATAGCTGAGCGAGTTTACCCATAGTGCAGGAGAAACAATGTGTGGAATAATGTGTATGGCTACGAAATTGGGAGGAAATAGAATGATAATGATACAATAGTTTGATCTGACGTTTTTTCAGCCCTGGCTATGGCTGTAGTTCTTCTATTTTGTGTGACCTGACCATTAAAAATTCATTTGTTTATCTAAAAATTCCACAATTCCAAAATTCTCTTCTTGGGTGGCGATGGATGTACATGATCGTTTGTGTCTGTGTATTCTGCAATTCCAACAATTGATAAATTGTTAGGAAATAAAGAAATTAAACTGGAGCAAACTCTAAGCATCAGGTAAATGATATTAATCAGAAAAATGGATAGAAAAATTCTGCGACTTGTATTCGAACCTGGAACCTCGACTGTCATGGTCGACGCCTCTACTAATTAGGCTATCGCAGACACCTGAACAGCCATGCTATCACTAAGTGTCTTAAAGACAACCAAGTAGTCTTTACCTAACGTTTGGTGTTTGCTCCAGTTTAATTTCTTTATTTCTTATTGTGTGTTCATCAAACTTTCTGATGGTTTGGATAGGAGAAATTCACGATCTGTGAACCGGGTGTCCACCTCCCATTGGGCTTTCCTTCTTGACAACTTGGTTGTCTTTAAGACAACATGGCTGTTCAAGTGTCTGTGATAGCCCAAATGATAGAGGCATCGACCATGACAGTCGGGGTTCCTGGTTTGAATCCAGGTCGCGGAATTTTTCCATCAATTTTTCTAATTGGTAAACTGTTGCAATTCACACTCTGCTCTCGAGGTCTTGAAGCAAAACTGGTGCATTCATCACTTGGTGTGACCTGGCAGTCGCAGTTTCTTCTGTTGACACATTTGCATCGACGGCCACAGGGTCACTCACCACTTGCTTAGTTGAAGCAGTGTATTGGAAAAATCGATACAGCACCGAGTGAAGGGACTGCTTTCTCTGCCGCCTTTCCACTGTTTTTCTCAATAGTCTACTAACTCTCCCACTATTTCCATTTACTGCTCATTTTTAAAGCTTTTCAAGAAAATGTTAAATTCTAACAACTATCAATTCTAAGAAAAGCACAAAGGACAGGAATTAAATGCATTGTTAAAATTTCCGATGCCTTCTCGCTGATTCTCAGAGGAGGAAGATCCTTCCAGCTGTATGCTGACGACAGTTAATCTAGATTATCATAATGATTATCATAATGATTATACTGTAGATTATCATAATGAGACAGTTAATCTAGAGCAATATCCACACTTTATGAGGATGTTTAGCAGATGAGGATATGGCGCTGTTCTGGTATAGTTGTTATGAGTCTTTGGAATACTGGTGGAAGTGAAGAGAAGTCTTCCATACCATTAGGCGAAACTTTAAATTATGGTCAGGAAATTAGAAAGCCCGAAGAATATTATATTTTATAAGAGAGTGGTCAACGATTTATGCATGTAAGTCGGGTGTCCTCAAAATATTTTTGTTAATGAAGTTTACAAAATGATCAGTCTTAAGATTCATTTACATGTCTTAATGAAATGTCTTACATAGATAACTATTTGATTGGTTGAATCTGGTATATTTTCTCCAATTTTTGTATTTAATGCCATATCATTTTTAGAATTCTGTGTTGCTATCACTACTGTTGAAACAAACAGAGCAGTCTATTGTTGCACAAACTTTGCCTTGCATTGTTCGTCAGGAGATATAGATTTTTGGTCCATAATTTGAATTTAAATCCATGAATTATTATCGATAAATATTATTTTTTCGAAATCTCATGTAGACAGTGACCTTCCTCTTGCTTTGAAGATCAAATTTGCAAATTTCATCAAGATTGGACTATAGATTTATGTAAGAAAGAAACACATGGACCTATCTGATCGCTATGCATCTCAAATTGGCTAGACCAATCTTGATGAAATTTTTCATGGTAATTCCGATGGACCCTGGGAAGGTTTTAGGTAGGTCATGGTGGAGATATCACGCTATATGGATGGCACACTCTACAATTCGTTACCCCCTCCCTAAAAGATGTTAATATGGTTAATTATGTAGTGCCACACCAGTAAATGTGTTACGTTTTGTAGTGCCACACTAGTTAATATGTTAAGTATACAATGCAACACCAGTTATTACGATGGCAAGCATAAAATTCACTTAAATTTAACTTGCTGTAACTTTTGATCCAGTGGCTCATTTGGTGAATTCTTTGCTTATTATTCAAGACTCAACCTTTCTCTTTCCAACGAGATAATGACCATAGTTGTAGGATATAGTGATAGAAAGATATAGACTGAGATATGTACATCACTTTTTGAACGAAAAATCGCGTCTGAATTTTTCCTCGGCTGCACCCCTGATAGACGTAGTTCTACGTCAAAAAAATACGTATTTGTTGGAAACAACATTCTCTATTTTCTCTTATGGTAGCTCTTAGAGAATTTAGTGATCTCACACTATGTAGTTAGGCTTTATTGCAATCGTGAATATATAATATGAAACAGCCTGACTATATGATTCGAAATTTAAGTAGCTACACAAGTGTTAAATGTTAGCTAAATGGCACCTATCACATTCTTTCTTAATGTGACGACCATCTTGAGTAGCTGAAATAATCTTTCTGCTATTCAATAACATCGTATTATCATTATTATTATTATTATTATTATTATTATTATTATTATTATTAGACATCAATTATAATAAGCACGTACAGTTCGAAACTTGCAAAATAGTACGGAGAGGTATTTAATTTTACCTGATCATGATTCCCGTGAAAACATGGTTCTCTGATTCATTGAAGAGCAGGTTATCAAGCGTCTCCTACTTGTTGAATGAGTGTGCTGTGGAATGAGTGTGCAAGATGAAGTTGACAATTACCAAGACCCCCGAGATAAATTATTATTATGATCTTATCACTTAACTGTCCAAAGGTGAATAAATTATACGGAGCAATGAGAGTTGTGCGTTATAAAAACGTAATAATGAGCAATATCTAAAGAGTGCAGGCAGATTTTATCTCTTCTAATTAATACGTAAGGCGTATCTTTTCCCTTGAAATTAAATTGATAAAAACTATTAAAATATTAATTAGTGAGCTTTGCTTGAAAAAAAATAATAGTTAAATAAAATAGAGAAAATTACTTATTTAGTAAATATTTAACTAGTATTTACTTACTCATTCTAAAACTGAGCAATCAGATACTTAACTTTGTCTTATGCTGTTCTGAATTTAAACGAATGGAGTGATGTATAATTACTGTTTTCGGTCTTCGCTTCACATAATAAATATATACTAACCACAATTGAAGTTATGACAAAATAAATTTTTAAGATGTAGCCCGCGAACTATGGAACTAACACTATAACATTTTTTCCGTAGAAGAAAGTTGAGCTTGCACTCTTTTTTTTTTACTTAACGACCACAAAAAAAAATTCTCTTTATTATACACCCAACATAGATAACATCAATGCCATACGCAAGAGTAATGATCTCTCCTTCATTAAGTCTTGTAGGTTAATTTTGGAACAAGATTCCTGAATCGATTATAGTGTTATTTCGTATATATATTTGTTTTTATAAAATTTTTAAAGTAAAATCAAAATAAGGAAAACTTCAAGGCAATTATTATCGGTTTAATGTTCTAGTAACATTAAGTTAAACATTTTAAGCAGTTAAGCTGTAAATAGAAATTGAAAAGCCTGAAAAGGAAGGAAACACATCTAATCCACTCGAAAGATTACTACTAGAAACGTATTTTATAACTTTATTTTTATTATAGTTTAACTATTTTTCGTTTCAGTTTAACTCTTTCCAGTCTTTAAATTTAAAATGTCACTGCTCTAATTAATATGTGAAGTATTTCAACCACAACCCCACTGAATTCACAGATTACTTTTTCATTACCATTAAATGTTTCACAGCTTCAGAATATTTTAAATATAATTTTGCTTGCATGAATTTATGAATTTAAAAACCGTAATTAGCGTGCTCTTGAATTCGCTAAACGAGTTCCATCAATTTCAAAAAATAAATTCATATTAATCGCTCGGCCAAAAAATATATTTTTAGATATATCTTCTTCATATCCAAAAAAAGTTAATTTCTTTTCCTATTCTTTTCCTATTCCGGCTATCACTGTGTTTAGAAAACTGCAAGAAAATAGATATACTGTACGTATATATTTCTTGTCACACTTTATGATGCAAACATGTTTAGATAATGAGTTTTCAGTGGTAATCACTTATGCAATAGACTACCTCTAGTTCTTCTCTCTATAGTTATCTTAAGGATATTTTTATTCGAGATGGAATTGTTTTATTTCATACAGAAAAGCCATTCGCTAATGTAAGTTGATCTTATGATTAAGCTCAGTTTCCTTGTAATATTATCTCAAGAACAAATCCCTTGAGGCAATATATAAAGGGATTTTAATGGGATTTTCTAGAATAGGTGTAATGATAATTTTTTCTATGGAAAATCCTAAATGAAAATAGATATAAAAACATTTCTTATTTCATTATATATTTTTTATTCAAAGTAAGACTTTTTAACTATTCCTTTGTACATTGTATATAAAATACAAAATTTTAATATTTAGAATAAATTAAAAATAATTTTTAAGCGAGCATCTTAATGATCATTTCTTAAATTTAAATAATGGAATTTAGTTTCACCTTGGAGATGATTGTGGAGAAACATCTAAAATGAAAAAAAAAAATAGATTTATTAAAAAAAAATTTCCAAGAAATTTCATAAAATTTTCAAATTTGGATATTACGATAAATTTTAATTGACAAATTGAATTTGATCCTCTTTTCAACAAAAGTGAAAAACAATCAAATTACCATAAATTTCTGTAGATGATGCCTAGCAATGTTACTTGCTAATGCACAGTTAACTTTGTAATTCGACCTGCAGGCTTATATTTTGGATCGGTGTTTCTCAGTCTTTGGTTCGCGAAATGATAGGAAAAATTATATAAACATTATAAATAATATTGCGAAATACAACAATTTTATAATATATGAGTCGTTATACCGGTGCAAAGAAATTTGTTAAGTCGCAATGTAAAAGAGGGTGAGAAACATTTTTTTGGATGACTGAAAATCGCTTCCTCTGTCCTTTGAACTGAGAAGGCCACCTGTGAAGACCAAAGGCATAACGGTCTGCGGAACTAGATTCGACATGGTAAATTAGCGGAATTTTATGCTTTTCGACAGATAAACAATAATATAGTAATGGTTGAAATTAACCCTTGCAGGAAGTGATTTGTTCGGATGGATCCAGAAATGGAAACACGTGTACTGCATGAAAAACGGTATCTTAGTGATGCTTAGCAGCCGAAATGATCATAGTGTACAAACAAAAATCGTTGTGGGCTAGAAATTCTGTATGCTCTTCGAATTCGAAATGAACCTTAGAACATTCTAGATATATACATTTGATAGCACTTAGTTGAACCATCAAAACTTGGCCATTCATCACTTGTGTGGTCTAACAGTCTTCGTTTCTTTGGTTGACACGATCGCTAGTCGCTCACAACTTGCTCACCACAGCAGTGTGCTGGCGAAACCAATACAGAAAATGCTCCGACAATAATGCTTCGCTTTACGAGTATTATGGAAACTAACAAGATAGTAGTATACATAGATCGCGTTTCCAGCCGGCTACAATCATCAATGTAGACACCATTACAGGTGATATACTGTAGATGCAGCTGACCTCAGATTTCCGTCTTCGTTGAGACTTCAAAGGCAATCCGGCTCATTGAAGAGATTAACTTAAAAGGGAATTATACCCCCTTATTACAAGTTTGCATCAATCACACGTTTGGATCTTGGTACATTGGTGCCGAAGTAAATTTGTCGGGGGAAAATGACTGCATGATGCATTCGGGGTTGAACTCTACACTTGATTGTAAGATGGTCTTGTTTAAGGACGCCAGTTAGTTAGAGCAGATCAGCTCTTGAAATTTATTGATAGGTCCATGAAGCCCAGAATATATCGAGATTTTGTATTGGTATTATCATTTCGCGTAGACACCATAAATGCCATTTCCAGCAAGACAGTACGCTTCTACATTATAACATTATATCTACAGCCACTGGCGTTGAGACATATCGCGGGGAAAAAATTTACTTCTGTGTGACAAAAACAAATTGTGGGAAAGAATTCTCTCTTCGGTTATTTTTAATTGATATACAAGGTGTCTCATTTAACCTGACAAATCAAAGTAATTCGAAAGATACGTATCCTACAAAAAATAAAAAAAAAAAAATACGTATTTACTATTTTTAAAAAATTTATCCAATTATACCAGACTTGATCCCCAACTCCCACAGCCTGAGATTGGGGAGGGGGCAACTTTGAAATCTTAAATAGGAACGCTTAATTTTAATGGCATTTTGAGATTGTGCACAACATTTGAGAATTGTTATATTCTTGGTGTTTTTTCAATTGACCCAACCGTTTAGGAGATAGAGTGTGGAATTTTTAAAGTTTTGAACCCAATTTTATCGATGAGGAAAAGAGATAGAGGGTAGGTCTTAGTATACAAGCAGCGTCTGTTCGGGTATACTAAAAAAAACTTGGATAGTTGAAATTCTTACTTCGGATTCTTAAAGCCCATCAAAAAGTAGAGTAGAAATGTCTCTAACACCCACCCTCTATCTCCTTGTCTTTCATAAAAAGCTATATCAATGTTGTATTTTAATTGTCGAACCTTAATCTAAATGAAACAATCCCTATGTTTCATTATAATAGTCCGGAAATATCTTCATAAGGTCAATGGCATCATCACAATGCTTGTAATGAATTGGGAAAGCGTTCTACCGTTTAATGCTATTAGAAATAATATTTTTCATGCATGAATGGCATATATACGAGTTTCTTTTTTTCAAAAATGTAATTTTTTTTGAATTTATAATGTTAGTAAATTTCATAAGTAAACGTTTGATAGTAGAAACTGTATAAATTATTATGACAATATTAAACAACAAAAGTAAATAAATGAAATTTGATAAATGCCCTGCATTAAGGTGCTAACACATTAAAATAACTTTTAAAAAAATTAAAATGAAAATGAAAATTTTCACGATCTGGATTTAAACAAGAATTACGAGCAGCATCCGTCTCATACTTTTTGTTTAATTCTGTGCTCGTTTAACAGATACGGATGTGCGTTGTTTATGAAAGAATTCCCGTTCTAATTTTCACTTATTAAAAGTAAAATTCGTATTGGAGTTGAACTTGAACTTTTCTATAATTAGAACAATATTAAGAAGGAATTTATTCTCCATCTATATAATGTTTGCTTTATGTTTGTATAATTATTAAGAGATCTCTATGAGCTAACTTACACTTATCTGTACACTTTTTCTGGCATTGGCTATTACCGAATGGACAGTTAAGGTAACACCGGCACACATCTCCCGCAATTTTCTTATGTCTGTTACAGTTGATGACAGCGTTGTTGTAGGCAATGGACCCGTAGGCAGTTGTCTCGTTGGCCTTGTATTCGCATTTGAGACGTTCCCACTCGCCCAGGACTTCACACAAACTGTCCGTCGTCCTCATGCAGTCCTCGTAACACTTGCTCTCCTTATATTCATTGTCATGTGGGCACTTCTCACGGCATTCGTACAGCGGTTTCATTTTGTCGCAGAGAGCTACCAAGTACTTATTCTCTTTGGCCACGGTCTTGCAGCCTTTCATCAACTCTTCTGCCGATGATTTGATTTCAGTGGTGACGACGGAGATAATCAGAGAGAGCAAGATGAGGGAAATTGCATTCATCCTGAAGAAGAAATAACAAGCATATTCTATTCATCACGTATTGTGAATTCATTTGGTTCGTTTGTAGAAATGAAAACAATCAATTAAAAAAAAAAATTGGTATACGTGGTCACAATTACGAGGAATAATTTTAGAGAAAGATGTTAATGGAGTATTTTTGAGCGAATATTTTTAGATAATATTCAAGAATTCTGAAACGTGTGTAGGTGCAATACAGTAAGATAAAACGCTAAACAGAAAAACCTGAAAAGAAAAAGAAAGAATAAAGTAACAAGAAATGAAATACTGGAAACGTATTGCAATATTTCAAGGGCTCTGCCTTCATTCTAAACAATGAAAATGAGATTAAATTTCACTGCATAAGAAATCATTTCCCCTTTTCGGTTTTATTTTCTTTGGTTTTATAAATAAAGGTTAGTCTCACTTTATTTTAGTACCATCTTCGAAACACGTATCCGGTGTTTCATATTTTTGTCTTTCTTATAAATAAATTTTTTTTTCAGATCAACAAGATAGAAATAACCGGTAAACTTCATTAACAGCCAATTTCGATAATTTTAATAATATTTAAATTCCATTTTTTGATTGTGGATTGCTACATAATAATTATGTTCCGTTCTTGCTTAAGTATATGCATCCACTCAAAAAGTTATCTAGCGAGGGAGATTGAGATGAATAGTACAGATTTCATTTGAATACATACTTTTTAATATCTTTTCAATATAATTGGCAGATGTCTACGATGCAACGGAAATGAAAAATCAAAAATTCACAGAAGTTTGTAATTATCCTCTAAAAATTATAACTCGAGATTACAAATTTTGACTCTTCAATAAAGATATTAAAAGATTCCAATTGAGAAAAATAAAAAAGGATACATTTAGAATATTATTAATTTAAACTTATTTTTGTCCAAATATTCACCTAATTTTGGAATGTAAATCTTCTCGAAAATAAAATTTATTCAGTCTTACTTGGACTAGTCTGATGGTTGTACACTTCTACGATGAAACTTCAGCAGGGAAAATCAGAACATCATCTAGGAGACCATTTTATATGGTCTAAACTTGAAGTTGTTTGAGGAATTTCATGATTAATGATTCTCCTTTGCTATTCATCATGTTTTAGTCGAAATATATTATGAATCATTGATGATCAGTGAATTCTCAAATCAAAGTGCTTTGATCCGGTTTGAAATTTCGCTGGAATT
The DNA here is from genome assembly GCA_023313115.1 of Rhysida immarginata. Taxonomy (NCBI): domain Eukaryota; kingdom Metazoa; phylum Arthropoda; class Chilopoda; order Scolopendromorpha; family Scolopendridae; genus Rhysida; species Rhysida immarginata. The sequence continues at coordinate 588,758 of JAHWFO010002669.1, forward strand.
TCGTTTCACTTCTTCCGATAGGGTCACTCTATAGAAAAGCAACAGGTTCAATCAGGTGAAGAGAAAAAAAGAAAAACCCTTTTGTTCAGACTTCACACGGTTCAGTGTATCTCTAAAGGATATGACCGGATCTAAATACATATTTTTAATTTCTGATGCTCCCTTCGAACAGGTTTCACATAAAGCATATCACCGCTTTCCGTTAGATACCGTTAGAAAGTAATCCAAAAATTCTACATGATAAGAATCGGACTTTTATGCATTTAAAATAATTACTATTCAACTTGCAATCCTTGTTTTTTCTCAGAAGTTGAAAATTCACGCTCATTTTGTTTTTCTAGTTTATGAGTCTTTCCAAAAGATGAACAATGACCGTAATGTTTAATCCCATGTAAAATAAACATAGAGCATCTAAATTCAATTTGTGTTTTAAAATGTAGTGGTCAGTTAAAGTATGTTGGCCGATTTGCGATAACTATACAATTCCAAAAATCCATGCGAACGAGGTCGTGGGCACAGTTTGAAAGATATAAAAATTATATGAATTGTTTATTATTAATTTTTATGTTATTATCTACTTTCTTAATCAAACATAAAAACATAAAAATACGGAGTTTTTATAGGCTGTTTCGTGTGAGACAGAGGTGAGAGAACCGCTGATGTTCTGGCTGACTTAGGAACTAAAATTCTAGAAAGATCTTGAACTTTGTCAGGAACAAGCCATATGAATGTGTGGCGGATATTGAAAGCAATGGCTTTCATCCCCTCCACATTCATCTCCACTGGACGCTTGGAGGATAAGTAATACCCCTGAACCAGAAAAGACTGGATTTTTTGTTAGTGGCTTAGAAACCAGTACAAAATTTCCATTAAAAGCAACATTTCACAAACAAGCACAATGCGCTTTACTGGACCCAAGAAAATCCTTACTGGTTCCTTACCATCCGTATTTCTTTCAGGGTAATCTGAACGGGCTATTTATGTCGACTTTAAGGAAAATGTGCTGTATGAACTCTTCGAAGGGTTAGAATATACGTGTAGTTTCAGTAGGATGACTGCTGCCATGCACATTACTTGAGAATCGTAACTTCTCCCTGTGATGGATTGGTGGGTTTGGACCCTTAGCATGACCTTTCTATCTCCAGACCTCGCTCCCCTTGATTTCTTCCTCTGGGGATGGCTAAAAAAAATTGTCTATCATAAATTCCGACAATGAGGGAGGAACAAGGCAGGACCGAATAAGGAAAAACGCAGGAAGAGGTCTTCTTGGCCTGTAATGACATGAGGAAGATATTGCGCAAATGGCAGCAGCAAAATGGACGGCCATTTCGTCTCTCCTGAAAGTGTTTTTATTGTTTATTTTCCTGAAGGGAGCCGATTGAAAAAAAACCTTTCTTACGAAAGTTGTTTCATTTTCCAAAACCTATCCAACGACACCCTGCTGACCCATGTTCCCTTTTAAAGTTTTTCGGCGGACACCGTGTGCGCCCATTTCAGCATTTTCTGGAAAATGAGATAGCAACCACTAAGTAATGATAGAAAAATCATTACTTGATGTGTTTGGAGATTTATCTCCAGTTTTAATTATTATTATTATTATTTAGCAACCATTAAATTCTTCACATAGTCCTTAGTCATGTAACCTCTCCCCCCTCCCAAAGCTCTATGCCTGACAAAAAAGCCTTATATGGGTGCTTTGAACACTCTGTATATGTGAAAGTGAATATTTCCAAGTCATGTGATATCAATTTAATGCCGGGTATTTTTCTTATCAAAATCCTTGTATGTAATGCGGGTTCGCACAACAAAACCTTGGGAATGAGAGCATATAGACCCTGATGGCTCATATGAAGTTTCTAATTTAAAGTGAAATCTGGGATCTTGAGATTCGCTAAATCGAAAAGAAACGAATTCAGTTAATTTTAATAGTCTATCTACGTATATAATGTCTAAGGAAATACAATTCCTGTTGCAAAATTATTTTACGTGTATCCTTTGATTTTCGACAGAGGTTGCATTTTCAACTTTAACATCAGTCACCAAAAATTTTACTTTTGTCTAAGAATAATTGAAAAACATAATAACTACTCTGATCTTCATATCCAATTTAATTCAGTGCTGTAGAAGATTTTTGGCATCTGGCACATCCACTTGATAAAGCAATACAGAATGAACATTACTGGGGAAAATGCTGGTTAAATAAAATACAGAAATATTTATTTAGTAAATATTTAACTAGCATTTACTTACTCATTCAAAAATGAGCAATCAGATATTTAATTTTGTCTTGTGCAAATGCAGTAATGTAAAATTATTATTTTCAGTCTTCGCATTAGATAATAAATCTTATTCATTCAGTTGATGGATGCTTCACAAGTATTATTTTCACATCATTCAGTCGTTAGAAATGAGATTGTGACATAATACACTTTTAGGATGTAATGCGCGAACTATTGAACATGGAGATTCTCACTTAACGCCCACAAAAAAAAAACGAATCTCTATATTATACAAATAACATAGATAAAATCGATGCCATAAGCAAGAGAAAAGATCTCTCCTTCGATAACTAGTCTTGTAGATTAATTTTGTAACATGACTTCTGAATTGATTAGTTTTATTTTGTATATAACATTTGCTTTTATAACGTTTTCAAAGTAAAATTATTTAAAAAAAAATATTCAAGATAATTCTTTCTCTCTAATGATAAGTTTATTTTTCTTAATAACATTCTTAAGTTAAATATTCTTATTTTAAACAGTTGACCTCCTAATAAAAATTGAAAGGTAAATTAAGAAATTGAAAAGGAAAGGAAACGCATCTATTCCACAAGAAAGATGTTATTTTTATTGTAGATTAATATTTTCCCCAGCTAAGCTCTTATCAGTTCTTTAAAAAATGTCACTGCTCTAATTAACATATAAGTGCTTCAACCAAAACTCTAATGCATTAATGGTGGTTATTTTTTTCATTCCATTCCATGTTTCAAAGCTTCAAAATATTTAAAAAAATTTTTTTGCATGAATTCATGAATTTAAAAATCGTAATTAGCGTATTCTTGAGCCCGCTGGACGAGTTTCATCAATTCCAAACAATATGTTCATATTAATCCCTCGTCTAAGGAATATATTTTTTACATATATATTTTTCAGATTCGGAAAGGTTAATCTCTCTCCTATACCGGATCACTAGATTAAGAAAACTGCAAACATGTTTATATAATAATTTTTCAGTGCTAATCACTTATTTTTGCATTAGACTATCTCCTGTGCTTCTCTCGATATTTCTATTCAAGATGGAGCTGTTATTATTTCATATAGAAAAGCCGTTGTTCATATCAGTTGGTGTTTTTTGTTTTTTTTGGGTTTTTTTTGATCAAGCTCTATTCCCTTTTAATATTATCTCAATGGAATTTTGTGTGATTTCTAAAACGGACGTAATGAAAATATTCTATGGTTATTTTTTATGGAAAATCCTTGCCTTATAATCGAATATAAATGAAAATACAGTCGATTCTCGATATAACGAACGCCAAGGGACCGGAAAATTCGTTCGTTATATCGAGAGTTCGTTACATTGAGAGTCAATTTTGTTTTACAAATAGAGATGCAGAATTAACTTAGGGTTTATTAATTAAGTATTATGCAACAGAATACTATTGTAGATAAATAGTTATGTAGTACAAGTAACAAAGACTGTTATTGAAAAAAATCAGTCAATGTTGTCTGTCGTGAAAGACGACATTGTTTTTCAGTGATGAAACTGTCCAAAGCCATTATATTTGCTATCACAGCATTCCCATCTTCAGAGGACATGACAAAATTTCGCAGAGTGTACAGAGCTTTTGATGCTTCTTTGCGAGTTGGAACGAAGACTTGTAGTTCAGTTTCTTCTTCTTCTTCATTATCAGAAGAAACTACTTCTGCCACAGTTTGGTTGAAATGACTCTTAACTAAGGCAATCATAACATTATCCAATTGAGTCATTCATCCGTAGGCACATCAGATTTTTCTAATGTAAATATGCAACTGCTCTACTGATATCATAATGGGAACCCGTTATGGTATCTGGTTGCTAGAGTACAGGTATTACAGTATGTAACACATTAACTTACTTTCAAATCGATTGATTTCCGTTTCATTCGGTGAGCTTTCGAAAATGAAACTAAATCTTGAAAAACTCATTGCGTCATGGTGCTGCAAGCTCAATGACCAATCAAATTGCTGTTCGTTATATCGAGAGTCATTTTCCATTGCATGATAGTGAAAGGACCAGACGAACCGTTCGTTAAACAAGAAGTTCGTTATATCAGGGTTCGTTATATCGAGAAGTACAGGTAATTTGGTTGGGACCAGCTACTCTGTTCGTTATGACGAGGCTTTACTTATATCGAAGGTTCGTTATATCGAGAATCTACTGTAAATAAAACAAATTTCTTATTCTATTTACATTTTTTTCAAGGTAAAACTTTATTAATTGATCCTTGTACATTGTACATACAAATAAAAAAAAATTTAACATTTAAGATAAATTGATAAAAAATAATTTTGAAACTGGCATCTGAATGATTACTACTTAAATCAAATAATGGAATTCAGCTTCATCTTTGAAGTTTATTTGTAGGAATGTCTGTAAAGGAAAAAAAAAAGATTTATTTATTTATCTTATTTATTTTACAACATATGCAAACAAATTTTTTTAAGATTTTTAAGTTTCGACATTACGTTAAATTTTAATTTCACAAATTGAATTTGACTCTCTTTTCACTCGTCAAGAAATGTGGAAAGACAACCAAATGCTTCTGTAGTTATGCTTGTAATTCAACAGATAGATCTCTTGTTTTCGTTGAGAGGCAGCTACAGATCCAACTCAATTTTAACGGCCACTGAGCGAATTGGCAGATTACAAAGACACTTCATCATTTCATCCGGATCATTGCAAAAGACTAACTAAAAAGAAACTGTACCTCCATGTTCTAATTGGATCGATTGATGCTGACCGCAAATCACCTTAGAATCTCGGCGCGTTGGTGCTTTAGTAAAGTTGTCGGAGAAAAGCACGCTGCATTCAGGATGAGTCCTGATTGTGTTAAATGACTGACGATGTTTATCATAAGATGCCCTTGTTTAACGATGCCTAGAGCAGATCAGTTCTTGGAATTTATTGATGAGTGCACCCCGGCCTTATTCGAATTTTGAATAGATATCTTAAATGCTGTTTTCTAGCACGATAGTAAATTTCTACATAATAGATATTAGAGAGGTTCAGTACCACGTAAACACGAACGTGACGCGAACGCGTGTGACTTTTCTAGTCTGAAAAAGCTACGTCACGTTCGCGTTTACGTGGTGCTGAACCTCTCTATTATCTCTACAGCTTATGATGAACTTCCAAACCATCATAGTAAAAGCATGAGACAACATCACGCCAGTTACTACTCTACCAAGTGCTACACAAAATATCCGAGAATTTGAATATCCCGTCCAAACCAAAAACAGTACGAGGTTCTGCCACTAGATGCCTCTTGGTGCAGCTGCTGCTCTGCCAAGTTTCGTAATCGTAGGCGCATTTCTTTGTGAATATTGCTGTTTGTGTTCTAGTGCGTTTACGAATTTCCAAATTATTCGACCTGGTCAGACTGTCCACAGGAAGTTTTGAAGAGACTGAGAGAAAATTTCGCGCAAACGACCCGAGTTGTGGAAGAACAAAGACTGGTGGTTCCACCATGACAACGCGCCCGCACACACAAAAAGGAAGGAATTCCTTTCGTTGTGAAGGAATTCCTGGCAAAAAACAACATGACAACGGTCCCCCACCCTCCCTACTCTCCTGACCTAGCCCTCTGCAATTTCTATCTCTTCCCTAAAATGAAAGGGCGAAGTTTTGACCTTATTGGAGGTATCCAAGTGTAATCGCAATTGGTCTTGAACACCCTATTTAGGAGGTGCTACAGCCTTCAGGCTTCCAGGAGCGCTTCCAAAAATGGAAAAATCTCTGGGATCATTATATACGCGCCGGAGGTGACTACTTTGTGGGAAGTTAGGGTGTAAAGGTTCGTTTTTTTGCTTTTTACAGTCGGAAAGTTTGAGTAGCACCTCGTATAGTTGGCTTATGGAGTTAATTGAACAGATCGTAAAGATTAAGTAACGGAAGAATGAAGCATTAATTGGTTTAACAATGTCCACCTGTCTGTCTGTTCCCATAGGATGTCCTACTTCACAATTTAGTTTGGTTTTGATTGGTGCACTGGGTTCGAAGTTACAAGAGTGGAATTATAGGGGTCAAAAGATCTACGTGGAATTAGTTTGGTCCAAAAAGATGTGTAGTGACTATTTTAAAATGCAATAACTCGTTTAAAACAACACTTTATTAATCGAAGTAACATCCAGCAGAGTCAACACATTTTTGCCAACGAGACACAAACATATTTATTCCAATGGCCTACAATTCTGGGCTTCTGGAGGCGACGAACTTGTTGAAGGCAGTTTTCGCATCGTAGTGGTTTTTGAAGCATTTCCCACGCAGGAAATTGTCGAGGTACTTGAAAAGGGGGTACTCAGTTGGCAAACTATCAGGTGAGTATTCTGGATGATCAAGAGTTTCGTAGCTAAGATCATTGAACTTCTGTCGGGTGACCATTGCAACGTGCGACCGAGCGTTGTCGTGAAGCAAGATGGGATCTTTTCGAGTGACTAATGCTGGTCGTTGTTGTTGAATTTCTGGTGCATATCGTCGATTTGTTGAACGGATGACCGGGCAGTAATGGTTTCATCCTAATTCAGGAAGTTGTGATGAATGAGTCCGATTGCAGACCACCAAGCCGTCACCATAGCCTTCTTTTGGTGAAACTTGGGCACGCACTTATCGAGCTTTTTCACCTTTCCAATTTGCTTCAACTTCCGAATGGTCTACCTTGAGCTCTTCGGCAACTTCTCGTATACGCGGATCGGCTTCGGTTTTTCAAACCATCTGCGGAATTTTTCAAACCATCTGCGCGTTGTACATTGAGAAGTTGTCCCGTCACCCCATGTTTAGATGACATTTCGAATTGTTTCAGCAGCATTATGGCCAAGTTTGAACTCATGAAATAAAATGATGAATATCTCTTGTGTAGACAGCATTTGCGAAATTGATCAGTTTTTCACATGGAAAGACGTTTGAACAAGTTTCACATGGCTGTATTAGTCGAGAAGTAATTTGCATACCGTCTCACCTGCATGTACAAAATGCAATCGGCCATTAATTTTGCACCAACCTAACATTTAGGTAGGTTAAGGAATGAAATTCGATATGCAGATTCCTCTAGGCAAGATGTATTGTGAAGTTTGGGCCAAATTGTTCTAGTGGAGTCGGAGTTGTAGGGGTGGCAGTCACTTGGTCTTTAGAACTATGGCATCATACGTCATGTGATATGTCATTCGATCGGAAATGATGAGAAACGAAAGAAAATAGCGTTCTTTAACATTTTCTAAATACTACTTTCGAGAAAATCAATTTTGGGAGGAATAAAATAGATGACTTCAGGGCTTCCGCTACTTTCCTAAACCCTCCTTGGGCAACGCCTCCTAAAGATAAGGCCTGAGCGCGAAAACGTCATACATTGTTACATCACCATGCGAAGAAACTACTTCAGGATTAGGAATACAAAACCATAAACTAATAGGCCTATAGCCATTTGATAAATTCTGAATAGTTTGTCTGCCAAAAAGGATTTTTTTCCAGAAAATTCTATATTCAGAAGAATAAGATTTTTTGTTAATTGTACGCAGTTTTTCTCCACATGAAATTATTTTGTTAAATTGAGGTTGTGTGACAATACACGTAATTTTTGATATAAATATTTTCAGTTTTTAATTAACGAATAAAACTTAAATTTATCATTAAAAAGTTATGTAAATGTCGAATATTTTTTAATGTCGAACGTTAATCTAAAACCAAAAACCCTCTATGATCCCGGACGTGTCTTTATAAGGTCAATGGCATCATCACAGTTAATTATAATGAATTGGAAAAGCGTTCTTCCATTTAGTGCTATCAGAAACAATTTTTTACATGCATGAATGACACTTCTATTATTTTGCATTTTTTCACAAACTCATATTTTTTGAATTTATAAAGTTATTCAACTTCAACAGTGTGTAAATAATAGTGGCATGAACATTATGACAATATTTAATTAATAATAACGATAATAGTAAATTAATGAAATTTGATAAATGTCCTGCATTAAGAACACATATAACACGAAAAATGAAAATTTCAACGATCTGGATTCAAAAGGAACCACGAGCACATGTTTGTCACTCTTAATTTAACTCGATCTCGTATAATTGATACGAATATTCATTGTTCATTTTTCTGTAGTGAAATTTTTCTGTTCTACGAGGGACATTCAAATTTGACCTGGACTTTCTTATTTCACAAATCGTACAAGTAAAACAATAAAGTAATAACATAGTCACTCTTTCAGAATACACTTGTTCCAGCGTTCTGGAAGCTTTCGTATTCCAGTTTCGAAGAAATACAGGGTGTAAATTTTAAGTTGACAAAGCAGAATAACTCGAAAAATAAGCTTCACACGAAAAAATGCGTAGAATCCAAAGTTGATTATTTTCGAGGGGGCATCTGCTGGTGCTAAAATTAGCCCACCCCCCCCGGCCCCTGGGGGTGGGGCGGGGGGCAACTTTAAAATTTCAAATGGGAACCCCTATTTTTTATTGCAGATTCAGGTCCTACATAAAAAACTACGTACATTTTGTCTGAAACATTTTTTTTTATTTTTGGTAGATGGCGCTGTAATTCAAGAAAATCCATTTTCTCATTTTTGCGTGGAAATGGTTACGGAGAAATAAAAAATACTTATTTACTTCGTAAATTTTGCCGCAAAGTTATTATTTTATTATTTTTTGCCGCGGATTAGGATAATTTTGTTTTGTTTCGTGGTCATGAGGCCACACAACTTTATAATTATCAAACAAATCAACTGATTAGCTAACTAACTAACCGAACATCCTACGTACTAACGAGTGAACTCATTAACTAACAGAGTAAAAAAGTAAAAGACTGTGTAAAGATGAAGTTATTCCCGTTTAAGATTTGGTGGTCCTTAAAAGGACCGATTGTTTTCGTTTTATTTTTTCTTATTTGCAAATACTTGCAAGTAAATGAATTTCGGGGTGCTTGTATTTCCAGTGAGTCCCCTCGCCTCTCACTTTCGGCCTGCTTGTTGTCCTTAAATCCCTTGCATCTCGCCGTTTTATGAAATTAAATGTTCAAATTGATGACCTCCAACTTCGATGCATTTATTGACTCGTTTTGTAAATTCCTGAACACATCTTGATAACATGTCTGGTGTAATTGCAGCGCAAGCATCTCTTATTCTTTGAATCATGTTTTCGCGAGTGGTTGGCGTTTCCTTATAAACGATATCTTTGAGGTAACCCCATAAGAAAAAATCTGGCGATGTAAGGTCAGGCGATCTGGCTGGCCAATTCACAGGACCTTCCCTGCCGATCCAGCGACCATGGTAAAGTCGATGTAGTACTTCGCGCGCTACTAATGAATAATGCGCTGGACAACCATCATGTTGAAACCACATGTGTTGTCGAAGTTCAATACTCAGGTCTTCAAGTAGATCTGGTAGTTCATTTTCAAGTAGGTTACGATATTTGTTGCCATTCAAATTACCGTCTATAAAATATGGACCGATAAGTTTATCGCCAATTATCCCACACCAAACATTAATTGACCAAGGTCGCTGATGGTTGACTTCTCGAATCCAGTGTGGGTTCTGTTCACTCCAGTAATGCATGTTATGTCGATTAACTTCCCCGTGGTTTGTGAATGTTGACTCATCGGAGAAAAGAACTCGTGCAAAAAAATGTTGGTTTGTTTGCATCTGCTGAAGTGCCCAGTGACAAAACGTTAGACGGTTTTGGTGGTCATTGCCATGTAGTTCCTGATGCATAGATACATGATATGGATGAAATTTGTGGAGCTTCAGCATTTTCCAAACACTCATATGTGAAATTCCTGATTGCCTTGATATTTCTCTTGTGCTCGCATGTGGATTATGAGCCACAGCAGCTAGGACTGACACTTGATTGTTTTCTCCACAAACAGTAGCTGCACGGGTTCTTTTTTTCTGGTTCACACTACCTTCCGCAGTAAATTGTTTAATAACTCGAACAAAAGAAGACCGTGATCGCGTTTGGCCAGGAAAACGCTGAGCATAAAGCGCGACTGCATTATCAAAATTTCTCCCACTTTCTCCATAAATGTACACCATCTCAATTTTTTCTTCCACAGAAAGATAATTCATAATGTAAATTCAAAAGCAATACGGCGTTGTACACTCACAAAAACAGTTGAAAAATTACAATCTTTTCTTCTAAAGATCAGAATTTAAAATGTAAACATTCTGAAAAAAATGCCAATGTTTACGTTATTTGTTTGTTGACGAAATGTCTTCAAATTACATTGTAGTTAAAACAATGTAGGAATCGAAATGAATAATAAATTAGTTATTTCCACGCAAAAATGAGAAAATGGATTTTCTTGAATTACAGCGCCATCTACCAAAAATAAAAAAAATGTTTCAGACAAAATGTACGTAGTTTTTTATGTAGGACCTGAATCTGCAATAAAAAATAGGGGTTCCCATTTGAAATTTTAAAGTTGCCCCCCGCCCCACCCCCAGGGGCCGGGGGGGGTGGGCTAATTTTAGCACCAGCAGATGCCCCCTCGAAAATAATCAACTTTGGATTCTACGCATTTTTTCGTGTGAAGCTTATTTTTCGAGTTATTCTGCTTTGTCAACTTAAAATTTACACCCTGTATATCGATTGACGTCGACAGCACATCAAGACTGAATGAATTTTTCACTTCATCATTGGAAATGTCTGGGAACCCATCGGTCGCTAACTTTATAAAATCCTAAGTTGTTACGAAATATGCTGTCAACTCTGCCAACTAAATGTGTCGGCACTAAAAAGTGTCGATGCTAATTCACGCACGGTAACTTTTCTGTTACTCCGAATGAGCTCATCAACCCTCGTTGTTGACTCCAGTTGCTGGTCTCCCGTTTTGCAATTCATTCTTCAAACGTTTGAAACGTTCTTGAGTGATTTGCGCCGTGACAGGCAAGACTCACCATATTATGCTTGATGTCTCCGGTGAATTTTGCACCTTTTCTATCTTTTTTACGCTAATCTCTTAAGATAATGCGCTGTTCCCCTGAAGTAGAAACATGATCAGACTTCATTTTGTTTTATACAAACACGGGTTACTTTGGCATCCAAACAATCCTTCTTGCTTACTGCTGACATGGTACAAATAACATATTTACCATATTAACTAACTTCATCAGGTATACGATTTGAAAAAAAAAGTATGAGTCAAATTTAAACGTCCTTCGTAATTTTCATTTATTAAACATAAAACGAAGTACCGGTATAAACTTAATATAAGCATTGAAGCAAGATATAGGAATTCATTTCCTATCTTTATAAAGTTTGTTCTAGATTAATATAATTATTATGAGAATTCTGTATGAGCTTAAATCCTGTTAACTTACACTTCTCTATGCACTTTTGTCTGCATTGGAAGTCATCGGACGGACAGATAACATCACACTGGCAGATGTCCATCTCGATTTTCTTCCTGTCGTCACAGTTGATGACATCGTTTTCGTTGGCTTTGGACTCTTCGGTCTTCGTGTGTTCGCAAGAGAGACGGTTTAGCTCGCTCAGGATTTCACATGCTTTATCGGTCGTCCTCACGCAATTCCTGGAGCACAGCATATCGGAGCATTTTTCGAAGCATTCGTACAACGGCTTCATTTTGTCACAGTGAGCTGCCAAGTTCGGATTCTGTTTGCAGAGTCCCATCAATTGTTCTGCCGATGGTTTGTCTTGGGCGGTGACGACAGACACGAGGAGAGCGAACAGGGTGAGGGATAGTACATTCATTCTGAATAAGAAATAACATAATAATAATTATTAACTGGAGATGCTCTCCAAGCATAGGTAATGATTTTTCGATTGAAAAATGGAAGGAAAAATCCTGCGACCTGGATTCGAACCAGGAGATATTCGAACCTGGCTGTCCAGGTGTCTGCGATAGCCCAATTGGTAGAGGCGTCGGCCATGATAGTCGAGGTTCCTGGTTCGAATCCAGGTCGGAGAATTTTTCCTTCCATTTTTCAATCGAAAAATCATTAAGAAATAACATATTTTAATTAATGCACTATTTTACTAGTTCATTTGGTTCATTTGTTGAAATGAAAGCAATTAAAAAAAGGATAAACATGGTCACAAAAATGTTCAAGGAATAAATTTTAGATAAAGATTTCAATTAAAAAACTTTTGTGCCGAATTATGGTACAGTATTCAATAATTGTGAAGCATCTGTAAGCGTAATAAATCAAGAAGGATAAATTGTGAAATAGAAAAGCCTGAAAAGAAAGGGGAAAAAAAACATAAAAACTGTCCGCATTTGAGCGGACCTGACTATTCGGTCTACTGAGCGGCCCTTCGAATACGCCGAACTTCACGTTCATCCGAAAGTCTGCGCTGTCCTGAATCACGTCTGCGGGTGAATAAAACTTCCTCTTCCATGCACTGTAGACACCTCCTGTCCAATTCTGCGCAATTTGGCAGAAGAACCATCCTGCCATAGCCCACTATACGACCCAGCTCAAACAAGTGTATAGGGAGAGAACGGAACATCCATATAATGGACTTAGATTCTTCTGCTTTGCCACCGTACGCGGTTAGTCGATCAGCATTGTACAAACTACGTGTGAAACGTAGCTTGAACACTTTATGCAGTTTGTTTCCCTCTGAAGGTCTGCACAATTTATTTCATATACCTAAAATACATTTTCTCTAAAATCACAATTTGTCCCTGAAATTTGCATACAGATTTTCAAATCCAGATAAAACATTTCATTCACTTACCTAAAATACGTTTTCTTAACAATCACAATTCGAAAAAATTTTAAAACCTAAAATAGTCAGTTTTTTTAGTTGTTCACATAGTTTATGTGAAAATTTATGTTGAAAATGTATAGTTTAACATACAGTTTCACTATAATTTTTTTAAAAGCAAAACATATTTTTTTTAATTTTAATTTTTAAATCTAAAATTACTCAAACCAGAATATTTATTTAAAAGACAATGATTTTAAAGCAGATTAATTAAAATCATAAACTAATTCTTCGGCACTATCAATAAGAACTGGACGTTTGTTATTGACATAAGGTCAGAATAAAATTAATGTATTTTCATAAGTTTGAATTGATAAGTATGACTATAACGTAAATAAATATTGATTTCGTCCAGTTCTTATTTGTGCCGAAGAATTAGTTTATGTTTTCACTCACAGCAATTTCCAGATCGTAGGACTCATCTTATTATGTTATAGCTCTCTAACTCGATTATAAGAATACAGTACTTCGTAGATAAGTTGTACGACCGATCTTCAAGTGTTTACGAACCCCCGACTCATTTAACAGCGCCAAATACAGCTTAACGAGCCAAATAATAGGAAATGGAAATCATTTCCGGTAGAGATACGAAATCGAGTTACGAAAACATGGCGGATAGCGATACGGGAAGATTTCGCCGTTCGTGTTAGTGAGAAGATTAATACAAAATTATTAGAACTAATACTACTCTTTAATATGACCATGGATGGGACAAGTTATCTAAAGACTATCTATCAGTAGGGATAGTCTCTTCAACTCTTGAGTGCGAAAACAATCTCCTTCAAAACCCCAACGTTGAATAAGCATTCTCCAACGTTGTTCGTCTTGCTCCTTCAAATTTTACCAGTTCAAGAAAAATTGAACGAAAACAAGAATATAAGTAAGTTACACTTTTCTCACATCTTTCTAACGTAAATTATACTTATTTAATAGTTGCAAATTAATTTTTTCATACGTTTTCTTATTCATTATTGTTACGATTATTTTTTATTTACTCGTTTTGATCTGAAATGCATTTCCACTGAACAGCATTCATTATTATCGACTGCTAACAACATGGCAATTTTCTCGCAGCAAGAATGGATTTAAACACCAGAAGCTGTGTATCGAAACCTTATAAAAAGTAAGAAGGGTGGCTGACTTAATTTCAGCACGGAGGTCGAATAAGATATTAACTAAAATAAAATGTCGCTATTTCCCTTTCCATTATTGTAGGGAGTGTAAAACATTGTTCTAAAACTCATCCTTTTTTCATTTCAGATTGCCAAGGATACCGATATGAGCGTGTGGATTATTTCCTGTTGTTGACTGTACATTATAAATTGAATGTATTGTTAAATTAATAAATGAGTTTATAAAAAAAATTGATGTTTAAAAATTTTATCTTCCTATTGTTGTCTATTATTCAAGAGATGTCGATTCTATGAACACGGGGATCATTATTTTAGAATTTAGCAACAGATTTATCATTAAAATCCTTTTTTCTGCCTACAATCTTCTGCTGGCGAATTTTGACTGTAAAGATGATAAAATACAAATACAGGTCGGTATACAAATGTAAACTTGTGTAAATATAAGTAAACATGTGTGGAAATTTGTGGAAATAGGTGAATGCATGTGTGTAACTTTATGTACGTGTGTGTATAAAAGTGTGTAAAGTTGTGTACAAAAGTGTGAACTTGTGTAAATAGGTGTATAGACGTATGTAAACTTGTGTTAATAGATGTAAACTTGTGTAAATAAGCTATTCAGATGTGTAAATTGTGTCTACACGTGTGTAAATTTGTAGAAATATATGTATAAATTTTGTGTACACTTGTGTAAATAAGCTGCAAATATGTGTAAATTGTAAATACACTGTGTAAACTTGTGTAAATATGTATAAATGTGCGTACATTTTTGTAAATAGATGTGTACATAAGCGTAAACACGTGTAAATGGGTGTATAGACATATATAAATTTGTGTGATTTGTTTATACTTGTATGTGTATAAATATGTGTAAACTCGTATAAATTGTGTATACATGTGGGTTAATTTATGTATACATATGTAAATTGTATGAATACACGTATATAATTGTGTAAATACAGCTATATAAATGTGCAAGTAGCTGTAAAAATGTGTAAATATGTATGCAAGCTTGTGTAAATATGTATATACGCGTGTAATGAACATTACGTTAATGAGTCTTAAGTCTTGTACAATCGAGTCAATTGACCCGAAAATGGCGACTCGGCAAATCGAGTCAAACAACTCTTACTGACATGTGTGTCCAAAGACTCTCTTTAATGGGTCGTATTGGAAGAATCATAGGACTCTCACAAGCGGGTCATATGAACCACATATTGCTGTGAGTGTTTAATTAATCTGTATTAAAATCATTGTCTTTTGAATCAATTTTCTGGTATGAGTAATCTTAGATTTAAAACTAAAAATTTAAAAAATATGTTTTGTTTTTAAAAAATTTATGGTGAAAATTATGTTAAACTATATATTTTCAACATAAATTTTCACATAAACTATGTGAAACAACTAAAAAAAACTGACTACTTTAGGTTTTAAATTTTTTTCAAATTGTGATTGTTAAGAAAACGTATTTTAGGTAAGTGAATGAAATGTTTTATCTGGATTTGAAAATCTGTATGCAAATTTCAGGGACAAATTGTGATTTTAGAGAAAATGTATTTTAGGTATATGAAATAAATTGTGCAAATCTTCAGAGGCAAACAAACTGCATGAAGTGTTCAAGCCACGTTTCACACGTAGTTTGTACAATGCTGATCGACTAACCGCGTACGGTGGCAAAGCAGATGAATCTAAGTCCATTATATGAATGTTCCATTCTCTCCCTATACGCTTGTCTCACTCAACACCGTTAGCTGGACAAATGGAGAATGGTGACAACTTACAGGCATATTTATCCACGATAGGATAAATACGAGGAAAGTCCAGAAAGTAGTACCCGTTTATGCATATCGATGGCGTCATTGATCCAAATGAAAGCATACGATGCAGGTATCGATACCAACATCATGGTTTCTTAATTGAAGAGGTTGTGACACTCGTAACTGTTCCAATGCTCTCGGCGCGAGCCAGAAGATGTACCTGAAGTAGATGGCGAACGAGCAGTCTATGCTTCATTTATTAAATTTTTATGAATCATTTTGAATCATTTATTTAAGATAAAAAGCTTAAAATGTATAACTAGCTGTGCCTTAAAATAAACATCGATAACTTTTGCTTTATATGTCGAATTCTATTGTATATCTGATTATTTAAAGCATACTTCGATGTTTCTCCATCTGGTGGACAGAATAATAGCGGGATCGCGTTTAAACGGGAGTGTCATAACCTCTTCATTGAGTCACTCTTCAATTAAGAAACCATGCCAACATTTTAGCTTTGCTGAGGTCAAATTTCCAGTTCATTCAGTGCGTGATTTGAGTTTTGTGACGGTTTAAAATGGAAAAGAGGATAGAAAATCCCGCCAAATGCGAAGTGTGAGATGTCATCTTTTTTTTGAATGCAGAAAGTGTCCGTCCCATCGAAATTCATCGCAGAAATACGGCAGTTTACGGTACGGGAACTATGGATGAGTCTTCTGTAAGGCGTTGGGTTCGAAACTTCAAAAAGGGACGAGCTACCGTCAGTCTTCCATCCCTTATCACCGAAGATCTCAAGAAACGTGTCGATGATTTCATCAGGCAAGATCGGCGCGTAAAACTTAGTGAAATGTGGGTGCACTTTCAACGAAAAAACTGATGGCTTCAGTCTTCGCATTTGGCGGGACTTTCTATCTTCTTTTCCATTTTAAACCGTCACAAAATTCAAACCACGCACTGAATGAACTCCAAATTATACCTCAGCAAAGCTAAGATGTTGGTATCGATCCTGCATCGTATGCTTTCATTTGGATCAGTGGCGCCATCGATATGCGTAAGCGGGTACTACATTCTGGACTGCCCTCGTAAATGCTGGTGCATGTACAATGTATTTGGTTTCATAATGCTGTGACAGACTCCTTTATACACTTAAAACAAGAACATCGATATCCCCTGCACTGAAAGTGAGTTACTCCACATTCTTAAAAATATGATCATATGCTACTTTTACTGTTGTCTATGTAAAATCAGCTACGTGATATTACTCCTTCTGGGTGTTCATTGACACATGTGTATGTTTATCTTGTTTAAATGTAAGCATCCACTCAAAAGCCATCTAGCAGGGGCGATTCAAATGAATAGCATCGATTTCTTTTGAACATGTATTTTTTAAAAAGCTTTTAATTAAACTTACAGCGCAATCGAAATTTTTTTTAAAAAAGTCTGTAATTATCCTGTAAAAATTATAACTGCAATTATAATTACATTTTTTGACTCTTCAAGAGAAACATCAAAAGATTCCAATTGCTCATGGAAAAGTAAAACAGGATACATCTTCTATATGATTGATTTAAACGTATGTATAAAGTAGTGTACTTTATAAATTTTCCCGTATAATATTTTCATCACCTAAAAAAAAATTATAGAATAATCTTAGTCATTCTTACTTGGATAAATCTTAACGGCTATATACGATGAAATTTCAGCAGGGCAAGTCCGGAATATCGGTGTACTAAAATGCTTTCGAGGAGATCATTATATAGGATACGCTTGTATTTTTGACGAATTTCATGATTAATGCTTTTCCTTTGCCATTCATCATACTTTAGACGAAATATATTATGAATCCCAAATGGTTAGTGAATTCTCAAATCAAATTGTTTTATTCGGCTTGATATTTCGCTGGAATTCCGTTGAGGGTTCGTTTCGTTTCACTTCTTCAGGAAATGTCACTATAGAAAACAACAGGTTCAATCAGGTGAAAGGAAAGATAGAAATGCCTTTTGTCCAGATTTCATTCGCTTCAGTGTACCTTTAAAGGAAATGCTCGTATCTGTGTAAATATTTTTAATTTTTGTTGTTTCCTTTAGACAACTGAAGCTCGTCGAACAGGCTACACACAATGCAATAGCATACGCTTTCCGTTAGATGCCGATAGAAAGTGAACCAAAAAGTTCTAGGAGATAAGAATCGGATGGTTTTGCAATTATGAAATTGCGTTCCGACTTGTAAGTTTCACTGTGTGGTTTTTTTTTTCTTGAAAATTTACGCCGATTTGGTTTTTTACTAGTTCATAAGCATTTCCAAAAAATGAATAATAACCGTTATCTTGGAGTAAAATTTAATTCTGTGTAAAATAAACATATAACATCTGCTCTATTAATCAAGTATAAAAGCTTAAAAATTAAAGAGTTTTGTACAGGGCATCCGTGACGGAACACTCGTCTTTTTTATTTTTTAATTGAAATCCCTTATTCCTCTATCAGAAATTAAATTTGCATTCAAGAAAATCGTCAAAATTTAAACAAAAAGATTATATCACTGTTTCTTAAACTTTTTGGTCCTAAAATTCTAAATCATAGTCAGGATCCTAAAATCCATCGCTTATTTCAACTTTTATGAAGAAGTAAACTATCCCTAATTTCCATGAGAAGACTTATATCATATACAAATATGAAGATATTATTCGTGCTTAAAATGCAAGTGTCATAAAAAAGTTTTTAAATGGAATAGCAGGCAAACGGTGTTAGTTAGGTTATGTTAAGTTTCTCCGACAAATGTTCTTTTTCGAAATACTACAGTCATTTGTCGATATTGGTCTGATTCAAATCTGAGTATATATGACGGGTATGCGGAGGGCTGTTTCATGTTTATGATGATGTTGTTAAAACCTCGTAGCACGCGTTTGAAATGCACGTGAGATCGTTAACAATCGAACTTATCACTCCGTTCTTCAAGTTTGCTGCCAAAATGCCTCAAAAATCGAATCGTTCTGGGAGGATTACGTCATAGCCCTTTCCGACGCTTGTTACTCTTATTCCAGAATAATATAACAATTTAAGGAAAAAGGTTTCATTATTTCCAAGAATGGTATAACAGAAGTTATCAATCGCAGAAGATAAATGGGTGCAACCAATCAAAAGTGCAGCGCTGCTAAACGAAAAGCGCACGCCCGTTCTTCCCGTACTAAGACTAACATTCGAACAGTGAAGAGGCTAGTCCTTATGGAAATTTTGCCAACACAACGGGCCGCTGCAAGCAAGACTGGAACCTCTGTTGCATCGGTAAACCGTATTATTCGTCAAGATTTGAAATTAGAACGTCGTCATAAGGCCCAAGTTCAGACTTTGTTGCCAAGACACATTGCAGAGGCGTGACAAATGGAAGAACACAGTCAGCTTGGATGAGGTTTGGGTCTTTTTATCGAGAGATAGCAAGACACGGGAAATTTTTTATCGACAACAAAGTCATACGACTCGATATTAATGCAAGGAGAGTTTTCCAAAAGGATTCATGGTGGTATAGCTACAATGGACGTCTGAGCATCATAAAGGTGGGATCTAAAGCAAAGATAAATGCTTCCTACTATCAGGAAAACATCTTGGAACTCGTATATCGTAACGATATCCCATGATTATATGACCCTAGGGCGAAGGACCTGTACATCCGCCAGGACAAAGCATCTAGCCACACTGCCAAATCGACTGTCCAGTACGCGTCCGGTACTGTGCTTGAATGAAACAGGAAATTGGGATTAAGGTTATCCCATTCTCAGACATCCCTGCCAAGTTCCCGATGCCTCTCCCATGGATTTTTGTGGATTCGGTCTCCTTAAACACCCTGTATATCCACCATCGACGGAAATGTATTTCCCCCATTAACGTCCATTAATGTGCATTAATATCTCTCCGTAAGAAAACTAGAAAGCCATAATAGGGGTAAATCACAAATATTGTAAAAGTTGGATAACTTATGTAAAAGAAGTTGGATTGGTAAAGAAACGAATGCCTTAGTGAAATCAATGAAGACAGCTGTCACAAACTTATTAGAAGCCATTTCAGCGGAAGCGAATTCCACAAGCTCAAAGCAAGCTGTCTCCACGTTTCTTTTGGGGACAAACCCATGCTAGTAGGAGCTGATGAGACCATGGCCGTGTGCACAATGATAAACGTACAAAAAAGAGTTTTCCAGATAGTTAACACTGAGAGGGCAGTTATATGGCGATAATTGGTAAATAATTATGATCACCCTTTTTGAAAATCGGCGTGACCCTAGCTAACTTGAGAGAGGTGGGGTAAAATTCCAGTAGTCAATAAATGGTTGAAAATTAGGGCAAGCGGCAAGGCTATTGCGTGGCGTATGCTAATGATGATATCTGATCGGAAATCAAGCGAGTCGGGAATAGGAAAAGACTTTAACTGACAGATGGCATCACAAACCTCTTCAACTGTAGTTGGGACAGCAAAAAATCCGGGGGCAGTACTGGAATAATTATATGGGTAATTAGTACTCTTACTAGAAGAAGAAACGGTAATGGGGGGTCAAGGATTTGGAGGAAGTCAGTTAGAGACGAAGTAGTAGTTTGTTCCGAATGACAGAAGGGGGAAGCGGAAGGGTTGGAAGCACACGATAAGTTTTTTATTAGCTTCCACTTATCCTTATTAGAATAGAGGCGTAAAAAAGCGACTTAAAGTAGTTTAATTTTGATTTATTAATTTGCTTCTTGACAAAATTAGAGAATGCTTAGAGAAATTTCTGCTAATTTAATTGCAGACATGTACACTAACTTGCCAAAAGTATTTAGATACTTTGTAAACTAAGCATTTAAATAAAATTGAAGAAATCCAATAGGGCATTGAGACCTTTTTGCATCTTTTAACAACCTGTAGGCCTACTCGTCTTTTCATAAGTTCCTGGCTGATTGCAGTAGTAATTTTGTCATATTCCTCATTTAGAGCAGCTATAAACTCAGACACTGATCTTGCGCGAAGTAGACGGGCACAAAATTAACATTCTAATTCACCCTACAAGTGTTCTGTTGGGTTGATATAGGGACTCCGTGAAGGGCATTCAAGTTCTTCCAGCCCCATCGAGCCACCCAGTTACAGGCCTAGTTTTGTGATAACATCGGAATCAAGAGTTTTCTTCATATGAACCAAAGAACCCAGGTCATTTGTTGCTCCACACAATGTTTACAGGCCCTGTAGTCCAGTTGGTCATTGGTCATTGTGATCTTATGGAGAGAGGCTCTCACGTGGTACTGTTTGACCATTCCAAATACGTACAGCCTCGACTGACACTGACCTGAGCTTAATCCATTCCATAAATAGGGAAGAAGGATTGGCTATCAATGACTCAACGCGTCCGTTAGTTTCGTTTTATCCTGCGGAGTAGTAGTGTTTATCTTCTGAAAAGGCTCTGGGTATTACACGGTTTTCGCCAAAGTTAGCCCGAAGCAGACTGCAAACATCATTCCCGTAAATCAGGATTGACTTGCTGTTGAAAAAGTTCACAGTACCGCCACATGTGACAGAGCACTTTTAGCGCTATAACTTTCTCCGGTAATTAAGCTTTGAACTAATTTTTTATTGTAGAAATCTCTTCCCCACGTATTTTCCACGTATTCTAGAGGGATCTGAATTTTTCACTTGATTATCCAAAATTTTCATCTGAGAAATGTAGACCCGCTAAATCGAAAGGAAAAAAATCGTTAATTTTTCAGGAACTTAATTCGTCTGGCTTCATAATTTTTTTCCTGGTAATCGAATACATACATTCATTCAATGTCTTTACAATTTATTGTTTTAATGCTTAGGCTGTGGAGAACTTTAGCAATAAAGAAATAATTCTACAAAATAGTAAGTATGCAATTTTATTCATATGCTTTCATTCAAATTGACAATAATATTTTCAAAATTGGTAAAAAAAGAAAAAAATCAAAAATGCATATGAATCTCGTTATTAATGAATTGACTATTGTAGAAATGTTTCCTTCGACTTCTTCTTTTCAGAGAGATCCCAGTTGTTTTCTCACTTCAGTCATTATGTAGGCGATGGTTTTTGTCTCTTCTAACGGAATCAGAGGACTTTCTTGTAACCCTACAAAGATTTCATTGAATATACAGGATGTTAACAAGTATGTAGGAATTTTTTGTGAGAAGTGAGAGAGGGATTAAAACCAGCAACACATACCATATAAACTTGTGATCTGTTTCACTTACAAATGTTAGTTCTTTTAATTACAGGTATTTTTTTTAAATTTTGCTTATTATTTTGGTTAATGCTGTATTGTGGTTCACAGATAAAGTCATCTGGTAACTGTATAAATAAAGAAATGCTGAGATTTGAATATTTGTTATTGAGTGCGGTTATTTTCATGGTCAAACTGCAATATCTTATCAGGAAATGCCAGATATCTTATTTGTAGCCCTGCTAAATGCAATGACAATGAAGCAAGAAATTTCCTAAACAGACATTTACCCATTTCAGAGTTCTAAGACATTCCAGAGAACACATGAAAACAAATTCATTTAAAAAACTATGCATGGATTCTTTAGACAAACATGTACGAATTAAAAAAAAACAAACTAAGCGAAACAGACCACTCGTTTATATGATATTTATTGCTTGTTTTCTCATATCTTTGTTATACTCTATATACGAATAAAAGATTTGCGTAAATATTTAAATTATACTTCGTTGGTTTCATATTACTTCTCCTTGCCTATAAACATATATTTTATAAACAACTAGAATTTGTTTTTGTTAGTGATTAAATGTAAGTTGCTATCAGCATTTTAAATAAAAATACATTTTACACTAGTGCTATTCCTATTCGGCTAGATAAATTTGATTGAAAAGGAAAGAGAGAAATCCCTCAAGATAAATTCATGGATATAAATAAAATCCCTCCTAAATTCAAATATTGACAATTTCGATTTATTTATTTATTTATTTATTTATTTCGTTTATTTTCAATCTATTTTATATATATTTTTTATGATGTTCAATTGATTTTTATTGTTGAGTCATCAAATAAACTTTCAATCGTTATAAATTGTCAATATTTGAATTTAGGAGGAATTGTATCTACAGTGTCTTTATAATTAAAGTTCCATTTTGACCTGGCCATAAAAAAAACTACTGGACCAAAAGCTATAATACTTGGTAATATTTTACTAGAGGGCATGGGAAGTTCATACCCACCAAAAAAAAAAAAATTAGTTCAAAAGGTCACCACCAGCATGGAATGACGCTCTATGCAATATTCGTATACGAAATTAGACACGAAGGCACAGGTTAACAAGTCTTTAATCTTTACTAAAATTCTTTCAGTAAATGGTGGAGGCCGCATTCACCATGTGCAACTTCTTTCTTGACGGCTCAGGAATTTCTGAATATACAGGGTGAATACAAAAGTCTGAACCCCCCTTTTATTTTTTGAACCGAAGCAGATATGTCAATCTTGATGAATCCAATGAATAGGAAGTTGTGGGTGGCCTATCCCATGGTGCACTTTTCATCATCCCAAATATGCAAATTAGGACACATTCAAAATTTATCTCAAAAACCGTAAGGGATAGAGAAACAAACCCAATTGCAAAGCATAAAAAAACAAACAAAACAAAACAAAAAAAGTCATCGAAATCGGACCAACCAATCACCCACAATCACGTGGTGAACTGTTTGTAGCTTACAAACAGTCACATTGCACAAACAAGTTACTTCAAACAGTTTAAAAAAAGAGTTAATCAACAAAATGCTCGATGTGACGACCGTGGGCACCATAACAAAATTGGGCACGGAACCTAACTGACGCCAAAACATCGGCAAGCATGGCTGGTGTCACTCCTCGGCACGCTTCCTGGATTCGTTGAACCAGATCCTCCAGTAAGGCGGGCTGCGTAGCATAAACCTTGTCCTTCAGGTATCCCCACAGGAAAAAGTCAAGTAGTGTAAAATCAGGGGAGCGGGGTGGCGAACGAACTGGTCCTCCTCAGCCAATCCATTGTTGTCCAAACATCTTACTTAGACGCTCGCGAACGACCAACCCGTAATGTGGAGGAGCTCCCATCATGCTGAAACCACGTGCGCTGATACGAGGCCAATGGCAAATTGTCAATGAAGTCTGTGACTACCACGTTGAGAATTTCAGCCCGGTAGCGTTCTGCAGTCAGTGTTCCATCGTAAAAATACGGTCCAACCACAGTGTCATTGTACAGTCCACACCACACTTTGATTCTCCAGTTCACTTGATGAGTTGCTTCTCGCAGACATCGTGGGTTTTCGTCTGCCCAATGATAATGGTTGTGCCTGTTGATAACTCCATCCCTGGTGAACTGGGCCTCATCTGTCCACAACACCTCATGAATGAAGTTTGAATTGTCATCCAGGCAGGTAAGTAACCAGTTGCAGAAGGCGGCCCTAGCAACATAATCCAATGGCAGTAACTCCTGGTGACAATGAATATGGTATAAGTGAAAATGATGTGCGTGTTGAATGTTGAGAACAGTTCTCTGATGGCACCCAACATCTGCAGCAATTGCTCTGCTGCTTGTGTGGGGATTTGCAGCAACTGCAGCCAGAACTAGTGTTGTTGTATCCTCGTCGCCTTGTGCCCTTGGTCGTCCTCGTTCTGCATTAACATTCCCTGTAGCCTCGAATCTTTGAATAATGTGACGCATTGTTTGACGAGATGGATGGAGTTCGTTAGGGTATCTGTCTCGATACAACCTAACTGCAGCATGTAGATTTCTCCTTGCCTCTCCGAAGCAGAAGATCATGTTGACCATTTCCAGAACAGTGTAGCTTGCCATCCTGGAATTGTTCTGTCTTCTGTGTGCTGAAACATGCCTTTTATTTGCTTTTCCGCATGAAAGTGAATGTGAGTATGGTAATTATGTTAATTTTTTGATTTGCATGCTTTACATGGTGGAAATATCAACATTCATTTTTCCTTGTGCAGTGTGACTGTTTGTAAGCTACAAACAGTTCACCACGTGATTGTGGGTGATTGGTTGGTCCGATTTGGATGATTTTTTTTGTTTTGTTTGTTTTTTTATGCTGAACAAGTTTGCAGTTGTTGTTTTTTTCTCTATCCCTTACGGTTTTTGAGATAAATTTTGAATGTGTTCTAATTTGCATATTTGGGATGATGAAAAGTGCATCATGGAATAGGCCACCCACAACTTCCTATTCATTGGATTCATCAAAATTGACATATCTGCTTCGGTTCAAAAAATAAAAGGGGAGTTCAGACTTTTGTATTCACTCTGTAAATCAGTTCCAAGTCATTACACAAAGTGAAACGATAGTGAATATTTCGAAATAACTTGAAATGATACTTTCTAATAGCGGCAGCAACGACGGACAAGATGCAGACAGCCGGAGCGAAGACGATACGATTTAAAACTATACTTTCACTAACAATCAAGGAATTTATCATACGTGAAGTGCCAGAAAAAGTACTTGGTTCCCACGGGAGCATATACAACCGCCTGTTGACTGTGCGGCCCGTGATTGCGTGAGGTTTTTTCTACATACGGTTCATTTCGTCAGCCTGAAACAGTCGGAAATGCGACTCATCAAACCAGAATCCGTTTTCTACGCTAATATAATCAAGTGATCGGTGTTCCCAAACATAGGCGAGATACATAGATCCGTGACATAGATCTGCATTCATCAAGGGTACTTGGATTAGGCGTATGCTACTAAAGCCTATATTATGGAAGGAACCACTGCCATTTTCACGACAGAATGTGAAACCATTGATGTGCGTAGATGTCAGGACTGTGTATTCTACATGGGTTCATCTGTACCACTTTTTCTAGAACTTCATCGTATATCACTTCATACAACTGTTCGGCTGAAAAAAATTAGATAAGCAACTAACGCGATTATTTATTACCTTTCAGGAGACATTCTCTGACTGCCATTGCTTCGTAAGTAAGCCCTTGAGAGTTATCATAATTCAGAGAATATTGCACAGTAGGCAACTCAAATTCGAATGTCCCATTTGGTGATTCTAAAACAGTAGGGGCATGAAACGGTGGAAGAATCTAAAATAATTAAAGTAAATTTAAACAAGCAATGTAAAATGTACGTGCTTGTTACAATTTTTTATAGGGGAAAAATTAAAGAACTACAATAATTACAAAAATTTAATAAGAAAGAACACAGAGAGAGGAGAGTTCATTTTGATTAAGAACGCCTCATCAAATTTCTATATAAGGACCGTTTATTATGAAAGTAGTACGTATAAACAAAATTCAGAAAACAAATAATTTACATATAATTTAGTAGGCATATTTTATTTTATATATACAATTTATATTTTAATCAACTGAAAATAACACAGGCCAACAAAAAAATAACTTTTTAAGAACTTTTTCAACGTTAAGAGCTAATTCTTGTGTTTTTTGTGCTGAATCTGTATCAGAACTCAGTTTTTTCCTATCATCCACAGATATCTTGTTTTTTAATGAAAGGTTTTAAATTATTCAGAATTTGGGGCCTGATAAAGTTCCTTGTTTACTTTAACATTGCAGTCTCTATGTGCATAACTTTCAAATTGGCGTGATAGAAAAAAAATATAAAAGCAGATTCGGATTCAGCACACTAAAACCCAAAAAAATAAGGCAAATTCATTCAAAAGGTTATTTTCATTGTTGGCCTGTATAATCATTTATTATGAAACCCTTAAATATAGGGTTATTCAAAATGAATGATGCAAAAAGCAAACGTAGCTGTGACTAGTATAATCGTATATTTACCAAATACGGATTCAAATTTCTCCGAGATTGGAACCGTTTGTGACACGACAAACATCTAAACGATATTCAAATTCTTTCCACACACGTGCCAGCATCCCTTCACCAATTGCGTCCATTGCTAGGGAAAATCTCCTGAAAGTCATCCAGGTAATGGGTCAGGTACGTTTCGGCGCGAGACTGAATCGGCGCTGGTTCAAAATCACCAGTTTTGAAATGGTTGCTATGCTCTCTTGCCCAATAAGCAAGGCGCCACTTACAAGAGAATGTTCGAGTTACTAAAAGAAAAGGAACCCGCATTGAGCCCCACCTCAATCAGTTGTGATTTTGAACAAGCTACGCATAGTGCTTTGAGGGACGTATTCCCCGATGTTCAAATAAGAGGATGTTTCTTTCATTTAGTCCAAAATATGCGAAAACATTTAGGTGGGTTGGGTTTCAGTAATATCTATAACACTAATCCAGAATTCACGTTAAAAGCTAATGTGATTATTGGCCTACCCCTTATGCCTTTGAATCGACGAGTATGCGGATGCTCTAGCGAATGCCACCAGAACTTCAAGATTTACTTACCCCCTCCCCCGCCCGAGATTTGGAATCTTTATTTCAGAAAATTAAACGGAGAAGATCGCACAAATAACCATGCAGAGGCTACCCACCGCAGATTAAAAAAAGAACTTGGAATGATGGCATATGTTCAGAAAGGCAGAGACCAGAGACAAATGAAAGAAAGAGACTGGCAGTGACCTCCCCTCTAGTGGTGCCTTCGCGCCGCCATATTAGGATTGGCAAGAAACAGCTGATCGCCCGAGGCAATGCATGTGAATCAATCGGTTTGGTTTCTTTGGTATTAACGTCCTTTTCAACTTCTATGGTCATTTCAGGACAGGGTTATAGGGGCGGCAAATTTTGCCTTGCAAGAGTTCTTTAACGTACAGCTGGCAAACGACTACACGGGACCAACATCTTTACTTCCCTTCCGAAGGAAGTGCGTGATCTCAGGATTTTCTCCCTGAAAAAATCCTCGTCGTCCTCGGTCGGAATCGAACCCGCGTCCTCGAGCATCAGAGGCGATAACGCAACCACTGAGCTACCGAGGCCGATGTGAAACAATCGCAAACAATTGCTTATTACATTATGTGGATTAATAAATTGATTATTTTATTGAGCTGAGAATTATTTCTTCCTTTTCTTTTAAAATTTTAAAATATTTGTCTTTCAAAAATTCGTTAGGCATTGAATCAGTTATTTGGAGTTATTAAAAGTATACATTATCGTTAGTTAATGCGATAAAGTTTTTTTTTTTTTAAATCAGAAAACAGGTTATGCTTACTAATACTTCCAGAAATCATCTACAAAAACAGCTGAAATTACATTGAGAATATATGCCGCCTTAGGTTTTTGCCAATCGTAACATGGCGAATGCTGCACTTCCGCTGGCACCAGTAGCGCTCAGCGAAATGAATAGGGCACTGCCAGTCTCTTTCTTTCATTTGTCTCTGGTAGAGACGCATATTATGAAGCGTTACCAGCTGGCCAAGATACACGGCGGAAACCAAAAAATATAGAGATGCAGTGAGAAGAATACAAGAAACTATTATTAGATTTGAAACCATGGATGGTACTGATTACTTGAGAAGCATTTCTCACAATTTTCAAATGAGCTAAATAATTTTTTATTTTATTTTCTTTTAGTTTTAAATAATCAAATGACGAATATTATCTTTTAAAAATCAAATGAATAAAGATTTAATAATAAATAGATCATCAAATAAAACTAAATAAATTTTTATTTCTTTTATTGAATTCAAGAAAATTTTACAAAAAGTTCTTAAACTTCACTATTTACGTTGCTAGACAATAGCAATGAATTGTGGAATTGTGATTTTTTGTGGGTTTTTTTTTGCTTATTATGTTTGTTATTACCGTTTGTCTCGTGTTTGGCATTATACCATTACTAATATTAATAGCAATGAAGGTTATGGGTCAGTCTTCTCCCCTTAATATTCTGTCAAACGAAACTGGTGCATTTTATTTTTTAAGTATATTTAACCATTACTTTATCATTTTTAATATGCATATGTAAAAGACAGTTAGGTTTTATCTTATCTGGTACAGAGGCGATAATCTGCGGCACCTACTCCTACGAGGGAGTTTTGCGCCATCCCATTAATAACGACTGCTACGAGATGACAGTAGCAGTCGGGACCGACGGCTTAACGTGCCCTCCGAAGCACGGGGGGTTTCATGATGGAAGAGCTGCTGGGGATAAACGAACCAGAGGCTGTCACCAACTGCTGGAACACCAGCTATGGTCAATCGGCAAATGGGTCAGACCGAAGTCCCCCAACAGCCGCGCCCCAAATAGCTGTCCCGCCAGCGGTGGCCCTCAAGCCCAGGCCGTCACCCAACCAGCAGCTGGCCGCGCCTGAAGTTGCTGAACTCTATCGATTGGCAAACCAACCGACGAGACAACCAGGCCACGGCCACCCCCAGGCTTAATAATATTTATTCTTTCTTTATTAAATTGCTAAAATATATTTTTTCAGTAATAAAAGTTTTTTATTTATTCTTATTATATTACTCATTTCTATACTTTTGTAAAAGTAAAGTAAGCACATATTGGATTTTGTCACAATAATATTCCTTCCTCCCCGATCTCGTTTAAATCGGTCCTCTATGAAAACTAGTATTTCAAAACTGAGGATTTTGAACCTGCGCCGAAACGGCCAGCGCCGAATCAGTCTCACGCCGAAACGCCCCATTCCGTCCGGTATTGGGGTACGAAGACGCTGTCCTTCACGTAGCCCCCCCAAAAGAAATCACAGGCTGTTAGGTCGGATGATCTGAGGGGCCACAGCATCAGTGGCACCAAGGATGTGTAAGGATAGCACATCCTTACACATCTTTGGTCCCAACAACCACTGTGATAGCATATCGAGATAGGTAAAGCTCTGATTGGTTATCTAGAGCTTTAGAGGTAGGTGGTTGTCAGGTTACAGATATTAAAGCTCTGTCTGTATATAAAAGTATGGACAACTGAAGCAATTTTCACCATTTTTGGCCTTTTCGTAGGCTCAATTGCTTATTAAAATTCTCGAAAATCACTCGTTTTTTATGCAATTTAACGGTCATCGTAAGTATACATAAATTACAAAAAAAACGAGTGATTTTCGAATTTTAATAAGCAGTCTATAATGTGTGAACCTAAGAAAAGACCAAAAACGGCGTCAGTTGTCCGTACTTGTATATACAACGTGTCCCAAAACTCAACGATAAGCTTGTACCTACGAATCAACCTCGTCATGATCATTCGGGAAAAAATAAGAAAAAAAATTTTTTTATTTTATTTTAAATAATTATTGACTTTTTATGAAAACAATAATATCTATAATTTTGTGGAATATCTATAATTTTGTGGTCACAGTAGAATAAATAAGGTACAAGGGGGGTCAAATTTCAAAGTTTTCATAAAAAGTCAATTAATATTTAAAATAAAATAAAAAAAAATTTTTTCTTATTTTTTCCCGAATGATCATGACGAGGTTGATTCGTAGGTACAAGCTTATCGTTGAGTTTTGGGACACGTTGTATAGAGCTTTTACAGATATCAGTTTATGCATATTTTCAGATGCCGGATAACGACTTACAAATGTTCAATATGGCGTCCGTCATTCAACAACACAGCTCTTTTTATACCATCTGAAATTTGCATAAACTGATGTCTGTAACCTTACAACACCATCTGTTGGTCAAAAACCGAACAATTCTAGCATTGATTTATTTTTCATTTCCATCGTTTCTGTGCAAACAGAATCTTTATATCTGCATTCGCGTGCGAATTATCGAGTTTTTAAGTTTTTCTGAGTTTTGGATCACCCTCTATAACGTTCTAATAATATTTCATTAGGAACATCATCTTAATTTCAGATAGGATAATATTATCTACGCATGTCGTACGTGACTGGATATGGACTCGGCCAGTATTCAGGATGTAAAATTTTTGAATGGTTTTTGTTGAACTCAAATTATTTATGGGAATAGGATTGTGCGCATCAAACGAGCCCAGTGGCTTTGCTGTGCTTAAGAGACCGTATCTTCTAGTGGTATAGGCGATAGCAACAATGTTCCGATACGATCTAGCCTTCAAATTTGTAGTCTACAAACGTCAGTGAACCTAATGTGTTCTAGGAAAACATTCTCCCAGATCTTTACAGAAGGAGAAGAAGCACGAGTCATCGGACAATGCTACATTTTTGCAATAGATAATACATGCTAGTCCAGTGCAGAGGATTGCGGGCCCATTACAGCCGCAACTTCTTGTTTTGCAGTATAAGGCGTAGTACCTGTAGGATCGTCAGCTGTAATAACTGATACAGGATAATCTCCAGTCCGACGTGATTCGAACTTGACTTCTTGCCTGAAACGATTAATTTCACTGGTTTTAATTGCAAGGATGCCGAACATCATTTACCTAAGTGAAAACGCTTTTGGAATAGAGTTGGTTTGGTTTGGTTTATTTGGTATTACCTTCTTTTTCAACTGCTATGGTCATTTCAGGACGGCGTTATAGGGGCCGCAAATTTTGCTTCGCAAGGATTCTTTTACGTGCAGCTGGCAAACGACTACACGGGACCAACGGCTTTACTTCCCTTCCGAAGGAAGTGTGTGATCTCAGGATTTCCCCCTGAAAAATCCTCGTCTTCCTCGGCCGGGATCGAACCCGCGTACTCGGGAATCAGAGGCGATCACGCAACCACTGAGCCACCGAGGCCGATTTTGGAATAGGGTGTACATTTCGAACTCTATGAGTTCATTTTTCAACATGACCATGAATGTACATGAGTTCGAAATGTACATTCATGGTTAATAAATCTTGGTTGTGAAAAAGCGGTTAGTCTTTTGGCATTTTTACTGAAGTAAGATCCACAGTGGAAGGTAATTTTTTTATTATTAAAAGGTTATTCCATGCAACAATGTGTAGACATATCCTTTGCATGCAAACCTGAGATTGGGTTTGAGCAATTAATAAAGGATATGTTTTAGTTCGTGTTCCGGAGGGTCGGTTACGTTACCTGCTAACGCCCGCAAATATGATTCCCTTTTATTCACAAAAATTTTCACAAAAAAATTCTTACTCAAAACATTACTTATTTCTAGCAGAAATTTAACCAAAAACAAATTTAAGAATTTGTATCTAAATTGTTTTAACTGTGTTTTAAAAGTGACCAACTATCTAAAATCGCATACTTTTATCACGCCCTCTGTCCCTGCTACAATTGCTTGGTTAAAACCTTCATTTCTAAGTGATAATGATAAATTTGCACATCTTCCCTGGCTATATTCAAGGCTGATGAGAGCAACTTCATCTACATCTACAAAAGAAAGAATGAAATATTATCGTTATTATATTTCTATTTTGATACATTTAAAAAATGGCTCCAATATCTAGGAAAATATACAGGGTAGTACAAAAGTCCCGGTACAGCATTGTTAAAGCGAAAGGAAAATCAAACATCTAAGAACATCAATGAGTAAGATAACTTATATTTTTCGGAGAGAAAACGAGCCACCGTTTTGAAATCCGCCATATTGGATAGACGATACGTGGCAGAAGCCGTTCGTCCATTTTGGGGAGTCTTCAAACCCAAAAGTGGCATCCTCACAAAAAGCAATTGATGCAGACACTTTCTAAGAATGACCCAGGCCGACATTCTTATTTTATTCGCTTACGAAACCCTACCATTCTTTTGTAAAGATTCTACAGGGTGGGCCATAAGTCCCTAAGCATCCCTTGTACAATTCATGTCTGTGGAAATTGACGGACAACCACCATGCGGGGACATATTAGGCCTAGGGGGAAGTCATATAGTGCAGGTGATCGGGACGGCGGCCATCTTGAAAGCCGCCATCTTGGATGCACCATAGGGTTTTAAATGGGAAGGGGGTCATTTCGGGCTAGAATTTCCCGAGGAAAACAATGGTGAGGTCCGTTTGTTCATATCTTAATTCGTTCAACAGTTACAGGCATTCCAAATGGCGATTCTCACTGTTATTTACCCTTTGTTGCAGGTCCTAAAGCATGCCACTAACCACAGAAGAAAGGACAGAGTTGATAAGGGCATGGAGAGAATTGATAAGAGTGCAAGGGCTGTAGCAGCAGAATTCAATGAACGGCACCCTGATCGACAAACTGTTTCCCCTGATAGAGCTGCCCAGCTCTTCAAGAAGTTCAGGGATACGGTTCGTAGCGGACAAACCTAGGTGTGGAAGACCCACGACTGAAACAGATGAAAACACAACCGTAGCACAGGAGGGGGCTCACGTAAAGCACGTGGAGCACCAACTGTAACAGTGAGAATCGCCATTTGGAATGCCCGTAATTGTTGAACGAATTAAGATATGAGCAAACGGACTGCACAATTGTTTTCCTTGGAAAATTCTAGCCCAAAATCATGTGCCCCATGACCCCCTTCCCATTTAAAACCCTACGGTGCATCCAAGATAGCGCCTTTCATCTGCACCATACGACTTCCCCCTAGGCCTAATATGTCCTCACATGGTGGTTGTCCGTAAATTTACACAAGCACGAATTTTACAAGGGGTGGTAAGGGACTTATGGACCACCCTGTATATTACTGTCTTTTTGTGGGAGAAGTGGGAGTCACAGTTGGGCGTTACAGAAACATCTGCAAGAGTCCTCCTTCCATCTGACTGTCCTCTCCAGCGACGAGACCTATTTTTTAATGAACAGAGAAACTAATTTCAGAATCATCGTTTCTGGAGTGATACAAACTCCCACTGGACAGATGGACACAAAATCATATCAAGTCTTAAAGTGTGGGATGTGGGGCACCCGTATCATTAGATAGATTTTCACTGAAAGCGCCTTTAATTTTGAACTGTAGCGTTGAAGGATGATGCCTTTCCTTCCCTTTTGACCATGATGGTAGCTTCCTTTCTTTTTTTCCAGCATGTCGAACTATGGGATATCCAGTTGAATCGGTCGGCATGGTTCCGTGGAATGACCTCAAGATCATTCGACCTCACACTCCTCGATTTCTTTCTGTGGGGGTAATTAAAATAACTCGTTTATGCGGATGTGCTTATACGAGTATCTCGTGACTAGACTAGGCGCCTGAACGCATCATGCATCGAGAGGTCATGGAGAGCACGTTGAACACATCCTGTAGTAGAACTGGTTCTACTATGCAAAATTTCAGTGACGACAGTTTCCAAATCGTGACAGATAGGTCAAATCCGGCAAGTGGAATAGATTTCTGAGAAAATTCTGCATATGCCATCAAATCACTTGAAGTCGATATGCCACTTCATATGATCGATTTCAAAGTGGCGGTCAAGTTCGTCATATATCCCAAAATATAGTTTTATTCATATGTTTAATTTTTTTGACGATTTTGGAAATAAAAGGCTACAGTGGAACTTTTTTGAGCCATCTTATGTTTGTAAAAAACTGCGCAATGGGAGATCATACAAAGATCGCGGCAAATTTAAGGTTACTCTTTAGCTAAATTGCTTTTGAATTAAATTGTGGGAATTTTCACCTTCCTTGTTTTTGAGACCGGTCGCTGTAATTTTGACGGGCCTTTCGCTTCCAAATACGAGGCTGGCCAACTGAATCGTGTAGATGCCAATGTCGAGGACGACGCTGGCGCCCAAGCCTTTCTTAAAGTTCCTCTCCACTTTTGTTCCGTTGAAGGCGAACATGGCCTGCACCATGATCGGCCGTCCGATCGCTCCGAGAGAGATTTCGCTGCGCAGTTTCTCATACGCCGGAAAGAAGCGTGACCAAATTGCCTAAGAGCGAATCCAAAAAAATTAAAAGGAAAACTGAAAATTTAAGAAATGTTTAGAATATTAGAAGGAAAAAAAAATGAAAATAAATGTATTTGTCTGATGAAAATAAATACGTTGCTTATTAATTTGCTGTTGAGTGCTCTTTAAGAATTGTTAACTTTTTGTCCCATTAAAATCTTTGCGATATCAATTTTAAAATACACGAAAACTTACTTCCATTAAAAACTTTTTATTTTTCTTTGCAATTTCAATGAGTTCTTCCGTTTCCTTTAAATCCATACACAATGGTTTTTCACACAGTACATGCTTACCACGTTCTAACATCATTTTACTAACTCTAAAGTGATCGGGGTTCAAGTTTCCAATGTAGACTACATCTAGAGGGGGGAAAAAAATAAAACAAGGAAATTTTTGGGTTTATTTAATTTTTTTTTTCATTAAAGCCTTTTACTTCTAGTCTTAGTTCAGATATATGCATCTTAACATATCTCTAAATATTAAAAATTACCGTATAAGTAACTATATGTCAATTTTTTTGGGTTTTTTTTTCGGGAAAGGGTCCACCAAAATAATGTACTATCTAAATGTCTTACTATATCAGATTCATTTCATACACTGAACGACCAAAGTATTAGAGACACCTCTTACGGAAAATGGTTCGGCCTCCCAGTGACATCCAAATAATGGAACAGGCCGAAATAAAAGGGATGCGTTGGATCACAAGTTGCAGTCAGCAGCAGAAGTGGACTGAATGTGGGTAAATCCAAGGATTTGACCGACTTTGAACGAGGCATGATCGTTGGAGCTCGACGGGTGCAGTTGGGCATTACGCAAACCGCGAACCTCCTCGGGTTTTCCCGTGCAACAGTGTCAAGGGTATTCCGTGAATGGCAGTTATGCCAAAATACAACCTCCAACAAACACAACTCCGGACGAAACAGGGCCGTGGATGAACGAGGCCAACGGCAACTGGCACGAATCATCCACAGCAACAGGACGGGAACACCCCAACAAATTGCAGCGCAGTTCAATGAGGGAGCATCCCAACCCATTTCGGAGCACACGGTGCGGCGCACCTTGCACCGAGCTGGGTTTAACAACAGGAGGTCAGTACGGGTACCGTCGCTGTCACCGTAAAATAGGAAAGTGCGCCTGTTATGAGCACACAAGCATCGCCACTGGACACTGGATGAGTGGAAGAAGGTCGCCTGGTCCGACGAATCGCGGTTCTTACTTCATCTCGGTTCCTATTTCATCATGTGGACGGCAGACTGCGCATCTGGCGCAGACAGCACGAGGCCATGGACCCATCCTGTCAGCAGACAATCGTACAGGCGGGTGGAGGAGGAGTGCTGATCTGGGGTGTCTTCTCTTGGGACACACTGGGTCCTCTGATATCCGTAGACACATCCCTGAATGCCACACATTGTTGCCGATCAGGTGCACCCGTTCATGATGACTGTTCCCTGGTGGTGATGGACAGTTTCAGCAGGACAATGCTCCCTGTCACTGTGCTCGAATGGTCTTGGACTGGTTCGAGGAACATGAACAACCTGCTACAGTGGCCAGCTCGGTCGCCCGATCTCAACCCGATCGGGATGAAGCGGAGAGAACCATCCGACGCCTTCCCACACTACTGTCCAACCTGCACCAATTACGGGACGCTGTGATGTCAGCCTGGGCTGCTATTCCTCCGTAAAGGTTTGAACACCTTGTTGGATCCATGCCAGCACGTATTCAGGCAGTTATCGCCGCTAAAGGAGGCGCAACACGCTATTAGTGGGGTGTCTCTAATAAATTGGTCGTTCACTATGTATACGTCAATAAATGGTTTATTTATCAGTACAAGCGAACAAAGTATGCCTAACCGTCAATACCCGGTAAGAAACAAGATTTACACCCTCGGCTGTGTTAAGGCGCACAAACTTATTCTAAGGATATATTTGGTATTAATAAGCGTATTTTGATTCTGCTTTCATCGTGTCGTTGCATTGCGCCAGAACCCCTATCCATTCGAAACTATAGCAGCATCATAAGGGCTTGAGGTCCTTTCCAGTAAAATACAAAGCTCGCAGAACTTTGTATGGATGCTATATCTGCTTCTCGATCCTATGAGATTCTGCGCCTCTTCGATCCTCGTATATACGTCTAAGTTTTTGGCAAGCAATTTGCCTAGGAAAGTGATGATAATGATGAGCATACGTTGTTATTTTCGTTGTGTAAAAGTAAAATAAAGTGTTTGTTGAATTTCATCATTCGATGAAATAATTATAAATATGAGACTCAATATAAAGATATGACCGGTTTATAATAACTATAATACAGTATATCTATTATAATTCGCGACAGGAAGGATCGAGAAGTTAACTGTCCTAGCATCGAACGGGTGATTAGATATGTCAGGTTATATCAAAATTTGTTAATTTTTTTTTCAAGCATTAAAAGCTACCCCCGTTTCATACGAATTACTAATCTGAAAATTAATTCAATTAAAATAAATTAATAATTTTTTTGCATAGTTCTTGATTAGCACTCCATATATTTTTACAACATGTAATTTTCCGAGGCTTAAAATGCATTTATGCGAAAATCCAGAACTCAAAATACGTTTATAAGGAAGGCATAGAAGGGAAGAAATTCATCGAGAAATTCACATGAGGTGGTTTAAAGTATTTCGCTATTTTTAAATATATATGAAATATAAAATATTCTAACATTATTATAAATTTATTCTCTTACCAATATCTGGATCAGTAGATAAATCTTCATAAGATTTGTGTGCTTTAGGAATAAAATGGTTTTGTGCAAATTTCGTGGCACTATCAACATTGCGTGCAGCTACGGCCATAATCTTTTAAGGAAAGTACAAAAACAAGTATAACTTCGATAAACGATGGTCATTCAAATAAAATCCGCCCAATATGTGCTCATCTCTTCCATAGATGTTGTGACAACCATAACGCAACGCTATACTCATGTTCCAAAGTTAATGGATTTACAAAGTCCGCAGGCTGTTTTGGTCCGCGAAATGTCATCAAATTTTGCAGAGAGATACATCAGGGTTTAATAACATAACGTATGCAGAAAATAAAAAAACGGTTCAGTATATTTCTCTATAAAGGATTTTCAACTTATTTCTAGTTTTGTTGACCATAGCACCCCTCCGTTTCACATCTGTTAGTTACTGAAGGAATTTCTATGGATAAATTATGGCCTCTCGTGTTCATTTGGGTGATGTGACAAGTGGAAAAATTCTTGGATGTCTTTAGGCAAGCCAGTCCCAAGTGGAAGTATCTCGAGCTTTGCGGGTTTCAAGAAGCGCTATCTCCAGGCTGTGGAGGACATTTCACAAGTGGAACCTACTGCCTAAGAACTGTTGGACAATTTAGTGCGCAGTAAGACAAGACGTTGTGCAGCATGCGTAGCAGTTAGACACATCATACAAACATCACCTGCGCTTTTCACATGCTGTTGAATGGCGCCCAAACGTGCACCCAAACAACCTCCGCAGAAAGGGGTGTAGGTGACAATTTGGTTGCATGCATTGGTGCTGCCACCTTTTTATATCTCTGCAGAATATAATGACATTTCGCGAACCGCAACGGCTCAATCTTGTAATTCCCTTAACTTCTGAGCATGAGTGTATAGCAGCCTGCAGGGCTCACAATAATGCTCAAAATAGATACACGACAAACTGGCGAGAGATCATGTGGACGGCGAAATTTTTTCCTACATTATACAGAAAAATATTTAATGTAAAAATAAAAAATATAATTTCTAGCTCACAATGATTAAAATTGTTCCTGAATACAGATATCAACCAGTGGCCATCATTCAGGAAAGAATAACAAAGAAAATTCACTGGGAGAAGCAAGTGGCCTGAGAGAATTTTTCAAATTCCATGTACGATTTTTTCATAATTAAATAGAGCATTCCAGCCTATCTCAAAAGTTTATTTCCAATCAGGAAACTATCATAAATTTATAATGTTAATTATCGTAATGTTACCCTTTTACACTTGCCCCTTGACCGTCACTCAGTAGATGAGGTCCCCACCGTGTACCTTCTCACGCTGCGAAAACTATCCAACATAATACAGGCTGATTCTTTCGGCACTAGCTTAAGAAAATGAAAATATTTCAGCAAGTTAAGAACGTATAATTTTGAAATCTGTCCCAAAGGAACATGGGACACTGAGAAATAAGGTGGGGTGAGGGAAATTTTGCAATCATCGAGACAACAACTAGCATCTGGCGTCAGAATGCGCACTGCCATGTCCTATACAAGAGTCAGTGTAGAACTAAGCTATACAGGGTGTTTTTGAACTCTGTGCACAAACTTCACAGAGTGACAGGCAATAACATACTGAACATTTTTTTTTTTTTTTTTTTTTACCAAAGAATGGATAGTCCAAAGTCCACCATTAAATCGCTACAGGGAAAAAAGTTACTAACAATTAGTTAACAATTTTATTGAAAACTGATTACAGTAATTGTTCAAAGGAGCTACCACGAACAGTAACACATGCTTCACATCGTTGAGACATTGATTGGCGAACAGTTTCAAAAATGCCTGGCATATCGCGTACATTTCATAACTAAGTCCTCATCTGAGTTAACAGAAGTCTCATAAACTTGACTCTTCATATGTCCCCAGAAAAAGTAATCCAGCGATGACAAATCAGGAGACCTAGGTGGCCAAGCAACAGATCCGCCTCTGCCAAACCATTGGGCCCCAAAATTTGTATTGAGTTAATTCCGCACACCAATGCTGAAATGTGCAGGAGCCCCATCATGTTAAAACCACATTCGATTGCGAATGGCAATTGGTACATGTTCCAACAGTTTTGGCAATTGTTCCTCCAGAAAGTTTTGGTAGACCTGGCCATATTGAGTCGAGGTGGAAGCATAACTGCATGCATAATTCAACTAGTAATGGGTTGAGCATTTCCAACATTTTTTCCTGTAGCAATTTAATGGTGAACTTTGGGCCACCCATTCTTTGGTAAAAATATTCAGTATGTTATCACCTATCACCCTATGAAGTTTGTGCACCGACTTCAAAGAAATCAAGGCCTCCTTGTATATATCCACTGAATATGTCCTACACTCCCCTGTCATTAGTTTGCGTGATCGCCTCTGATGCCCGAGGACGCGGGTTCGACCCCGGCCGAGGACGACGAGGATTTTTGCAGGGGGAAAATCCTGAGATCACGAAGGGAAGTAAAGCCGTTGGTCCTGTGTAGTCGTTTGCCGGCTGCACGTTAAAGAACCCTTGCGAGGCAAAATTTGCGGCCCCTATAACGCCGTCCTGAAATGACCATGGCAGTTGAAAAGGACGTTAATACCAAACAAACCAAACCAAACCAAACCTGTCATTAGTGTTTGCGATAATGAAGGAGATTACAGAGTTTGCGGCAGTGAATTTTCCCTTACGTTATACAGTCTCGTTAGAGTTATGCATAAGATAAGGTTTTATTCCAAACCTTAAGTTGATCATATAAATAAGTTTTATTCCAAACCTTAAGGTCGGAAATCATAAAAATATCTTCAGAGAGGAAGTTAATTATTCGCCCACGACTCTTAATTGCTCCGCTTTTGTAAATATAAATCTCTTTTAAATTGGTGGCATTTTAGCAGACCAAAATGAATAGATTTGTAACGTAAGAATCCGGTTTACTTGGCAAGATCATCAGCTAATCTCCACTGGCCGCTATTTGCGAGTGATTTCCCAATGATGTAAATATCGGAGATTTTCTGATTGGTTGCTTTATTTCTATAACTAAGGTAGATTTCGTTGTGCTTTTGACTTTTCTGGTATAATTATAACCATAAGCCCGCATTTTATAAGGGAAAAGTCATTGCGACAAACTTTCTAATGATACAACAGGGGAATGTGTATTCATCTTTCGTAATTACTGGGAGAAGTGCCATAAGTCATCAAAAGTCATATATGCATGTTCAAAATTTAATGAATACATTTTCCTTCACTATTGCACAACACAAAAACAGGAGAGTGTAGGACACGGCGGTGCGCGACCCCTGGCGCCATACGATAGTCGTTGTCCCGACGTTGCCAGGATCCCCCCCCCCCTTTCCCAGTGTCCCACGTTCCTTTGACGCAAATTTCATAATTTTACGTTCGTAACTTGCTGAGTATTCGTATTTTCGTGGATTTAGTACCAAAAGAATCAGCCTGTAGAATGGATAAGCAAGACAGATTTCAGAAGTGGGATGGGGATCTCTATATTCTTGATTAGTTTCAAGGTGTATTTCATAAATCCCCCTCAAGCGGATATCATTTGAGCGCTATTAATATATAAGGTGTCTCACCTAAAATGAACCAATAGCCAGTTTTTAAAATACAATCTAACAGAATACTTTCAATGTAAGAATTATTGTACTTTTATGTGTATTCCATTTCCAAAAAACCGACGCCATTTTCGAATATGGAAGTCAACTTTGAAATGTGCGATGAAACCCCTATTTTTAATGGTATTTTCAGATTGTACACCACATTTGAGAAATGTTTTATTCTTGGTGTTTTTTCCAATTGATCCACCGTTTAGGAGAGAGAGGCAGTGAAAAAACAGAAATTGTTCCTAAAAACAATGGATTATAAAATGGATAGCAACGTTTTTGTTTGAACGTAACATTTTTACAGTAATGCAAAACAATGGATGTACAATACATGCTGTTATAATAAATTTCAACTTTTGTTTACTTTTAAATTGATGAACAATTTCTGTTTTTTGCCTTTTTTTAAATCCAAATACGCCACACTTCACTGCCTCTGTTTCCTAAACGGTTGGATCAATTGAAAAAATACCAAAAAATAAAACATACCATTCTTGTATCTGAATATACCATTAAAAATAAGGGTTAACATTGCACATTTCAAAGTTGATTTCAATATTCGAAAATAACGTCGGTTTTTTTCGGAAATGGAATGCATATAAAAACTCCCTCACATAGAAGTACAATAATTCTTCCATTGAAAGTACTCTTGTCAGATTTGTATTTTAGAAGTTGGCTATTGGTTCACTGTAGGTGAGATACCCTGTAGCATTTGTTTCCTTTTCTAATGCTGTAACCAACATGCCCCATATCATGCAGTGAAGTATCATCAAAGAGCTTTCCAAACAGAAAAAATGGTGAAATCACTTCAAGAAACCACTTATTTTGTCATCATTCTAATTTTGGACAAAGTTTTAAATTTCAAATATCCTCATATTTTCATAGCACTTTCGTTTCGAAAGAATAATTTATTTCTTTTCTCTTTAATGCTATAAGAGAACTTTAAACCACAGTCCCATTTTAGAGAAATATAACAGGAATGAAGATAAGAATAATAATTAAAAAAAAAAAAAAGCGAGTAGACTGATGTAATTTTGAGGAGCTTGTATTGTTCTTTTTAATTCATAAGTTCTTTTGATTTTCTTATATACGCAGTTCGTTTTTTAGGCTTTTGGTAAAGATTTGCTGTATCCTCCAAACCACAAATTCTAATATACGGTGAATACAAACTCTGAAGTTTTTTTTTTAAATCATAAAAAATAACTAAAAAATATCGCCTACTCTATTTGCCTTGAGCGCCTATCTCCGATCTATTACACGTACATGGGTATAATAAATTGGACCGATTAAAGTACTATGAATCCCCCCTAAACAGCCCAATTTTCGTGCAGATAGCTGCAACCGAAACCGAGATATTCGCCGATGGTTGCAAACGAGTAAGCTTGAAAGAACATTAAAGATGACGTTATAAAAATTTTAAAATTAAATTTACTATTGGAATATCTGAAACATAAATTGTTAAATATAAGGGTCGTATAAATGAAAACGAAAATTTGTGTGGGAATAAAAAAAGACGACGTGTAGGATCGTGTAGGGTTTTCAACAATTGCGAAATCCCACGTGCAAATTCAACAATAGGTTGCAAGTGTTGCATCACGTGGGAAAGAACGATAGCTCGCGCTTCGAAACTCTGCGAGTGATCGGTTCGTCCAAACAGCAAAATGG
Organism: Rhysida immarginata; assembly: GCA_023313115.1. NCBI lineage: Eukaryota > Metazoa > Arthropoda > Chilopoda > Scolopendromorpha > Scolopendridae > Rhysida > Rhysida immarginata. Next base: position 631,239 of record JAHWFO010002669.1, read on the forward strand.
AATCAACGAAACAGGAACAGAGAGCGGTAATTCGTTTTTTGACATGTGAAGGAGTTTCAGTTTCTGAAATTCATCGTCGTATGCAGAACTTCTGTGGAAATGACTGCCTAACCTTCACTCGTGTTTGGGCATGGAGCAAGAGGTATTCGGAAGGACGGTAATCATTGCAAGATGATCAACGACCTGGACAAGCAAACCGCGCCATCAAGGATGATTCCACTATCTTAAAGGAAAACAGAAGAGTGACAATCGATGTCGTGGTTGCTAAAACTGGCCTTAGTCGTGGAACTGTTCACTCCATTATCAGGAACCATCTGCACTACAGAAAAATCTGTGCACAATGGGTCCCGCATCATTTGACATCAGAACAACTTGGAGTTCGAATGGCCATGTCCCTGCAACATTTGACTCGCTATGAACAGGAAGGAGAGAGTTTTCTCGACAGAATCGTTACAGGGGATGAAACCTTGTGCTTTCATTTCCAGCCCGAAAACAGACGTCAAAGTCGTCAATGGAAGCATTATGAGTCACCACCCCCGAAAAAAATCAAAAGCAATCGCAAACAGCACGGGGAAGGTGATATTGACCGTGTTTTTTGATCGCAAAGGTCCGATATGACTGGAACTTCTTGAAAAAAGGCACCACAGTTAACGCAACACGATATGGGGAAACATTGAAGGCACTGCGCGCGGCCATCAAATGCAAGCGTCCTGGACTTCTTACAGAAGGAGTGCTTCTTCTCCACGACAACGCGCGTTCTCACACCTCGAAAGCAACGGTAGACCTTATCAAAAAGTTCAACTGGAAAGCAATGCAGCATCCACCTTACAGCCCTGACTTATCCCCATGTGACTTTCACGTGTTTGGGGATCTCAAGAAACATCTGAAAGGCCGCAGGTTTCAGTAGGACGATGAAGTGAAGGAAGAAGTTTTGGAATGATTCCACACGCAACCGAAAGACTTCTTCCCTAAACCAATTACACGCCTTGTTACACAGTGGGATAAATGCCGTAACGCATTTGGAGAGTATTTTTAAATTCCTTGTATACACTTTGGATAAAATAAATAATTTTCGTTTTCATTTGTACGACCCTTATAATATGCTTAAAAATTTCATTCATTAAATATATCTAAAAATTTTCATTAATATTTCTGAAATTTTTATCAAAGCCCTGATAAAATGAAAAAAAAACGTGAAAATATAATAATGCCTTCGTTTGTTATTTTTTCTTGCTTTAAATTTTGTTTAAATTGTTTTCCACTAATCATGACGTGCTATGAAATTAATATTACATTAATTAAACGCGCACTAAAGAGAAGTCTGCTGTTTGAAATCAAAAATATTTTTTAAGGGCGTAAAAAAATATAGGAAGGAGAAAATGATAAAATGAAGTATTTTATGAAACATCTCCGTCCATTCCTCCCATAATACCCCTAGTTATTAGAGTGGCATTTTATAACTTCAATATCCGATGGATATAATTACTTGGTGATCCGTGTCCGGCAGGCAGCGCAGACAGGCAACGAAGTCGTTGCTGATCTTCCCGGTGCTAACGATCCCCCATCGAGTTGCCATTGCTTCCCTGCTGTTAGATAAACGGAAGAAAAGCCTGGAAATTTTCCGCCACATCATTAAATACAAGCCAATATGACAAATGGAGCCCCTAATGAATAGCAATGAGGTATTTACATACCTGTACGTGTGTTAAAAATTCTTCCGACGGGACGATTTAGCTCACCTTTTCTTATCTGAACGGGGATCGCTAAATGGAGTAGAGAATCCGGCGTTAAGGTTGAAAATTTCTTTGCAAACTGTTTTGTTCTATGGCGATAATTAGAACTTAAAGAAGATAAGATATCTCTATTGTCACCTTCATTAAATGTACAATAATCGCCGAGGGGCGAAAAAAACGACGAGGTTTAAATTAAAGATAGGCCCAAGGTCGTAAAGATAAAACTTTATTTATTTGCTGAAATGATCGGAAGATGGCGACTCCGTGCAAACAATGTCTTTTATTGTAAAGCCACCTCATTGTTGATACTTTTGAACATGAAACAGGAAATAAACATGCCCTATGCTGCAATCTTCTCGCAAGGAATGAAAATTAGCATTTGATTTTATTTATAATTTTATATATATATATATATATTTTTTTTTTATATTACATGCATTTCGCTACTACACTGTATTTAAGATCAAGAACAGATGAAGGGGGGAAGTATATTATAAAGTAATCTAATATAAAATGCCTATTAAGCTTCTGATTCCTCATTTTTTATTTATTTATTTTATTAATTTATTTTATTTATTTATTTAAAATTCAAAGCAGCAGGCTGGGTACCCAATAACAGCTTACAGCTAAGTAATTGCAATGTAAGAGAGAAATTAAAGTAAAATAAACTTATAAATTATATAAAAATGAAAATATTAATATGAAAAAAAATTTTAATCAAAGAAAAATAGTCAGGAATTATAGAACGAGTGAAATATTTTCAATAACAATTATTTTGAAAATGGTTATAATTCATTGCATTGATATCAGTCAAGTTTGGATATAATACTGCATAATTTAAACATTCTGTAGAAGGGTAAATTATTTACAATAGTTTTCTTTAGTAAAGGTAAATAAAAAATTTCATTGTTTCGGGAATTGAGCTTGGGAATTGTTCTACCGCAAGATTTAGAGCCCTGAGTGGAATGCTCGATTAACAGAATAAGGGGAGTACGGCTCTTGCTCAAGACCATTGTTGAAACGATGAATTATTTCATATTGTTGGATTTTCGCTAACGCAATGATTTGTCTTCAGAGCAATGATTAAATTTAATTCTTATGTTACAAGATTTTATTTTTATTAATTTATGTATTTATATTATTGTATTTATTCATTTAGTCTAGTTTATTTAATTAATTAATTATTCGCTTTGTTTTATTTTATTTTTTGTATTTATTTATCATTTAATTAATGTATTCTTATATTAGTTATATTATTTTATTTATTTATTTTTATTTAATCAATTCCATCATATTTGTTTCATTTTATTTACACATTAATTTTTATGGCTTTTTCATTGAAATGCCAAAATGTATAATGCTTAAACATTACAGCAATACTGCTCTTGATTCTAGTTCTATGCTTATAAGGAGATTCAGCTTTGGATTCAAAAGTGTTTGGTTCATCTTTGGATTTTATGGCGTCTAACCATTAATAAAAATAGACTTATTAAATTAATCACACAATTATAAATAATTTTTTGAACTTATCTTATTTTTATCTTAACAAATTAATTTAAAAAGAAAACCGTAAATTCGGTAAAAAATATTATAACATACGAATCCTTCTTTTAAAAATAACATGAATTTAGCATGATTTTAGAAATATCATATTTAACGTAATTTGAAAGTAACATGCATTTAACATAATCGAAAATTAATAAAACAGTTTTTAATTTTCTTGAATGGGAATTGAATGGATTTTCAGCGCTCAGTGTGTGATCTTCGTCTTCTTCATCATCCCACCAGTCGTTAGCAGAATCCTTAAAAATTCTTGTTTAAATAATTATGCAGTCGAACCTCGATAAGTGGACAGCCTCGGAACTGGAAGAAGATATACACTTTCAAGCAGGGAGTTTTCTTTTAAAAAAATACACTACTCAACGCTATTTGATTTAAACAGTGTCTAATGTTTAATTTAACAATATATAGTTATCAGTTATCACAAAACAAAAGAATATTCCACTTTTGTATTCATATTTGTTGATGGATTTATTTTCAATCACTGATCCCACAAGTCTCCTGTCGTCCATAGAGTAAATTAAGCTAACTAAATGCTATATTATACAGAAACTTTATTATTCCTTAAATTCCCAATTTTGAACCTTATCTTTACATCATCAAGACATACATACATATCAGTGCCCTGTTCAACATTTCTATCTCCTAACTGTACCTTCTGTCAAAATTTCTTCTGTCTTCCAACTGTATCACCTTCCTACCTACAATATCCGTGCCTTGTTCAACATTTCTTCTGTATTCCATCTGTATTTCACCCGTCTTCCGTCTGTCTATCTACAAGATGCAATTTCTTCCATCCCTCAACAAGTTTACTTTCATCAGAACTTACACTGAAGAGCAAAGCATTATGACCGCCTACTCAATAACGCGTTGCGCCACCTTTGGCCTGCAAAACAGCTGCAACACGCCTTGGCATATGCCACAAGTTCTTGGTAGATGACTGGAGACAGATTGTACCAAATGTCTAAGCAGCGGCCACGCAAAGTCGAGATATTCCCACATGGTGACGTTTGAGCTCGGAGCCGCCGCTCCATGACATCCCAAATGTGCTCTATCGGCTTAAGATCCGGCGAGTTAGTTGGCCAGGACATTAATTGGAATTCATCCTTATGCCCCTCGAACCACTCCAACACAATAGACCTTTTTACCGAAAACTTTGGCCACAGCGGCGCTATTGTCGTTTGATATTATTTGCTCGAGTGTAATGGCGGCAGACATTGCTTTACCCAATAAAGAGTTGAGTTTTCACCTTTTTACCGCAAACTTTGCCCACCGCGGCGCTGTTCTTGTCGTTTAATGTTTGATCGAGTGTAATGGCGGCGCTCATTGATTACCAAATAAAAAGGTCTATTCGAGCCTTGTTAAAATGGGACGTTGTCCTGCTGGAAGATTCCATTTCCAGTTGGAAAGACAGACGCTATGTAAAGGTGCAACTGGTCCGCAGTGATGTTCAGATAGTCCGCAGCTTTCATGGACCGTTCTACCACAACTACGGGTCCCAGAGCCGCCCATGAGAACGTCCCCCAAAGCATAATACCGCCACCATCAGCCTGTGTATGACCTGCTGTACAAGGGGGGGGGGGAGTCGGCGAACCCTGTACAGCAGGTCATTCTTGGACCGACGTGATGAATAAGAAATCGTGATTCATCCGACCAGGCAACTGTCTTTCACCTATCCGTGGTCCAGTTTCGATGTTTCCGGGCCCACTGTAGGCGTAGTTGACAATGACACTTGGTCAACAGAGGCACACGAGTGAGACGTCTGGCACGCAGTCCCATATCCAACAGTGTCCGCTGAACTGTGTGTTCCGAAACACTTGCACTTGGACCTGCATTGGATCTGTATTGGGCTACCAGCTGAGCCACTGTCTGGCGCCGATCTTGCTTTACAAGTGGGACAGTCTCCGACGTCCTTTTTGTTTGATGACACTTAGGCGATCGTCCGCACGAAAATCTAATAACTGGAGGCGCCAGCGCTACCCGGAGCCCCACTTTCTCTATTTTCAGACAAATCATGGGCCTTGTTCCCTCTCAACGGCCGCGGTTTCACCGTTATTTATCCGCTTTGCATAAATACTAACAACGGCAGATCGTGAACAATCTACCAGTCGTGCAGTTTCGGAGATACTTGTTCCGAGTCTTCGGGCCATTACAATCTGCCCTCTATCAAATTCGCTTACATCAGCAGCCTTTCCCATCACTCGCAAAATTAAGTGCAAGACCGATTCCTTACCTTCTCCAGCAGCAGTTAAATACCATTCCCACTTAATTACTTGCCTTCCATGTCGAGAGTACACTCAAAGAGGGGTTAAAATCCATGTCAGAGAGCGGACGGGCTGCCCACGCCTCATTGATGCCAGAGGTGTTTGCCAGGTCACCCGGCTTGCAACTGCTGACCGAAGGGCGACAGCGGTTCAAATCACCATGCGGTACTACCAGGGATGTCCCACAACTGTGTCTGTGACGACAATTCGGCGAACCTCGGCAGTTTCATTACTTTCGGAGTAGGAGGCCACGACGGCTGCCTTCTTGACAGCTGCACATCATCGGAAACGCCTAGCCTGGGCCAACCAACATCGACATTGGACCGCTGAGGACTGGCGAAGGGTTGCCTGGTCCGACGAGTCACGGTTTCAACTGTATCAGGCCGATGGTCGTGTACGTGTCCGGCGCAGGCCACACGAAACCATGGACCCCGCTTGTCAGGTGGGAACCACTCAGGCAGGTGGAGGCTCCATACTTCTCTGACATCCACTCTGGGTGCTACTTCGATCTGCTTGGGGACCACCTGCACTATTTTTACCCCGCGGGCGACGGCATCTTCCAGCAAGATAATGCACCTCCACACGCGACCCTTGTGACACGGCAGTGGCTGGAGGGACATGCTACCAACTTCACGACAAGGATTTGACCTCCACGTTCCCCAGATTGCAATCCCATTGAATATTAGTGGAACGTCATCGAACGATCTGTCAGGTCGTCACTAACAAAACTGGTAAATGCAGCAACGTTATGGAGTGCAGTGGAAGCGGCATGGTTTGCAGTGTCTGTGGTTGTGTTCCGGGGTCTGGTAGACTCTCTTCCATGACGCGTCGCCGCCCTTAATCGGGCCAGAGGGGGCCCAACACGTTATTAGGCAGATGTACCATGACATTTTTGTGAGTGCGTATAATCATGATAGAAGAAGAAATAGAGGAGTTTGCATAAAAAAATGTAATGCAAATCTAATAGATGCGTTTTCGTAGAGAAGTCTGAAATAGTTGCAGCTCGACGTCGTTTCTGGAAGAGATTAGAAAACAAACCCATCCTATATATTTGGATGAAACGTGTATTCATATAATTGCTGCTTTCGGAAAGTGCTGGCAAAATAACAATGAAAATGAAGTTTTAGAAAACTGTAGTAAAGGAGCAGGATTTATTGTTCACGCAGGAGGGGAAAAAAGATAAGTTAAAAATGCTGGCCTTTGTTTTCAAATATGGAACTCGTACGGTGATTAGCATGAAGATGTGATTTCTGAGAATTTTCAAAAATGGTTAACAAATAATTTAATGCCAAACCTTTCAGTTTGTGCAATATGCATACTCCGCTTGTAATAGCCACAATATAAAGTCTGTATGAGGTCAGATTTCTGGAAATGGCATACGAAATATAGAAAGCCGACCATAACGTCAACTTTGAAGACATTGGCAACGTCTCCTTCCCGGATTATTACTCCCCCCCCCCAAATCTTTTGACAATCTTCAATCATATTATTTTTTCATAATGTGGAAGACCTCTTGGGTTAGTCAGGCTTCTTGCCTACTTCATTTGATTTCATTTGGAATTTATTCTGGAAGGGTGAGCCTCGTGATAGCACTGCTTCTGTCCCACCTGAACAAATATACACTTCACTGTTCGATTGTCAGATCACTGGGTTTCATATGTGTAGCTTTTTTATTTAGTGATATACTCCAAGCTCAGACAATCGTCAGTCAAATTTCCCTCCACCAAGAGGAGGTAATTTTATTCGTTCATACTGTGGATGACCTTTGTGGGTATATCAGGCTTCCTTTGAAATATGTTTATGAAGAATGATATTATGGAAGTTATGCTTCAAATTTCACTCCAATACAGATATACTACACTGTTCGATTGTCGGTTGTCATTCGGAATTTAGTACAGAGCATCCTTCTGTGAAGACACCCAGCTTTCGGTGCAACACATAAATTTTCTCTAAAATATACCGTTTAGTTAGCTTAATTTACTCTATGAGGTAAATCAAAATGCACGAGAGGAGACTTGTGGGATTAGTAGTTGAAAATAATCCATCAACAAATGCGAATGCAGAAGTGGAATATTCTTTTGCTTTGTGATAATGATAATTTTATATTGTTAAATTAAACATTAGACATAGTTTAAATCAAATAGCGTTGAGTAGTGTACTTTTTTTAAACGAAAACCCCCTACTCCGGATAAGTGGCTATTTTCTTCCTATCTCGAGGCTATCCACTTATCGAGGTTCGACTGCATAATTTTTCAAACACGAATTTTTAAAGATTCTGATGACGACTGGTGGGATGATGAAGAAGACGAAGATCACATACTGAGTGCTGAAATTCCATTCAAATCCCATTCAAGAAAATTAAAAACTGTTTTATTAATTTTCGATTATGTTAAATGCATGTTACTTTCAAATTACGTTAAATATGATATTTCTAAAATCATGCTAAATTCATGTTATTTTTAAAAGAAGGATTCGTATGTTATAATATTTTTTACCGAATTTACGGTTTTCTTTTTAAATTAATTTGTTAAGATAAAAATAAGATAAGTTCAAAAAATTATTTATAATTGTGTGATTAATTTAATAAGTCTATTTTTATTAATGGTTAGACACCATAAAATCCAAAGATGAACCAAACACTTTTGAATCCAAAGCTGAATCTCCGTATAAGCATAGAACGAGAATCAAGAGATCATACAATTTGGCATTTCAATGAAAAAGCCATAAAAATTAATGTGTAAATAAAATGAAAAAATTTTGATGGAATTGGATTAATAAAAATAAATAAATAAAATAATATAACTAATATAAGAATACATTAATTAAATGATAAATAAATACAAAAAATAAAATAAATAAAGCGAGTAATTAATTAATTAAATAAACTAGGCTAAATGAATAAATAAAATAATATAAATACATAAATTAATAAAATAAAATCTTCTAACATAAGAATTAAATTTAATCATTGCTCTGAAGACAAATCATTGCGTTAGCGAAAATCCAACAATATGAAATAATTCAGCGTTTCAACAATGGTGTTGAGCAAGAGCCGTACTCCCCTTATTCTGTTAATCAGCATTCCACTCAGGGTTCTAAATCTTGCGGTACAACTATACATGCAATTGGACATAATTAAGAAATTTAGAAGAGTAAATGATATTATGATAGAGCTTAAATAAATAGCAAACATCAAATATAAACCTTCTCTTAGATAGTTTATCACATGTAAAATATTTTAGAAGATAAATATTAGTTATATGCATATTATTATTTAAAACTGTAGGATGAAAGAGTTTGAAAAGATTACGCAAGAAATTTGTTTGTACTTTTTCCAAACTCAATTGCAATGCAACTGAAAATGAGACGGAGACCAAATGGTGGAAAGATATTCTAATATTGGTCTTACTAAGACATTAAAAAGAAGCACTGAAAAGTTAATATTACTAAAGCTTAGAGAATTTCTAATGATAAAGGATGTAATTTGGTAAGGTGTAAAGTAGGAAGTCCATTGCTTGACCGGCGAAATCATAGGTTTCAAACTTCGTCTCTATATGCATGGATGACTGGAATAGGCCGAGAAATTGGCCTTTCTTCTACTGCGATCTATTATGACAAAGAAAATAAAGGAAAGCGAATTAAACAATTTTCGAATTTAAATAGGAAGTTCTACAAATATATTTTTCAAATTAGATGCTAATTTTCTGCCTCCGTTTCCGTCCCTTTGTTACGCCCCCGCGCAAGCCCGACCGTGCTTTATTCACACGAAATAAAGGAATAAATGAAATATCGTGATCAAGGCCATTACCCACTCCTTTGCTGGAATAATAGTACAATTATTTGATAGAAAATCCTCCGCTTTTAAAAACTCTGATGCAAACATGACTAAAATGGAACAGTTTAGGCTAATGCAAATTTTATGCATCAACAATCAGGCTGGGCATTTCAAATCACGTAACTAGAACTCATTTCTATACCGGTATCCAAAAGTTAAGCATAATTGTAAAAAATAACATTTAAAGGTTCAGATCCAGAAAAACGACAAACGTTGGTATGGAAATATCATGTAAATCAGTTAGACGGATTATCTCAAAAATGCAAATTTATGCAAATTTATGCAAATTGATCAAAGTGCAATAAATACAGTAAAGTAAACTATAGGGTCACGTTCCACACTCTTCCAAGCCACACTAGGAGAACACCTTGTTATCGTAAATTTTGCATTTAATATGGACCAAATTGAGCTTGTCATTAACGGCAGAATAATCGGAAGACTCGAAGCAGGTCAGTCACGAATGGAAGTCTCCAGAGAACTGACTGTTCCACAAAGTGTAATTTCCAGATACGGAGGCTGTTCTAAGACACAGGAGATTCTACACGTCAAACAGCGCAAGGTCCCTCAAAGGTTACAACAATTCACCAGGACGGGATATTTGGAATTAACTGCAAGATATCGGAGGATCCTATTTGCCAGGCAGCTATCTAACAAGGTTGCAGCTGCCTCAGAAACAAGAGTTTCCAGACAAACAGTTTACCGGAGGCTAAAGAAAGCTAGTCTTTATGCCAGACGTCTGGCAGTTTGTGTCCCGTTCACCCTGTGAGTCGTAGGGCCCTTTTAAACAAGAGTCGAGAACATCGTAACTGGACTTTAGATAAGTGGAGCAACGTGCTATTCACTGATGAGTACAGTTTCAGCCTACAAAGCGATTCTCGTCGAACCACGATCTGGAGAGAACGTGGAACCCGTTATAATCCCAACAGTCTCAAGGAAAAGATCCTGTATGGCAGCAGTGGAGTTATCGTTTGGGGAGATATCATGCTAAATGAACGCAAGAGCTCACATCTTTGGCAGAAGTACCGTAAATGGTCGGAGATAGAGAGACGAAATACTGGAAGGTCATTTAGAGATTTCAGAGGTGCCATGGGTCCAGATTTTATTATAATGGACGATAGTGCACTTCTCCACTGAGCTTTGCTGGTGGAAAATTTTCTGCAAAGTGAGGATATCCAACGCATGAATTGACCAGCAAGATTTCCGGCTATGAACCGTGGGATGAATTGAGTACGCGTGGGATGGACTAGGGAGACGAACTGCATTCCGACAGGCTCCACCAATGGCCATTCCTGAGCTCATAACTGCTCTTCGCTAGGAGTGAGATGGTTACCAACCGAGCTCTTGAACAACCTCATTAAAAGCATGGGATGCCGGTGTATGGCTTGTGTGGCTGCTAGGGGAGACCATTTGATAATGAAAAATGATGCTTTCTTTACGACCCTGAAACCAACGTCCACATCTTTGGACCAGGAAATCATCGGTGCTTCATCATGATAATGCGCCGGCTCATCGATCGTTTCTTGTGCAGAAGTATCTGGCAAAATACGGAGTATCTGTACTTCCACAAGTTCCTTACTCACCTGACATGACCCCATGTGACTTTCATCTCTTTCCTGGAAAGAAGACAAAGCTGAAAAGGCATCATTTCCAATCAGCGGAAGAGATCAAGCTGGCTGAGACGGAAGCTCTGAAGAAGGTGGCAACTGAATAAAGGTCTACAGCCCACCTTCGACAAAATGTTGAACATTGGCAAAAATGTATAATTGAGAAAGGGCATTACTTCGCAGGCAAGAGTGCTTAAAATATGTTCTGTCCCATACTTTTTTCCCGAAGCAAAGTTTGGGAACTTTTTGAAACTACCTCGTATGTGTATTCTCAATCTGCAACCATTTCAGTATTCCCCATGTGTCCGGATTTTTGGGACACCCTGTATAAATGAATAATGTGCTAATTCTCATATTCTTGACGTATGAGCCCTTGCTTATTTCCATCAAAATATTTCGACTTAATATTAAAAGTGCGCAGCTGTATGCATCTCTAATTATGAGGGTGGTTATTGAGCAGAATCTTGAGATAAGAGGCCTCGCCCGAAAAACATAAATATTTAATAAATGCAGTTATATATTCTGAACATAATGCTAGGAGCTTTTTAAAGCTTTCGTCAAAATCTGCTATGTTATCATCGATTTTTCTCTACGCCAATCTTTCTCTCCATTCGTCTATGCACACACTCATAAATTGATTCCGACCAAGTCAAAAATTTAAAATTCTCACCATAAATTTATTAAGAACAATTTTTTGTTTTACTTTGATAATGGAAAATTACTGCGTCTTATTACTACTTGTTTCTCTTATGAGACGCAATACTAATATTTATTGCCCTTTGTAATTCATCCTTGCATCTAATGTTCACGAGGAAATAAAATCAAAAGTGTGTATTAAACATCTCAATTTGTCTTCAAAATGTTACTCTTTTTTTTTCTTTTTTTTTTTTTTTTGCTTTAGCGACAAGCAATTTAAAATAACAGTTTTTCAATACATCACGAAAAAAAATCAATTTTCTTTATGAAAGTACTGTTTTTCTAAATTTTCGCAAAACGGCAACTGAGAAATACTGAGCTAGAAAGTAGGTGAAATAATCAGGATTACATGCCAGGACCTCTGAGAAAAAGTATAAAATGAAAAAGTTCGGGGAATATCTTTCCCAGAGGATGATATCGTACTCGAGAAACTTTGATGATATTTGACTCTCGCTATTTTAGGACGGAAACAAGAAGTGATTTTTAAATTAAGCATAGATAAGATTAAATATTATTTCGAATATTGTATTTATTTCCTTAATAAATAAGTGTGGAAAGAAAGCATGTAATTCTAACTTGTGCTCAACATTAGCTCGGGGCCTCGGACAGCCGTGCAATTCAAATACAATAAAATATAAGTAAAGAATGGAAAAGAAAACGAAGTTTTGAAATTTTAATTTTCTTAATGTTAGTTATAATTTTTTATTACATTCATTATTACAATCAGCATCTGTTTAAAACCAGTTAAATAATTACTTTTTAAAGGCATTACGAGAATTTATTCTAATCAAAAGGTTTTTAATGGATTAGATTTCCTGAGCTTTAATATTGTATTACCTAATTGAATGAAATTATAGAAGCACATTCCAGTGTTTATGAACATTTTATATTCTTCTAAAAAATTATATGGTTGTTCAAGCCATTGGCGTCATGTTGTTTTTTCTTCTTTTTTTTCATTTTTTTTCTTTTCTGGTCTTTTTATCTGTGTGTGTGAGTCTGTATGTGTGTGTGTTCTTATTCAAGACATTGTAGAAACTTTTTTCATCAAACTCAAATTATTCGGAAAAACCTCCTTCCTCTATCTTAAAGGACGAAGTAAATCAATAAAATTTTCATTTTGTTAATTAATATTATATATGAATACCTTCTTATCAACATCCGTATTCTCGATTTTGTTCTTCTTAAAGTGCGAGTTTTTAAAACTTCTTATAAGATAAAATCTGAAGAAGATATATCAAGATATATTTTAATAAAAATAATTGCTTTATTTTTATCATTTCAGTATCAGTTGTTAAACATCAGAAATTTTAAATCAAATTTGAAATCACTTATTAATAATCGAAATTAATAAAATTCGAGTTAAATGTTAAGATACTTTGGTTGACATGATTAATTTTATGTTAATTAGTTGTATTTTTTAAAAATGAGCTAAGCTTATTATTGTACGAGAAATGACTAGACGAAATCGAAATTTCGATATTAAAAATTACCGAGAAAGGTGCATTAGCCTTTGGTGTTGGGTAAGATTTCGTCATCTCTGCGTGAGATTTTGAAAATGGAATCTCCTACAGGAATTGACATTGACATTCTAATGAATATCAGGAAGCACTTGACTGAAATCTTATGAACATCCAAAACTCTTGAATTCAAATTGCTATCGCTATTATGATTCCAATTGAAATATGTTTAGATCTTCAGATGTCCTAATTGAATTACTTTGGCTCTATTCAATTCCCTGAGGGAAAGCCATTCACTACAGCTGTTGAACTTTATTAAGGGCTTTGTGGAATCAAGCGTAGAAATAACCAGGAACCTCCCTATAAAGGAAATTAAATAATGTTACGCTATTGAATTCAATAGTGTTATTAAATTATTCGTTTATAATTTATTTGTACGATAATGCCGTTAGTACTCTCGAACGAAAATTCGTGTTTATTTTCTCATTTAATAAACACACTTTCATACAGTTTTTATAGTATTATTAAAGAATTCTTAAGTGATTTTGTCCTAATAAATCAAACCACAATTACTTGGGTTATATATGATTATAAAAAAAGAATTACTGCCATTTTATATATTACAATCTTACAGCTCTAACAGACTTTCCATTTCATTTTTGCAGGTTTAAAAAATCGATTGGCCCTCCCTTTATTTTCACTTTTTTCTTGTTAAATTTTTGATATCATTAGTCTCGTCGCATTTCTCAGGGGAGAAAATTTGAAAATTTTATGAGGCCATTTTAAATTTTCACGGCCTCAGTGAGCTGTTGGTTATTTATTTTAATAATAATAGAGGTATACGAAGATTTTCATAAACCTCTGATAATGCAATCTTTCTCAGATTTTTTTTTTGTTTAACTTTATTCTCACATGCTGTCTACAAAAAAAAGCAGAAAATTTTAAAAAGATATCGTTAGAAATAGAAATATAAGACAGCGAAACTAGGATAACAACAAAGTAAGAAAAGAAACCACTATTCCACATAAATGAATTTTATAAAATAAAATCTATGTACGAGGCGTATTGAAAGTAAGTTCCGTTTTGTAATAAAAACAAAATTACTACATGTATATATATTTCAAAATTTTTTCTTTACCAGGTTCTCTATACCTTTAATAATTTTTCCACATAGTTTCCAAGTTTATTTAAACACTTGTCACAGCGTGCAATGAGTTTCTGCATGCTCACTTCATAGAAGTCCGCCGCAGGTGAGGAAAGCTAAGCAGTTTTCACTTCATCCGCTGAAACGCAGGCTGCCGATGAACTCCTTTAGATCCCGGAACAAGTAGTAGTCACTGTATGGGAGGTCCGGACTATTAAGCCCGTTTTCCATTTAGCGACTCTTTAGACGGGTGGTCAAGTTGTTTCCAACCAAAAGATTTGATTAAACGGGACTAGCAAAAAATTTACGAAAAATTGGTAATTTCTATCTAAGATATACAGGGTGTTTCAAAATTACACCACCAAACTTGGCAAAACGTTAGAGGGGATGAATTTGAACATCTTTTGTTAATAACGTTTTATTCTAAAATGATTCTGCAGTACGTGGATTCAATTAATTAACATGAACGGAAACACTGTTAACCTTTAACACGTTTAATGGTAACACAATGAGCCAAAACCGCTTTTCCACAACAAAATATATATCCAGGCGTAATAAATATTTTGTTGTGGAAAAGCGGTTTTGGCTCATTGTGTTACCATTGATGTTATTTATCCACAGTTAAGGTAATTTGGTTTTTCATTTTGTTATATATTTAATACGTTTATTCACATCATTACAAAGAACATTAATTGGACAAGTCAGTAATGTCTTATTACTACATAATGTGCTCGGAATGTCGACCACCTGTTTCAATGCAAGTCTCACATCGTCATAACATGGAACGGGTGAGACTTTATTAATCGACTAGCAGAGACAGGGTGAGACCGGGTTATTTCTGCTTCCGGTTCTCATCGCTGAAACACTCCAGGCATCTCGTTTACCATCGCTGCAGCAGCCACCACACGTGCCACAAGATCGTCCTGTGACTCAACAGGTGTTCTCATTCACCACACTTTTCATATGTCCCCAGATGAAGTAGTCCAGACCTGTGATGTCAGGTGACCTGAGTGGTCAGTTAATAGGACCTCCACGACCGATCTATTTGTTTGGAAATCTTGCATCAAGGTAATCACGTACTTCCCGGGAGAAATGGGGTGGTGCCCCATCATGCTGGTACCACATGTCTCGGCGAACTGTCAGTGGTATGTCTTCCAAGAGTTCTGGTAACACATGCTGAAGAAACATGTTGTACGTATGCCCAGTTAAGGAAATACTTTCTGTACTAACCATTTTATTTACACATTAATTGCTTTCTGTACTAACCATGTGTCTAATTGCATACTACTGTATAGATTTAAAGGAATGAACCATTATTCTGCGGTGGGTAAATTAATGTTATTCAAAACATTAAGCAATACTGTCTTTTTGCTAATGGGACTCCGAATAATCAGGATGAAACAGTGGAATCTTTGTACTGTAGCTGACTGCACAGTCATTTTAGAATAAAACGTTATTAACAAAAGATGTTCACATTGATCCCCTCTAACGTTTTGCCAAGTTTGGTGGTGTAATTGGTTAACTTTTTTATTTGTTAACCAATTTTTAAAATTCTTTTTGTATTTGATACTTACATTTTTCCTCTATGTAATGCACTATTCACTTTTCGACATAATCCTCATCCCTTTCCACGCATTGCGCCAACGCGTGACTAGTCGGGTGAGCCCGTCGGAGAGGAATTCCGGGGTTGTTGTCGACACGAGGATTGAATGGCATCTTTCACCTGGTCGTCAGAATGCAACTCGATGTTCCTTAAGATGCTCTTTCTTCTTTAGGGAGTGGTGAAAGTCGCAAGGTGCAAAGTCTTTCATTTCTGAACTGCAGTTTTTCATCTTTGAACTGTAGGCGCTGCAGCGCCTCTGGGTGTGTGGCGATCATGTGCAGGCGGGCGTTATCGTGCTGCCGAAGAGGATCCAAAGCTGCCATTCAATGCAAAACGATACGCGGTACTTTAAAATGATACTATAGTTATAGACGATGATGGACGGTTATGATTTTTACAGGATATTTACACCAGGATTTGTACTATCAAATGGCATCATCATCATTGCGGAGGCAAGTGGAGCTCATAAAAAAAATTAAAAGACATAAACACCTTGGTACATTGTGAGCCATTCAGTTTGAAAGTGACG
Organism: Rhysida immarginata; assembly: GCA_023313115.1. Classification (NCBI taxonomy): domain Eukaryota; kingdom Metazoa; phylum Arthropoda; class Chilopoda; order Scolopendromorpha; family Scolopendridae; genus Rhysida; species Rhysida immarginata. The sequence goes on from JAHWFO010002669.1 coordinate 647,664, forward strand.
ATCATTATTTATTCGGCTTCTTTTTGTTCGAAAAAGAGTAAAAATAAAATCAGATTCTTAAAAACAAGTATGCGTACTGGGGCATACAAATTATAATGCAATTTCATTAAAGCGATTTTTTCATACTTTTTCATAATTTTCAGAAAAAATGTAAATGGGGATTGAAATTTCATATCGAATAAAGAAGAAATGGTTATAAAAAATTAGAAAACTGCAATTTTTATTTTTGAGGTTTTTTCGCCTCGGCATCACTGTGCGGTGGTAGAAGACTTCTATGAAGTGATCATGCAGAAGTTCATTGAGCGCTCTGATAAATGTTTAAATAAACTTGGAAACTATGCGCAAAAATAGTTAAAGGTATATAGAATCTGGTAAAGAAACAAATTGGAAACAAAATTACTAATATATGTATAGTTTTGTTTCGAATACGCTTCGTACATTTCGGAACAACATCAGTGAGAAACAAGTCAATTTCTTCCTTTGATGATATCGTTAGACTTTGAAAATATAATTCTTATGTCCAAAGAGGAGTAATTTTGACACAAATAAAATAAACGCATCGGCGATATTAGAGGATTAAATAATGATAACGTTTATATTGATTTCTTTTTAGATGTTTTCCCCAACTTCCTTGCCTTGGCCAAAAATACCTTAAGCAGCTTTAATTTCATCTTAGCTTCTTTAAAATCACTTCCGTGAAACCCATTTATAGTTTATCAGTTTTCTCGGTGACAACAAAGGATATTTTTTAGCATCCAGTATCCAAATCTAGTGTGCAAAAATAAAACATTTGGCATTTAAAAACTTTCTACCATCACTCTACTACCATCTCTCTTAGTGCAAGTAAAGGTCCGAGTTTATTATATTATATATATTATAGTTGATACACATTTCGTTGATACACGTTAATTTTTGATTACTGATCTACTGAAAATGCCAGCGAAGTATGAAGTGTACAGAAGTGTATTCTGTTCATCAGGCATCGTAGGGCTACATCTATGGTGAACGCGTACTGTCTTACCTTATCGATTTTCAAAGGGAGCAAATTCTAAATCTCCACTTTATTAGGTGTATCAAGTATACTATATATTATAGTATCGAGAGCCTGCCTGTGACAGCATGCACTGTTAAAGGTAAAATATCGTCTGCTAAACACCGCAGTGGGAGGAAGTGCAAGCTGAATCTAACAGTAAGGAAAAGACAATCACTATGACTGTGACTGCAAAGCTGAATCTCCATCTTCGTAATTCCGTTTGACCAAAACAGGCGGAGGGAACTTCACAGATAGAATTTTCAGGACCAAGCTACAACGCTAAGCCAATGATGACGCTAATTATAAAACACGGAGAAAAACGACAAATGAAACAAATAGTGAATATTGGAAATTCGACAAGTCATGCTTTACATATTCTCAGAAGTTTACTATCGGACGAGCTTTTATGAAAAAGTTTATGATTATTTAACAAAATTAATAGGAAAAAGAGATATAAAATTCATCCATTGAATAAAAAAAAGGAAAAAAAAATCGGTGATTAACATAATCTATAATAACACCATTTAAGAATATCTATCCATGTTTTGATTACATTTTAGAAAGAAATTTAGCCAAACTTTATGAAAACTTGAAAGAACTTTCATAAATTTGAAATATTTCCTCTTTCGTTCTTATTATTTCACCACCCTCTTCATATAATACAACGATGGACCAGGAAGTAATAAGGAAAGAAAGTGATAAGTAATTTGCGTCAAATTCTAAAGAAAGATTATAAATTGTTTTGATTCTTCGAATTTAATAGATTTTTCCAGTTTTCGATGGAATCGAAGGTTGCTGCGAACGCACTTAAAGAAGGCTTGCATAATTGTAACATAAAGTATGGTAAAGTTTCGTCTCGATTTAACCATAATTTGAAGGCCCGGTTATCATTTTCAAAGACAAAGTGATTGACAAATTTCGAGCAAATAATTATTTTCCTCATGGCCAGAAAATTATTTTCCGCAGACGACATTTTTCAGGATGACGACGTCCTTATCCATATTTCTGGCAATGCCGAATTTCGGTTTGAGGAATATGGTGAAGACGAGGTTAAACATTTTTTCCTGCCCAATATAATCACCATACTTCAAACACCATGGAACCACTCTTTTCTGTTAGGAAAGCAAAGTTAGAAATCGATGTTCTCCTCCCTGTATCTCTCAAGGAACTTGAACAGATTCTATAATACGTGATGATGAATGGTATAAAATTCCATTGACCAGCTTCTAGGAATTGCAGGGTCGGCCTGAGGACGATCTTGGACTTGTATGCTTCCATTCTTAAGCAAATTCAGGCTGAATATGCGTATCACATAATATTAATAACGATGTAAATATCAAGTTAACTTTAGGGCATTATTAATGTTTCCGTATAAAAATAAAGTAAACAAGAGAAAGCATTTCACTTTGGAAGTATTTATAAGTTATACTTGAATGAATATAATGATAACCAATTAACTTCCATAATTTAATGTAAAAATTAATAAACAAAATAATAAAATAAACAATAAAATAAAATCTCCTGGGGGGAGGCCGTCGCCTGGTGGGCTTTCACTGAACACACAACTCCTGTGAAGTTAAGCAACATCAGGCACGGCTATTCACTGGATGGGCGACCATCAGTGACACGCGATCTTCACCTCCCCCCCACCCCGGCTGCTGCAACCATCATACAACAGTCGTCAATCCAGGTTCATCCAGGGACCCAACTCGTGGTCTCTGACCATACAAGTCCTGGATGAACGATTGGATTTCATTAAATAAATAAATAAAAATCTTGCAACATTCCAAGAAGAAGCTTTAGCTGTGATGTAGAAGTAATATTAAATTAGAGAATTTAAAATCTAGCTAAAATTACTAATAAACAACGGAAATTCATTTAATTCTTTCCAAATTTACGTCTATTTTATTGCTCAACGCAGTACAATAATTGAGTAATTGAGTTATTGAGCCTCGACAAAGAAATTATCACGTGCGCGTGCCCATGTCAACAATGCTTAAAAGATGAATAGAAAGTAACTGTATTCATTCTTGACGAATCGATTGTTATATGACATGCCATTATCTTGGTTTTCTTTACGGTCACTGTTTTAGCACGTAATTCGACTTGAAGGGTCCACAAAAAAGCCTGAAAAGTTGATACAATCGAGCTAAGCGTACATTCTTTAAGTAACTTTCTGCTAAAGCTCCTAATAAAATCTTGTAAACATTCCAAGGAGGAGCTTTAGCTGTAAAGCAGAAATACATTTATTAACAAGAAATTAATCCCCCCGAATAGGGTATAGGCAGGTAGCGGTCCCTGCGGTCATATATTTTTGCCCCTTTGTCTGCATCCCCACTCCCTCCAATTTTGTAATCAAAAAGTTGATTTTCTCGAACATAGTATGTACAAAATGTAAAAGAGCTCTGTCTTCTTTCCTTTCTCATCATTTCCGATCGAATGTGTTGCCATAGTTTTAAAAACCGAGTGATTGCCGCCCCCGCAATTCCTACCTCACTGGAACAATTTGGCTTAAACTTCATAGTAATGTAGATCTTGCCTAGAGGAATGTGGCTACTGAATTTCACTCCTTTATGCACCTAAATATCCCAAAGCTTTTGTCCCCTCTGACTCCCACTCCAGTAATTCCGACCCCAGTGCACCAATCAAAACTAAACTTAATAGTGAAGGTGGACATGCCCATAGTAAACTACACTGATTGGAAGAAAGTAATTGGACACTTTCGATTTTAGACGTTTTGTCGAATATCTAAAAAAATACTTGACGAATTATCCTGAAATTTCAGGGGTGTAAAAAGGATGTTACATCTCATATATTTCAGCGAAGGTTTTCTCCCGAAGGCAAATAGGGGACCAGAAAAGAAGTGAACCAAAAAAATAATGTAAAAAATAATGCTTGAAATGCATTGTAGCTGTAGCATATGCTTAAGAGGCTTGTTTTACTTTTCTGTGTCCATTTGTATGAGAGTAGCACGTATGTTCATGGAGATATAAAGGTTTCTTTAAAAAGGTCGAAATATTTTTGTAAGTTTTTTATTTATAACACGCAGGATTTTCAACCCAATGCAATGCCATTTTCAGGAAGTTTGACAAACTACAGTAAAGACAACACCCTGCAATCAGAATAGAAAAATATTAAATATTTGATGAAATATGAGCATTTTTATTAAATAATGTTTAACTGCGCATGCGTTACCAAATTGTCTTTTGCATAATTTATTAGCCAAATATATAGGGCTACTCTTATAAAAAGCCCAAGCAAATATCGTGAAAATTGAGAAAGATAACGCCGATAGAATGAGTTGAATTTCAGTTGCTCTCGAAAATAAACAAACGATAAGGGGCTTTCTCCAAACTTTTATTTTTGGATCGGACACCAGTATCAACTTCTTCTTCTGCTGCGCACGCGAATACAGGGTGGTATACGAACTTGGGCGAAGGGTGATAGAGGGATCAAATCTAAGCAACATTTCCCTCTTTCATTATTTTCTCTGGGTATTGTTTTTGAGATAAAAAATGTTGAACGTCGCGTAGACGTAATATGCCACTCAACCCGTGCTTTTGGAACACGTCAAAATCATGGTCAATCATGTAATAAAAATAACAAAAACACATTGCATACAGTACAATAATGTGACTTGTTTTTTTATGAAACATGCAACTTGCAACATGATGTTTTACAATAAGTGTTCTAATTGACTCCCTCTGGCATGAATGCATGCTTCACAACGTCGCCGCATAACGTCGACTGACGTAAAAAGTTCAAAAGTTTCTGGTTCTTCGCGAATCTGGTCCGCAGCTATGGCGATTCTGGCTACCAGCTCTTCGGATCCCACTGGTATCTCGTGTACCAATGTCTTTAAATGTCCCCACAGAATCCAAACATCTGTTTCCTGCAGGTAGGATTTCCACATTTTTTATTCGAGAACACCCTGTATACAGAGTCCGCCAAAAAATGTGTACACACTTCAGCAAAAGAAAAACTGTATAAAAGTTGTAACACTAAATTCATACAGGCATCAAGCGATGAATATAAGTCCTCTTGACTTCTACAATTACGACAGCTGTTCAAAGTGATTCTCATCAGCGTTGAGATATTTTTGAATACGGCGAACACTTGCTCCTATCCATTTCTTAGCAAACTCCTATCAGTAATCTCCTATGTCTAGGTGGCAATTGTGGTCTTCTTTTATCGGGGTCATCTTCATTCAATACATGTAATAATATTGGGGTGTAAGCTTTCGATTTTGTTGTTACGGAAAAAATTATAGATGATATCGCAGGAGTCTTCATTAAACACAGCAAATAACGACGTCACAAATCCGATTCAGATAAAAAATAAAAGATACATTGTATTCACGTGCGAAAGACTTGCAGTCATTGTTGATGCTGCTTCACGGAACAATCGCAAAAATCTTCATTAACAAAGCAAATCTCATAATTTTTTAAAGATGCCAAAAATCCCATTCAGCTCCAAGTAAATTGAATTTTAAAAATAAACTAAAATGGAAAGAAAGAAAGAAAAAATAAAATCCTTTCTTAGCGAGCACCTAGAAGCCAATAGAAATATAGTTGCCAAATTTCAAGTTTGTAGGCTTCATAGTTCTGGAGATTTCGTGATGAATGAATGAACGAGTGAGTGTATATATTTTTCGCTCTCTCTTTTATATAGTAGTATAGATTATGAGCAATTAAGCAATCGTGTATCGACAAAGCGATCGTCGCGTGCGCGTGCTCAAGTCAACAATACTTAAAAGATAAACAGAAATAACAATGTATTCATTCTTGAGGAATCGATTGTTATATGATATGCCATTATCTTGGTATTCTTTACAGTCACTCTTTTAGCAAACGGCGGAGGGCCGGACGGACGGAATGTTTACAAGATTTTATTATTTTATTATTTATTCTTTTGTTTATTAATTTTAAATTAATAAGTTTACATTAAATTATTCTCATATTCTATCAAGTATAAGAAAAGAAAACAGTTGTAATTTGTGAGCTCATCTGATTTCTTCAGATATTTTGTTTTTTGTTTGTTTTTATTGAGTATTTTGGAATATTCTTATTGAATTCTTGGTCAGTTTCAAATAGTTTTATAAATGATGTTTTAAAATTCCATTGACCAGCTTCTAGAATTGTGTTCTTCCATTCCCAAGCGAATTCGTGCTACAAGATCAATAAGACTTTTCCAGGAATGGATGACGGGGGTCTTTTCCCTTCACCCATTCATGATTTCCCCTTATTTCATGAGATGGTTCTATCATTTTCTGTATTATTAATAAATAATTTTTTCTTCTTTTTTTTATTTTTCCTGTATACTGTAAGTCTTACTCAATTCCTATTGTAATAAATTTTATCAGATCAAGTTCTTAAACAAGTGTACAAACGATAATAGTCTGAATAAACTCTCCGAATTAAATTATTTTATTATTATTATTGTTGAAACATCAAATTTAACCCCTCCCCCTTTCATCTATTCTTGCTTATATCCATTTATTATTTATCCCACATAAAATAAAATAGCGACTTTTCTAAATTAATGTAGCAGTGGGTGTATGAAGGGGTAACGTGACCTTCGTGAATTCCTGGTAACACTTTAACGAGCAAGTTTTGTTTCAGAAAGCTTCAAAGCTTCCCCTCATTTGACATCCTCCGTCCCCCGACTCAGAACTAGAGAGCCTTGCCCATCGAAATCACACATGCGCACGATCCGCGACTCTATGATGTAAGGCTAAAAGCAAATGTCTCATATCATTCCGAGGTTTTTGTTTACATCGTATGCTGATCGTTGTATTCTGTAGTCACCCATTAAGTAAGAATTGCTGTTATTCCTGGAAATACTAATTTTATTTGCCATGATATGTTTGCATTTGCAACTCTAAATTTAAACGTGTTACGATCAAAACGTAGAGAGAAGAAAACCAGCGGATCATGGATGATACGGAGAGCACCAACACATCGATTGACGACAAAAACGAAGATTTTTACGACAATTCGATGAAAAATACATTTTCTGACGGTTTAATGGGTTTGCTGAGGCCTGCTATCGAGCAGCTTGATGAACGTGTGCGATTGACGAGGTATGCAATACATTTGAAAGCTAATTAGTCCTAAGCCTATTTGGGTTTTTTAATATTGCATAGCCTGTGCAGTAGTAATGGCTGGGTGGGTACTGGCATTAAAGTTTAATGCAAAGGAGGAAGCTCGGGTGTCAAATACCTATAGTGTTTGCTCATATATTTTATTTATTTTTTAAATTATATTTTGTAGGATCAGCCAGATCGAACTGCGACAGCAAATCGATAGCTTAGCAGAAGGTATTTTAATGTTGTTGATGTTATCATTTAATGGGGCGAGAGGAGACGATGCATGTGATTTGTGGAAATTTTTTTTATAATTTCTATATTTTGAAATTTATTATTAGATTTGAGAAAGATTTCCGACGGCCAGCAAGTACCATTGGATTTTGACACTTACGTGAAGAAACTGATGAATGCCAAGCGTCGAGTCATGCTCGTGAACAACATTTTGCAGAATGCACAGGTGATGATTCCTTAAACTAATAAACAAGATTGACTTTTATAAAGATATTTCTGAATTTGATGTTGCATGAGTAGAGAGACTGTTGTTCTGAATGATAGTGTAAGATATTGTTGAGTAAAGAAAATGTAATGGTTGTAGTTTGTAAATCTCCTTTGAGTTGTTTGGGTATATGGAAAAAAAGAAAAATGAGTGAAGAATGGTTGACTAAATGATTTTACACTGACTGAGTGAATAAAAAAATGCAGGAAAGGCAAGTCAAAGAAATAGAGGAACAGTTAAGTTTTCATAAAAAAAAGATTAGGGAAAAGAGAACAGTGTATGAAGCAAGGATTGTGTGTAGAAAAGAAAGTTTGGTGAGGATTTTAACCTAAGTATAACTTCTTATTACGAGGGTCACTCCAAAAGTAATGCACAATATTTTTTAAAATTTATTTTGTATTCTACACCTTTGCATTTTATGAAGCTCATAGATACATATTTCCCACTTACATTCATTATCTACCTTCTCAAGTGAGTATTCTTAACTGAGTCGTCAGCAACAATGGACTTTATTGTCAAGATGAGGAGCATTTGTTTACAACAGTGTCACTGTATTGTAGCAAAACACTCAGTTGAGAAGTCTCAGCTGAGAAAGGAGATAATGAACTGACCCTCAGCTGTTCCCGTGAGTGGTGCCATGATAGCACTTCTTCAAGATGGCTGCTGTACTGGACATTCATCAGAAGCAATGTGCTGTGAGAGCGAGGCAGTGGGAACATTCACAAAAAGTTGAAAGAGGTGTATGGAGATGCAGCTGTCGATCGCAGTACGGTTAGTCGGTGGGCAAGCAGATTACAGGTGAAAGAGGCCATGCCAATGGCTCAAATGTGCTGGTCGAGACTTTTACTGTGCAGGGATACACACCCTCATTCCAAGGTGGTGTAAGGCAGTTGAAAGGGACAGGGATTATGTGGAAAAATGACATGTTGTTCCTAAAGGATATATCTATAACCTCCTTAAGTCGGAAGGTGTAGAATAAAAAATAAATTTAAAAAAATTTTGTGCGTTACTTTTGGAGTGAGCCTCGTAAATGCTGCCTACCTTCTCAGGAAGAAAATGGCATATTATTGTTGTTTGTGAATATAATGCAATTTTTTAAATGCTAACATTTCCATTTTCAGGAGCGGCTGAACAGGGTTCATCAAAACGTCGCCAAAGAATCTGCAAGAAGAAAATCCTTGTTAGATTCCTCCCTCAGTCCAGCAAGTTCTACAAGCTTACCTTAAAAAAATTTTGTCAATAAACCTCACGTTAGGGTTTAGAACAATGTAGATATTGTATAAAAAACATTCATGGAATTGTGTTTTTATAGAAGTTGTTTAAAAAAGATGCTAAGTAAAGCTTTTTAAAGCTAGTATCACTACAACTTAATTGAAACATCAAACTGCCATTGTAAAAAACACACACATGTATTCTTCTGATTACTGACCATGAATGTAATTCTAACTCTTAGGATTATTTAAAAAAAATCAACAAAAAATACAGACATTTATAAATTAATTTTAATAATTTCATTCTCTGAAGCCTTTTAAAGCAGTCTACACGTAGGCATTCAGTTCTTACCATTCCATCAAAATAGATTCAATCGATTGACAATGATTAATTTAATAATGCCCCAAAGCTTTAACTTAGGGATTAAAAACTTCATTAACTCCAGCATCCCATCATCTTTACAAGCAGTACTGCCATAACATGAGCTAGCAAACACTGTATTTAAATGTTGTAAATAATCGTGGCAAGCCTTTGTCATTTCCAAAAAGCAATCTTTTGTTGTATGCTAGTTAAGACTTTAAATGTTGTACATTTATTACAAGTAGATCTTGTATTTGGTATTTTGAATGTATTTAGCAAAATACATGAACAACATATCCTTATCACTGTAGTTGATCAGAAGGAAGAGAAAGACAACTTTAGATGCATTTTATGGGATTATGATGTTGAATGAATCATGTTCCATTTTTAACCAAAATATTTATTGAAAGAATTTTTGGATTTTTTTTTTCTTCATTTTTTCAAAATTTTGAAATTTAAAGAAATTAAACTATTTGAAGAGAAGTGGAACTTGTATAAGAATGTTTGATATACTTGATATTAAAGAAAGCGCTTGGCTTCTTGGAGAAAATGCTCCGGTGGTTTGGTGATTTTTAAGTTTTGGATGCTCGCGGTTCCTGGTTTGATATCGGGATGTAGATGTTTTCTTTTCGTTTCCTACTTTGTGTTTATACTTGAGTTTGATTAAAAGTTATTTTTGCAGTTAAGAAGATTTTCTGTTCGTTTAAAGTTTAAAGAATTCATTAATGTAGTTTTGGTGATTTTTAATGATTCAAAATTCTTAATTTTTCCAGTTACAATCTTTAATCCATTATTGTATAGTTTACAAAAAATATAACTAAAATTTACTTAAATGATTTCAGCAGTATCTTTTGTTTATTTGTTTAATATGTTTATTTATTTATTTTTTTAATTGAATTTTAATTTATTAGGAATTGGGTAGTTTTGTGGGTCATTTTTGAGTAGGAAATATTTTTCACTCATTGCACACAGGTTTAATCAAAACCGATTCTTCGCCACAATCAGTTTTTAATTAATAACATGCAATAATGGAAATTTTGAAAACAAAACGCCATCTACAAAAATACAATTGATGTATTCACTATTTGTAAATAAAAATAAAAATGAAATAAATTTTGTATATTAATCTATATTCCAAATTTTGGAACATATGTATGCATTTTCTGTGCAAATAAAAATACTTAGATTGGAAATGCGTTTTTTGATTTCATTTTATTCTTTATTCATTTGTATGATGCAAGAGCTGAATTCTAAATTTTTGACCTTTTATACCATTGCAAGCCAGCAAATATTCAAAGTCAATTTTGCTATAACGAGTTGACTGAAATGTCTATTCAAGTTATGCTTAGTACTAGTCTCTTCTATCACTATGCATTATGCTGTTTTATTTATTTACTAAACATAGCTACATAAATTAATGACCATGATATGAGTTCCAACAATGAAATCACGGCTCTTAATAATAGTTTTTATTGCTTGAAACTCTCGATCACACGTACAGTCCTTAATAAAAAGTAATTGAAATTGACAGTTTGCTCTTGGTACAGGCTGTGATTGATTACCTGGCAAGGAAGCGACTTTTGATGTGACGTCACTGAATGTCGTCACATGATGATGCACGGCGCTGTGGTATGTGACTTCCTTGAAAATAAAAGCCATGGCGTAAAGGAAAGCGCTTTCTTCAGTGTTGTTCGTCCGACGCTCGGTTGGGTGCGGGAATGGGATACAAGAATCCGAGCGCAGTTGTTGCGCTCACCGCCCTGATTGTTCTTCTCGTTTTGGCACTTGTTACGAGTGCTAACGAACTGTACAATGAACACGACAAAGTGTTGCTGTTGAATTCGTCTAACTTCAAGGCGACCCTTGTGGGTACTCGGCACGCTTGGATCGTTCAGTTCTTCAACAGCTGGTGTGGACACTGTATAGCTTTTGCACCTGTTTGGAAGGCCTTTGCCGCTGATGTTTACAGTAAGTAAGCTTTTTAAAGCCTTCCCATTGAACGTATCCTTCATCTCTTGTCAAAATCCTGACTTTTTTCTTAACACCTTCATAGTAATGATCGTAAGTATTAAACTTGATCATCTTATGATTCCTAATGTTTTATACAATTTTTGACGTTTTTAATAGCAAAAACAGTACTAACGAAGCTATTAGCATATATATTCATAATCCAAATTAAAGTGTTTTAAAAAAAAAATCAAGATTTTATTTGACACGTCTTGATCTCTGATTAAATTTTATTTACTTAGATCGCCCTATATACTTCCTTATCTCACCAGAATGATTATTTTTCAATATTTCACGAAATTTTTATAAAACCAAATATTATACACTTTTTCTATATGGCATATTTTACTTGCTTTTAATCTAATTTGGAAATAAATTTTTTCAAATTTTCTAAATTTTATACTGAAGAGGAGCAAACCATTTTCTTAGACTCACAGATCGACTTCAAGTGTAAGTGATAGATAGAGATGTAGATCTTCAAGTCAGATATCATCTGTGTTCCATTATAAAGGTTCCATTGGCCTTTGCCCGAGTTATTAGGTCCCTACTATGAATCCGATTTATTGCTCTTGGAAAATAGATTATTTCTAGCAAGAGATATTTAGTTATATTAAAAATATTACATACTAGATAATATTACTAATCATGTTCTCCGATTCAGATTGATCATAATGCTTTTAATTTGCTGTGAATCCCATAAAGAGTTTTTAAAATGCATAATTTTTATTTTTTTTATTTTTTTTTTTTTTTACAAATTCATATTTATAAACTACACAAAAATAAAATTATAATTCTAGACAATAAAGTTTTCCTTTGATATTCCTGAGAAAAAAAAACAAACAAATATATGAGACAAGGAGGGATTTGTAATCATTGAATTAATAATAAATCTCCTTTTAATAATGAGTTAAATAAATAAAATAAAATAAAAGTCACCAATTTACGTCCAGATGAAACTAGAAGATTGCCATAATTAAATGAACTGAAGAATTGATTTCAAACTGATAATGAGAGAGAACTTCTCGAAAACGTTATTTTAATCAAGATTATTTTGGACATTGCTTCAAAAACTCCGAACATTTCTGTGATATAATTCCGAGCACTTCTTCTTCACTGTATCTCCAAGAATTCGATTCTCCACCTTCCTGTCAACTTTCCTGTAAGTTGGAGCATAGTGTCTTTATTTATTTATTTAACTCATTATTAAAAGGAGATTTACTTATTAATTCAAAAAACAAGTAAGTCCATAAATCTAGTCTTAATCCATAATTTTTAATTTATCACAATTAAGGCTTTTTATGTCATTTATTACTAAGATAATTTAAACCTTCTCTATTTCAAGAAATTTCATTAATTATTTACTAAGCAACTCCAAAAGTGAAACATAGCAGGGGTTGAAGAGTAAATTCCTGGACATAGTCTATATTAATAAAGTACTGTATATGATAATACGTGCAGAATTTCCCTTACTTTCATGTAATTATCAACTGTGAACATCCGATGATGATGATCACAAAGATGTAAATGTTCTGATGGCATGATAATATTCAATTGATTTAATAAATTCTATTTTTGAAAACTTTTATTGAAAAAAAAGAATGTATTGTAATGAATGTAAAAAATAAAGTTAGTAATTCAATTAAATTTAATTTTCTTTGCTTAAAATATTATTTATTCCATTTCATTAATATGTAAAAAAAAATATATTAATGAGTGTAATATACACGGTGATTCATAACTAAGGGCCAAATTTTTATGCACTAAAAAAAAAATCCATGCTATTAGAGTTCTCATACTAAAAGGTGAAATGGATGAGTTCACTTTATCGCACTCAATAGGCAGGGATAGCTAGGGAAAATATTTTTAAAATGCTCTAATTTTTTTAAATCCTGGCACTTCAACAATAGGCTGTAACGAGCGTTTGCGAGCAAGCTTGAGTGAAGAAAAGCAGCTCACAGATCGCGCATGAGGGTATAAAGTATAATATCTCTATGACGTCCCTACCTATTGAGCGCAATACACTGAACTCTTCCATTCCTTCTTACAGTGTGAGAACTCTAAAAATAACGGAAATATGCACTTAAATATACATTCAAATTTAATGTTGTTTAGAGTAATGAAAGTGTTTTAAACTTAATATAATTAATTTAGAAAGAACAAGAAGGTGACATTAAAAAGTCACTTATTAAGGTTTTTTGCTGCAGAATTTGCTATTATTATGCCAAATTTAACTTTTCTTGAGTAAAATCTTGTCTTTTTGTGAAAATTACATTTTCAAATACTGAAAAAGATTATTCAGTATTGCACGAGTGCATGGTGCTGCTTCAAGGACACAATGATTTCAGAGGAAGACAATTCAGAGTCTTTGGGAAATGTTCCCCCCATAAAATGAATGAAAAAAAAAATCTTCAGTTTCTGAAGTTTTCGAGTACATAACAAGAACATTTTTAAGCTTGTTTGCTACTTTGGCAACTATTGCACATGGAGCTTTTGAATTGGATATGTCAGTTATTTCCACTGATCAATATAGTTCTTTTTTGTGCTTCCAGTTCTTGGATTCCTTCTTTTAATTGACCAAAATTTGCGAAAATATAATCAAGTTCTTGTCAGTTCAAGTTGGGCTACTTATACTGAGCTTTCCATTTGTGACACAGCGAGTTTCATCATCAATAGCCAAACTGTCAATAACTTTCATATTTTGGAAATTACTTGCATAGAGAATAGCAGTATCAGTCCAAGTTCCCCAGCGCATAATAACAGGAGATGATGGCAGTGGAAGTTCAGGGCAGAATTTCTTGTAAATCTGAGCTTCTGCAGGTGCTTTAAAAAACATTTTTTTGATGTTAGATATCATGATTACATCTGGCTATGTCATGCTAAACACCTCTTCACACACTCAATAAATAGCATGAGCTAAACATGTCACATGGATCAAGTGTTTGTTGTTGGGCGTAGGCTTTCTAGTTCTCAAGTCCGCTTGGTGTGGGTTCGAATCCCGCTGTGGGCATGGATGTTTGTGTTTGTCCCGGGCTGCATACAGATAACTTGTGTAAAAGGCGCAAAATGACCTAAGTAGTCGACGCCTTAATTTCTAGAACCCCCCCCCTTCAAGTGTTTGTTAGTTCGTTAACGTGTTTGTTGCCTTAACCATGTATCAATTAGGAGAAATACAAACTTTTCTTGAACTTTATCAAATTCAAGTAAGCAAAAGGAGTCATTTATGAATTGAGCAATGGTGCCATGGTTTGTTTTTTGGCCAACACCTTGGAATCTATAAAATGTGGAATGGATCTGCTGTGACCAATTTTTCTACAAGCATGTTAGCTAAGTATTTCTCTTGTGTCTCATCCAGTGTTCCCCAGAGAAATGAACATCGAAGGTCTTCTCTGATGGCCGCTCTTATTTATTTATTAATAAGAAATGGACAAAAATTCCAAAAATATGAATTTTTAATGCTCTAATTCAAACAATATGCACCAAAGACCAAAATATGCAATTTTATGCATTATAGAAACAATGTGTTTGACCACTTTATATACACATAATCATTATCCATAAATTTCATGAAGTTGATACATGCAAAAAAAAAATGCAATTGCAGATAAATTCGGTCCCTATTCATAACGACTGTAAGAAAATTTGACAGCTTCTGTGGAATAAAGGTTGAGCAAAAATCGTCCTATGGACATAGGTCGTATTCCAATTAGGTATGGAATTACGTATTACAGTTTTGAAAGTGTAATAGTAAATCCATACATTGCCTGGCCTTCGAAGTCCCCTGAACTAAATCCTTTAGATTTTTACCTTTGGTGGTCACTTAATACAGCTAATCCATAGCATTAACATCAATAGTCCAAGTGAACAGTAATAACTCCCAACAGATAATTGATGCGGTGGCCAATCAAATTTGCAGTAACGATGCCTTAGTTCATATTTATGATTCGATGATTCATAGGTGTCTTTCTTAATTTCAGATTCAAGGCACAGATTTTGAGCATTTGTTATACTAAATCGTATACTCTCATGCTCTTAAATTAGATATTCAATATACGTTCATAACGTGTTTTGTTTTTGTATTAGCTCCTACATTAATAAAACTTTGACGGCTCGACATCAAATGATAATTGGGTAATTTTATCAAAAACATGACAGTTTTGACGTTCATCCCCCCCCCCAACTGTGGAAACTGCTGGCTGCTGCAGGCCACCTTCATCTGCCTCCATTCTGCCAATCGACTGAGCCGGCCTCTGCAATTGAGCGGGTAGGCTTCCCATTTATACTGCCCTGTAGTTATCTGCAACACCCTGTACATACAGTAATTGGAATACGAGCTATGTTCATATGACATTTTTTGCATAACCTGACCTCTCTAACAAAATGCTGAATTTTTTCTACATTCATTGTGAATCGCCCTGTATAAAATGTTAACAGAGTGATCAAATTCAGTTTTCACTCTTTCAATGAATCCCACATTTGGTCTCTTAAGTCAAAAAGGCCCATGGAGGTTTCTTATGTGCGTACTATCTTATCCTAGTGTCTACATTTATTTGTAAAACATTAAATTATTGTTCTGTCGGTATAGAAAAATTGACAAGCTACTCTTAAGTGTTTCTTTCAGTTAGTAAGATTCTTTTTTTTTTGTTACTGCAGATTGGCGAAACATTATTACAGTTGCAGCAATAGACTGTTCCATTCTATCCAACGATGCAATATGCAGAGAATATGAAGTCCCAGCATTCCCAACTATAAAGGTAAGCTAAAAAATTATAAATTTTAGTGGCATAGCATTGGACCATACTACACCCTTGGTCAAATTAATTGAAACAAAGCATGTTTTCTATATTACTCGTAATCCTGTATACGAAAAGCCAGTTTGATCATTTTTTATGTTGGCTGTTGGAATCATTACATTAACAGCTGCAGTATTTCATCAGATTTTAGAAACCTGACCAGACTGTTGTTTGATGGAAATGAACCAAGATTGTAACTCTGCACGAAACACACAGCAAAGATGTATCAAGAGATTGTTTCAATGGTTGGTGTGAGTTTAGCAACTGTCAGCTGGGTCATCAAATTGAAGCAGGAAACTGGATCATTTTCTCCTAAATGTAAAGGAAAATGTGGTCGTAAGAAGAAAACAACAACTAGAGAGGACAGTTACTTGCTTGATGACAAAGCAAAAAGGATCCCTGCAAAATTTGAAATTATTTGTTTCAGTTAATTTTCACAAGGGTGTGTGAATGGAATAAACAAAAATCTAAGATACGCCCCTTATTAAAAGTCACTGTGCTTCAACTTACTAATGATATTGCATAGAATATGGTTATGGTTTTTGGTTAATAAATCCTTGGCTTAAAGTTTACGTAAGTTTATCCTAAATTACTCAAACAAATGTAGCTTGAATTTGATATATGTACTACTATAAAATAAACATTCTAGTATGTATATCCATTTTCCCACAGGATATAATGCATATTCACTTCAATAGTTTAACTACATTAGGATATCAATAAACAAGAAAATAAATGTCAGTAACTGTAGCTTTAATTTTTTTCTTCTGGCTCCATATCCTTGGTTGATAGTTATAAAACGTTGTGCAGTTATCCCTCAGTTTTCATGGGAGAGTGGTTCCAAGTTTTCTGTGGTATCTAAATCTGCAGATGCTTTCACTCCTTAGCTAATATTTATTTAATCAAGCAATAGTTCTTACATTGTTTATCTACACATTTATAGCAATTTTATTAACAAGTTTGCTAATGTGTAAGAACTATAAATTGTTATTTTTGCATGCTTGATAACTACAAGTTTTTTTACTGATACACTCCCCGACACAATTTCTGGGAGTCATAGAAGAAACAAAAAGAATGAATTATTAGGGTTTGAAATAATTGTTAACAGTCATAAAAACGATATTACCATAAACAGTAATAACTAATGAAATATTATCAACAAGAATAAAATAAACATTGAGAGAACAAGAAATCACCCTTGACAAAATTAATGGAACAATCCATGATTTGAATGACAGAAATATGCAAATTCTCCCACTTAAAAAATATCTTAAAGCACTATTCAGAGCCACTACGTAATCATGTATTCTGCTAATATTCGTAACAAAATAATTGAACTGCACCAAAATGGAGTGGGTATCAGAGAGATTTCAAGGAACATGAAAATCCCTAAAGTTCTGTACATAATATAATTCATAGGGATTTAGGAATGAAGAAGAAACGAGGGCCAAAAATGATCATCAGAACAAGAGAAAAAACTTTAATTAAGAAGGAAATTCGTCGATTAACAGCAATTCAAGAGAGAGCAACTGCTGGACAATTCCGAAGAAATTGTAATCTGAAGATGTCAACAAGGACTGTTCATCGGCATTTGAAAAGGGAAGGGTTTGTCTACAAAACAGTTCATCAGAAACTTCCTTTGACTAATGCTCATAAAGCTCAACGATTGAAGTTGGCCCTTCAGTGGATAAGAGACAATCATCCATTTCATAGATCAATTTTCAGTGATGAAAAAAAGTTGTCCTTTGATGGCCCGGACAATTTTGGCACATATGTTGATAACCAGACTGCTCCATCACGAATAAAGCGTCCGATGGGAGGTGGCGGTGTAATGGTCTGGGGGATGGTTTGTTCTGATGGTTTCGTTTATGTGAAACGGATGGTGGGACGAATAAAAGCTATCGACTATATTTAGTTACTTCAAGAGAATGTTAAGCCTTTCCTTGACACCAAATATACTGATCAACAATATTTTTTCCAGCAAGATAATGCCAGCATTCATAAAGCTAAAGTTGTGCTGAAGTGGTTTAAGGATGCAAATTTGAAAGTTATTGATTGGCCTGCAAAAAGTCCGGACTTAAATATCACTGAAAACATTTGGAAAATGATTTGTGATATTGTTTACGATGGTACTCAGTTTCATTCCGCCATAGAAGTGTGGGAAAAAATACAAGAGTCAGTTGACTTGATCAATCAGACGAAACGACCAGAAATTTGCAAATACTATGAAAATTACAACCATAGACTGGTTGATGTAATTGAGAAAAAGAGCAACGAGATACCTTACTGAACAACAGACCTCAAATCAAGGTTTAAGCGTGCATTTATCGACTGTCCCATTAATTGTGTCACATGGAATTTCTGTTTTTCACATTTTTACTGTATTGTCATAAAATGTACTTATAAATTCAGGTCTTTCTGTAATAATACTTTTCCTGTAAGTGACAGGAATTGTGTACAATTAAAGTATTTCATTCTTTTTCGTTTCCTTCTTTGACAAACAAAGTGTCCCAGAAATTGTATCGGGGAGTGTATACACTTTGTTTATAGTTACAATTAGTAATTTAGAATTTTTTAGATTGTTTATAATTGCAATTTGTTTACTAACCACTTTGTTTCAATCTAGTTTGATATTGTTTTAGCACACTCTAGGACCATACTGGTACTAGTAGGGCGCATCTGTACTAATTAATCAAATAAATAATAAAAATAAAATAATAACAAAAATATAAAGTAGCATAATGTTTGGAAATAACCTACACACTTTCTTCTGTAATTCGTAGATTGAATAATAATCTCTAAACTATTTGCAATACCTAAAATACTAATCTATAGATCCACTGGGGAGTGCATTGTCTTTTATCATCAGATCTAAATTACAAAAGATAACACTTAATGCCTGCTTCTAACTTTTGAAAAATTACTTTGTGCACATAATTGCTCTTTAGGATCCAATTTTTTTCTAAGAAATCAAGGGTGTGCACAGTAGACGTACCAAATGCAGAAAATATGAGGGTTGATTACAATATATGGTAACAATTTGGAGGAGAAAGTTTACAAAGAAAACCCTTTCTCCACCAACGATCATATTCTTTTTTTTGTGACCTGGTTGTGGACTATTGCCTTGCACCGTATCTTCCACTGTAGAAGAGATGTCTGCAGAACAGTGAGGCTGATGTGTCATTCCATTCCTGTTTGCGGGCTTTCTAGAGACCCTCAATGGTTGTTGGATGGCGTCGAGCAAGGGCTTGTTTCAATAATCCAAATACACGGAAATCCATCGGGGGTGCATCTGGTGACTTGACAGGGATATCATGAAAGAGTATATTCCAGAGTGAATTCCAGTTTCATCTTGTAAATCCAATATAAATTGAGTGGTCGAATTAGATGTATGTCTGGAGGTTTTGTCTTGATGCAGCCAAATTTTGCCTTTGTCCTCTCCATACAATGCGGGGATTTCCTCATGGGAAATTGGACTGAGAACATGCTGCTGTTAGTAAAGGGAGTTAACTTTAGCTTTCCTGTCCCATCTTCTGATCTCGAGCTTGCTGTTGTATGACTATCCTGCAATCACCATAAATCCTTTTGAAAAACTTTCTTTACATTCCTTGGATCATTTTTGATACGACTTCTCTCCACATGGACGGTAGAAAATCATACGGGGTTTGCTGCAGTTGTTGAGGTAGACTTAGTTCGTCCAAAGTCAACATACTTCATCATTCTGCTGCTAGGTAACCCTCATAGAGGCTCTGACAGTTCCTCTTCCTTTCTGTAATGTGTCGTGACAACAGCTTATGAACACGACTCTTGTGATGCTTTTCAGTTGCAAATCTTTGTTTATTTTTTTATTTATTGTAGCCTGTGAAGTTCCTACAATGTCTGCAATTCCTCTTTGGATTGCTAGATTTTCACACAATCAGGCTGCTTGACCTTTCAAATGACCTGTGGCATTTGGCTTCTTGGAACTCGAGGATTTTGCCGTTTCTGGCCAGTTGGAATTAACTACATGTATTCATGGGATTTTCCTTTTCCATTCAGTACTGCTGAAATCCCTTTCTTCGGGAAAACTCAGATTTTTTATGTAAAAATAGATATAATTTTATTTGTAATTATTCTATTTTTTTCTATTCTTTAAGTTTTTTTTACTGTTTTTGCAGACAGTGATTGTTGAGTATATATTGTTTTAATAAATGTTAATTAAAATATCTCCATGTGATTATCACTGTCTGCAGCTAGTTGTCCCTCGCGAATAATTTTTGTGATCATGAGGATGTGTGTCCCACTATTGTTGATGTTCTTTCCGTGGTTACTGTTTTTTTTATTTCAGACAGACCACTCCCAGCTTCTAGCTTGACCAGTCGTCCTTCCTTCTGGTCCTCCACGTCCTTCCTAGCCTGCAGCATGGCGTTCAACTTCCATTTATCATTTTTCTTTACAATGCTCTGCAAGTTCGATGTTTAGTTTCTTATTGAATTTCTCACTTTCTCGCGGCAGCCATGATTCTTTACCGAGCAGCATTGTTTTGCGGGTTTACCCATAAGGTATTAATGAAATTTCTTTTAATGCTATTTCAACAATAACGCACATAAGGGACGCCATGCTGCACATTTCAATTCTTATTTCCCATTAATAATTAATTATGATTTCGCAGTCTTTCTTTAGATATTAAATGGGAATTTGAAATTTCTTTTTCCTTATTCTTTATAAGGAATTGGTCTGTCTCAATTCTTTTTATATTTAATCTCAATTCGCTCAATGTAGCAATTAATATTTCTCGTTACAGTGTTTTGCTGTATTTAACGTACATTCAAGTATTTCTTTATTTTATTCCGAGAAATATTTTCTTTTGTAATTGAGATCGCAATGCCTATTCCTCAATTAAATCATATTGTATAGAACATTCTTTTGTACAGAATTTTTGTATTTTATAAATAAATATCACAATTTTTAAACCAAAATAAAAGTCTTTTAACAAGCCACGTTTACTCTTAAGTTTTGGGGTTCTTTCTTTTAAAGTACCACCCATTAAATTCTATTTATTTTGCTTCCCCCTCTGAACAGAAACAGAAAAATTTCAAGTTTTACATGCGCTAATTAGAGTGCTAATTAAAGTTGGAAAACTTGAGCTACCGCTAAGTAAATCAGAGCATTTTTCCCTTGGGGATAATTAAGGCAAGTTTAAAGTTCATCTTAACCGTTTTCAGGTAGCAGTTAACATTGAAACATGCATTTGACTCAAATAAGAAAAAATATTCATTTTGTCAGTTGAGTAACATTGCTCCATAAGAATTTATTTTTGAGTTATACTGGTCCTCTTTTATGTAAGACTGTGAATCTATGATAATATTTCTATATTAAATTTTATGCTCAGCTTGAATATTAAAAATAATAATAATAATAATACAAGGGAATAAAAATGACATTTAAATGTTTTGTGCAACATCTACAAAATATTTGGAAAAAAGTGTATATATCAATACAAATGCTTGTTTACAGTAGAATAACTTTGTGCTATACCTTCTGTCTGGTTTGCTATCTGCATCTGTTTCCATTAAAAAGTAATTTTAAATTTGTTGTGAAATTTTGTGCATTTCACTGTAAAATCATTTGCTTTTATCTAAAATAGGAACCACAATACGAGAAATGGGTTTAATCTTAAGCAATTTTATTCCAAAAATTAGAGAAGCTGCATGTTTTAAAGTATGGCTTATTTCAAATTCAAAATAAAAAGAATACATGTAACTGAAAATGAAAAAATAGAGTAAAATATAGAAATATGTTAAACAAAATAAACAGCATATTGACAAACAGTTAATCATTTGACATCGTTTAAAAATTCACGGATTCAGCTCCCATTATTATTATTATTATTATTATTATTATTATTATTATTATTATTATTCACTGTTCAGAAATTTGTTTTCAGTTATCTTTTCTGTACCTCTTTTTCTAAACTTACTCATGGCTGTTTTTTAGTGACTATAATACTGCAATTACACATCAACTGATTTCATCACTGGAGATGAAAGCCATAATAAGAAATTCATTTTCAATATGATAAAAAAAAAATGTGGTTTGAAATTCTTCATTTCCTTCTTTCTTGAAGTATTTGTTTTGTTTATCATCATGCTTAATTTTATGAAGAGTTAAACCAAAAGCATTTTTACAATCTTGAACTCTTATTCCTTTTTTAATCTCATAATATTGTTATAATGGGAGAAATAATAAAATTAGGAATTAAAGCACAGTGCAAGTTAGACAATTATAATGTATGCATTTCTATTCTACAGGACCTAAAACAAATATTCAGAATTCCTCTCATAGGGCTGCTGGCTGTTGACCAGGACCTATGAGAGGAATTGTATGAGGTGTTTCATCAATTTTTCAGGCCATCACCATTTTCACTGCTCCAAATATTTTATGAACATCTCATGATAATTTCTAGTAATCAGTAGGGAACTAGAGAACAAAGTTTTAGCTGAAAGAGCCCCCCCCCCTCAAAAATGCTTCTTTCTTTTGATTTATGATGAACTCATTAATAATTCATTAGGATTATTGTGGTTCCAAGGTAGGAGCTACGAGAATAATAACTCTTCCTAATTTGCTTGGGATTTTATAAGTAAACTGGCATAAGTAAATAGAAAAGCCATTATAGTTGAATCATTTATTTTATAAGATGATTCAAAGTTTTATGATAGCTTTAAAATATTTAGTTGGTCATTGGAGGAAAAGTGTGTAATTTGATGAAACTTGAAATTTCAATTCAATTCAGTTTTTTTTCTTTAACTGATACTGTAAATTTCCTTGTAGAGGTTATTCTATTACATCATGAAAGATTAACATTTATGTATTGATAATGGAATATTTTTTCATTTGGACTTACCAGATAAAATCTATACTTGTTACAGAGTAAAATTTGCAGCGTGTAAGCTTTTTTTTTTTTAAATGCTGTAATTTTTATTATATTATATAAGCTTATATTTATTAAAGTGTTATTATTAATTTATATAAGCTATAATATTAAATGTAAAATAAATAACTAAAGAAACTTTATTATACATATGTTTTTCATTATAAATCAAACATTTTTATGTGTATAAACAAAATTGAAAATTTTTTGAATGTAATAAATGGTAAATCGTACTTTTGGCAATGCATTTAAATCATCAGATATAGCCATTATTATTTAATTATGAAGTCATTCAAGTTGAATATGATTGTTTAATAATATTAACTGCAATTAACTTCCTGACGCTAGCCCTAAAGCTGTTTCAAAAGTCTCAAATTTGAACTGAAACTGTACAACTATGACACAAACTGATCAAAAATTAGCCGAGGCATATTCAGCAAAGTCAGTTGAACAAGCAGCATGCATGCTGATGATACTTAAATCAGCCGAAAATCATCCTCTCCTGGCAATAGCATCATTATTTATTGCATGCTTCTCAATGTAACTTAAGTGACTGGTTACCTTGTTTAAAGTAAATAAATGCTTTATGATAGGAATTTGCATATTATGCATGTAAAAAACATGCACTCATACAATTAATTAAAAACCAATAAAATTGTATGCTGATGACTAGCCAAGGTAATTTTTTTTAATTTATAATTCTTTCACTTTAATATAACTGAATCACCTTATTTTAAAGAAACGTGTGTAAGATGTCAGCAGGAATGGATGAAAGGGGTTCACCCATTCCTGATGTCAGTTTTTCTTTTGTCTTAAGGCGATTATGTGCATTTTTTCCTTAATGCATTAATGTTAATGGATTGATTCCACATGATGATGTTAACAAACTGATGTTGTCCAGTATATCTCTGAATGAAAACAAATGAAAACATCTGAAAATGCTTGTACCATGTGACTAGATTGGTGCCATTGGTATTATTAGATGCAGCCTTGGACTAGCAGGTGCAGCGAACAAGAGCTGTGTTATATTTAACTTGATTATAGTTTCATAATTTAAAAGTGCTGATATAATGAGTGCAAGTGTTGATTTCAGTGATTTCTTTTATTTAATTACAAACAGCATAAATTAAACTAAATAAATTATGTTTAATAAATAGATGTTTATGTTCTATCTGTCAAATGTAGTGGAAACTCAATTATAATGAGCATGTGTGATCAATAAATTTTGCTTGATATAACTGATATTGTCAACATCCATGAGATGCAGTTAAGCTCTTGCAAATTGAGAGGCTGCAGATAGAAGGCCGATAATCTGGTAGCCTCTGTCCAAAACACGAGCTTTTTTCATTTTCTCACCATTTCCAATTCAATTTTGCACACTTGGAATATTATAAAGATTAACAAAAATCACTAAACTGCAAAAGATAGTGGTCATTATGTGGCTAAAACAATGGAAATGATGGGGAATGTGAGAAAAATCAACATTTAATATTGTATGAAAAATCAAAACGGAATTTCTGTAATATGGTAGGTTATGCATATATCATTGCCATTCTTTATCATGACCATTATAAGAAAATCACTGAAATACAGGTACATTTTTATCCACTGTTTATTTTCATTTGGGAGGTTATTATTTTTTTTCTTGAAAATTTTTTTTGTTTATCAATAGCTATTGGCAAATATTATTTTAAAATTTATAAATATCTTAATACCAATAGTATAATATTTCATTCTGATTTCATTAGTTATGAAAATGAGAAATTATAAAAATCTTTATTTTAATGTTTATTTAGTTAAAATTGGCCTCCGGCCCGATGGTTGAGAGGGCTGGAGCATAAGCTTTCCAGTTCTCGAATCCGTCAGTTTGCAGGTTCGAATTCCACCATAGGCATGGATGTCTGTTTGTGCCCAGAAAGCGTAAAAGAAAATAATGAGGTTAAATTCTTGGATCGTGTACAGATATTAGTCGTGCGAAAGGGTGCAAAATGACCTAGCTGTCAATGTGCCCATAAAACCTAACGAAACATACAAACAAATAAAATTAGCCACCTTCTATTGCTTCGGAACTGAACTAACGCAATTGCTAACTATGTGGCTACATGCAGTCCCATACAGTAGGAGGTCCTGCCATGGAGGAAGATGTAGTGGCAAAAGGGGTCTTGTGCTCCCACTTTGCAAATTTAGAGAGGCAGTTTTGCTTAGCTTCATTAGATAAGTAGAAATTAAAAAAAAAAAAAATTCAAAATTATTTCAAATGTTGGTTTATAAATTTTAACCTTGAAAGGTTTTCTTAATATGTTTTCAGATATAATGCATGAATTTGCAGTATAATTTTCTTTGTATGTTTTTATAGTTCTTCTATCCAAATAGCAGTGAAAGTGATTTGGGAATTCCTTATCGAGGAATAAAAAGTGAAGAAGCACTTCGTCATGGAGTAGTTGATTTTCTGGGGAATATCTCGAAAATATCTCGGTTACAAAAAGAGTCTTTATATTCACCAGAGCGGTAAGTTATTATTGATATTAAAATTTTTCCTAGACTTTAATACCCATTAAAGAAAAAAACCATGAGAGTTGTTCATTGCTTTCCATAGTTAGGCATTACTTGAAATTATCAATGTTAATACTACAAAGTGTTTTTATATTGAATAGCTATGCCAAGGCTACTACTTTATGGGAAAAAGTTGAGCCGCATGTTAAAATTTTAATTGTTGTTATTGAGGATAGCAAATCATATGCAGGAAAAGAGGTAAATTAATAAACCAATTCTGAATTTCATTCACTTTAATTAATACTTCTTTATTTATGGAAGAAAATTTTAAAATAATTTTTTTTTTTGCAATAGAGTTTCACGTTTTTAATTTCTCTTTCCTTTGGAAGGTTTTGCTCGATGTGCTGGAATATCCGGAAGTAAGAGTTATTAGGATTTCACCTGAAAATGCCCCTTCTGCAAAAATAATGAGAATTAAAAAAACTCCCTCAGTTATATTGTTAACACGTTTTTTCCAACAATATAATGAGTAAGTTCCATTTTTAATGTTAAAAATATAATAGGTAAAATTGATTTAGAAAAATGTTTGATTTAATAGGTACTTTTAAAAAATGGTGGTAATAAAAAGAATTAGTTTTTCAAACTACATTTTAGTAATAGATATTGAGTATGTTTTTTGGTCCATAAAAAGATTCAAACCAGTAGTTAATATACAGCTTAAATTTTTAAATGCATATTCTGCAAGGCTTTGGGAATATGCTCTTCATTTATATGGAATTTTTTCTGAAATTTTCATGGTTTATGCACACTCCCTGATAAAAATTTAGAGATTTTTGAATAAATGTAAAGTTCATCTCAAGTAATTGCCAGGGTTCATTTCAAATAATTTGAAATTATTTTTTTTATAGTCACTGTTTAGCCAATTTCATATTTTTTTAGCCACTTTCTTAAATAATTGTTATTTTTAAAAGCATTTTTTTTAATGAAAACAAAATAGATATTGCTTGGAAATAAAATTTTTATACATGGAAAGTTTCAACTCGAACTCCCCCCCCCCCCACTTAAAATCGAGCGAAAATCTGTTAAAATACGCTGAATTCAATTGTACTAGGGAAATTAAAAAAAATTAGTTAAGGCATCGTTATCCAACGATATAAGGGTTTTAGCATCAAAATGTTACGAGCAGTAGCGGCTTGTGACTGTAATAAGTGGGGGGGCACACATTTTTCAAATACAATGGCTGCTAAAATCCTATGCCTTTTCGTTCAAAAGTTATAGCCCAGTGGCCCCTGCCGGGGCTTCAGAGGCCTATATCAATTTCCTTGCATATTGTCTATGCTTTTTCAGTAATCTACTGTAAAAAAAAAAACAAAATTTCAGGTTCTTAGGCCTTTTTGTTCAAAAGTTATGGCTTGATTTGTATTTGGAGCCTGGCGGCCCTGGCAGGGCCCTAGAGGCTTAAATCGCTTTTCTTGTATATTGGTTTTATTTTGTTAGAACCACACTACAAATTTATGAAATTTCAGAATTTTACGCTTCTTTGTTCAAAAGATAAAAAGGAACCATGAAATTCATACAAGTAGCCCCTGAATTTCCCTGGGCCACCCTAGAGGATTCGCTATATTTTTTGCACTGTCCTCTGTATAGGGCATACATGTGTACAAAATTTCAAGCCTCTAGGTCAGGGCTGTCCAAGATTTCTGTCCGCGGGCAGCGCCCGTGCACGCGGGTAATCTTCCTTACCCCCCTATTGCACATTACGTTGATCAGTTCCTTAAAGTCGAGTTGCTAATTATCAATTCGACATTGTAAAAAAAAACAAAAAAAAAACGAGGCAGTTTACCATTTTATTTCCTTCGTTTTAATGTGACAATTTCTTCAATGTCAGGTAGAATTATATTTTATTTCCCCGATAGGACGCGATTGCATATTGAGCATTTCGAATCCTATCTGTGAACAATGAAAAAAAACAAAACAGATTCTCCCACTCCAGTTTAAATACTGGTTAAGTGATTATGCTTTTTCGAAATGTGCGCCATGTTATGAGACGAAAAACAAGCAAGTATCAGTAAAACAAGAAATGCCTCATTTAATGCAATCGCCCTCTAAAGTCTAGCAACACTGCATATGAAAAACTATACTCACTAATCTCCTGAGTTTTGGACTATCTCCTCGGCTTTGCCCGTGAGCTTTGTCGGCGAGCATTTTATGTTGCACGCGGGCGACGTGCACGATTTGGACGGCTCTGCTCTAGGTCAATCCTTTCAAAAGTTATGGTGTGCAACATATATACATACATACTTCTGTACCGTCGTTAATAGGGTTTCATCCTATGATGCTAAACCCTAAAAAAGGAAAAGGTGCATTTTTGCATAATTTTGGTGAACATTTTGGGTTGGCAATGCTGATGCACATTTCAGTCTCCAAACGACTGATAATGTTATGTAACTTTCATACCAAGTGCAATATTTGACCCTTAAGAAAAAGCAGTGTATGATGTCACATTTATAGCTTATAAAATTATCTGCACCATAGCCTACAATGATAAGGGATTGTAGGAGTATTTGGTCCCTCATCATTGTAGGCTATGCCTGTACAGTGACTTACAAAAGATAAATCAAATCACTTTTAAAATTATCCAAATAATTTTAAGCTCCCTAGGAATAATTCAAGGAAAAGGCCCAGCTGAGAAAGGCAATTAGAGAAGCAAGAACAGATGAAGGGGGGGGATAGCCCTACCTTCATCTGTTCTTGGAGAAGATTATGAAGTAAACATGATTTTTTTTTTCTCACCACTTCTAAGTAAAAATTGCCAATTTGATTTTTCTAGGGCCATTGGCGAAAGTGGCAATCAGCATCGTGACCCCTGAGTGCCATTAAAATAAAAGAGAATTGTCCTATGCATTACACAACAATGAATTGTCTTATATACGTATTTTGCATATAAAATTTCATGAGCATCAAATCATTTCTTTGAACAAAAAAAAGAAGAAAAACTACAATTGTACTGAAGTCAAAAGTTTGGAGATTTTATTAAAAACGCTATATTCTCAAGTTCCTGGTGAAGAAATTTATTCTTAAACTCATGGTTATGAAAATTAGTCTAGAATGGGTTGATTCAATTTAATTTAGGGATTTGATTAATTGATTTTCTTAAACGCTTATATGTGGAAAAATGCCTCCGACAAAACAAAACCCTCAATCTGTTTCATAATTTAATTATTAACAAAAGGCAAGTAAACGAAAAACAAGCTAACATAGCCAAAGATCTCAACTACAAAAGCTGTAAGCAAAATTATTGTAAAATATTAAAAAAATTGGAAGTTGCACTGTTAAGCACAGGTAAAGCTGAAGATAGATATCCAAGACATGCTTCCAAGCATTGCAGTTATTGCTGTTTGGTGAGGGCATGTGG
This sequence comes from Rhysida immarginata, assembly GCA_023313115.1. Lineage (NCBI taxonomy): Eukaryota > Metazoa > Arthropoda > Chilopoda > Scolopendromorpha > Scolopendridae > Rhysida > Rhysida immarginata. The sequence continues at coordinate 676,468 of JAHWFO010002669.1, forward strand.
AATCCAAGTGTCCTACTTTTTCGACTTGCCCGTTTTTGCCAGGTGTCGAGTTATTGTTGCCTGGGCCACAGTAATCTCATTGGATAACTCACGTATAGTGGAAGTTGGTTTTTGTTTCACTTTTTGCTGTAACTGTTCGGTACAGCACAAAATCACTAGTCTAGGGATCGCGTTGCTCTATGGCGTTAATGTCTATACTAGTACACATGCAACTAATGGAGAAACTTCTGGACAGTCCTACTTATTTTTTTGTAGGGGGTTGTCATAGTTCCTGCTGTAATGTTATGCACCGTAGGGCTCATGCAAAGTAGCTTAAGCGAATTCAGCCAGTACCTACTTATAAAACAACCCAATACTTGTGCACAGATCATTTCTGGTTTTTACCTGATGAAAGAATGAAGACGTATGGTCCAAACAAATTGAACATGTTATTATCTGCAACACTAGGTAAAGCAGAGAGCTCCAAACAGCGATTTCTCCATTCCTCATTTCTGAAGTATACATCTAACGTACGAGGGTTGTTCAAGAATTTTTGCCTTCTGGTCCGTAACTTTATTTGTTAACCGATTTTCAAAATTCTTTTTGTATCTGATACTTAGATTCTTACATTTTCGACATAGTCCCCATCCCTTTCCACACTTTGTGCCAACGTGTGACTAGCTGAATGAACCCGTCGGAGAGGAATTCCGGGGTTGTTGTTGACACAAGGATTGAATGGCATCTTTCACCTCGTCGTCAAAATGCAACTCATGTCCCTTAAGGTGCTCTTTCTTCTTTGGGAAGTGGTGAAAGTCACAAGGTGCAAAGTCTTCATTTTTGAACTGCAGGCGCTGCAACGCCGCTGGTGTGTGGCGATCATGTGCGGATCGGGCATTATCGTGCTGTGGAAGAGGTCCAAAGCTGCCATTCAATCCTGGTGTTGACAACAATCCCGGAATTCCTCTTCGATGAGTTCATCCAACTAGTCACGTGTTGGCGCAAATGCGTTGTTTGGATATTCTTCGTCTCACTTCTCAATCATGACCTTTCTGGTAAGGGTGACCCTAAAGTAGTAGTGCTACAACCAGCATAGCTCACAGAATCCCTGAAGCACCCAAACCTCTGACCCACGGTAAGGGTGCATCCACTTGGGCAAAATGCAAGTATCAGATACAAAATGAATTTTGAAAATCGATTAACAAATAAAAAAGTTACGGGCCAGGAGGCAAAAATTCTTGAACAACCCTCATATACAAAAAACCGAACATTTATGCAGGTGGGCCCCCCCCCCCCCCCCTCAAAAGCAAAAAACAAATGATAGATTTCAAACTGAATATAAAAGTTTACTACAAAATAGATGAAATGGTGCTTATGGGAGTTTTTGGGTCTTCTTGCATTCCTTTCTTTGAAATATCCTATATTAAGCTCTTTTGAGTATGAATTTCTCACAAAGTATTGTATTGGTGATACTGAAAATTGGCAATTAAAAGTATTGGTAGAAACATTCTAAAAGTGATTGGTATAGGAGATCAGTTGTTTCATTTTTTTATTTTCTGATCACACGGGAGTACGTATGAATCTTTATCTTTTGCATTTACTTATACATTCTAATTTCTTGTGCATTTAAAAAAATGTAATCTGTTTGAACAAAACTTAGATCTTGAAAGAAACATTAAATTAATATTTTTGTGCTATTAAACTGTATAATATTACTTAAATTTTGTATAATCACATAATCAATTGAACCGTTTAATTATTTTATAATTCAGAACAGGAATAAACAGATTATTGCTGATGAAGTCCATAACATCATTGCTAAACTTATCCCATGGACTTGACTTGACTCAAGAAGATTTAGGTGGTGGCGATGAAGGGTTAGGTGCTGGATTTGAACCATTAGATGAAACTTCTCTACAGTCATATGTAAAACAAGAAGCTGCATCAGATCAAGTATACATGGCAGATTTGGAAAATTCTATTTACTATTCTTTATTGCATGAAGTTCCATTACATAAAGAGATTAAGGGTGAAAAACTGCAAGCACTGAGGAATTATGTGGATTTATTAACCATGGTAAAGATTCACTGGATTGCCATTTATTTTATTAATTGATTAATAGAAATTTTTTCTTAATATTTGGTTATCTTTAATAGGAGTTATTTTTTAATGTGAAAGTATCGAAATGTGTAAATGTTCATTTTCTTTTTGATATTTGAATTTAAACAGTCTTACCAATTACATCTTTGACTCTCTAAAGATGTTTATACAGGGCGAGTTCAAACAGTTATAAAATCAAAATTTATTGCAATATTCTTACATTGTTGGCTAAAGTTGCTTCAACTCTTAAAGTTTCATGTGGTATTGGTTGGTATTGTACACACTCAATGTGCGCCCCTCCTGTTACTCTGCAGACATTGTATGTGATAATCTAGCTCAGACCAGACTCTCTGCAGCATATCCAGAGTGATCGGGTTTACAGCTTCAGTGATGTATTCCTGCAGATCATCCAGATTTGCGGATAATGGTGGTACATACACTTTATCCTTCACGTACCCCCAAAGGAAAGAAGTCACAAACTGTTAGCTCCGGCGATCTGGGGGGGTGGGGCACTTGCAGAACCTCTAGTCCTTTTGTCCAGTATGGCCAATCCATCTGTTTGGTAGGTTTTAATTGAGAAATCTGCAGACAGCAAGATGCCACTGAGGCGATGCTCCATTTTGCTGGAAAAGGTTGTCATCACCCTCAGCTGCTAGTTCTATACCTTGTTTCAACTTCAGTTGAGAGTGACGTCACGAGTGAAGTGGTTATAGTTTGCCCGCATGAAGAAATAGTTCGAATAATTTTCTGTATAAAAAGTTCAAAATTCTTTCTGGAATCATATTTCATATTTTTTTCCTTGGTATAATAAAAAATCGGCAGATAGAAAAGCCATTTGACAAAATTTATTTTATGTAGCAGTACTGGTCTGTAGTCGAGATTATTTGATTGTAAAATGGCGGCGTCTCTTGTATCTACGTTAAAGAGATGTGTCAGAAATGAAAGATGATAGAGTTTCCACGAAGAGGATTAAAGTAATTTAAACATTAATTTAAAAAAATTATATCTGATAGACACGCGATTATAGGATGGTGTAACATAGCATACATAGCCTTAGAAAGCATACTCATTCTTTTAACGGCGGAAGGATACGATGTTGTGCACGCTGTCTGGTAAGGGATGTCACTCTCAACTGAAGCTGAGACAGGGTATAGAATCAATCATTCCAGGTAACTTTGACCAGTAACAGTTTGCCACTCAAAAGTAAATGGGCTGTACATAGTCCACTCTGATACAGCACAAAGCACATTAATTTTTGGAGTCGCGTTCAACCTCCAAGGTTGTATGTGGATTCTCATTCCCCCATATCCTCCTGAATAGACTTTCACACAAAAAAGTCATGTTATTAATGGCTGGATATCATTTTTCGCCAGAGTCCTCCTTTGCCCTGTTTGCTTTTATTGTTTTGCGATCTCTATTCATATGTATTGGTATTTCAAATGATGTATATTTGTATAAATGAATTGAAACTGCACTTTATTAAATTCTCCTTATTGGATGGTTAAAATTTCAAATTTCAAAAATCTCAACTGTTAACACCTAAGCAAAATCTTGAAATTTCATTATATAGGGTGAGTCAAAAGTCTGTTACACCCTTCCTTTCTTGGATACCAATGTAGTTACGCAAATTTCAATACAGGGAATGAATAGGAACTTGAGGGTGCTATACCTTTCATCATCTCATATATGCAAATTAGGACACATCCAAATTCTATCTCGAAAACCGTAAGAGATACACAAAAAATTCCAATTGCACATTTGTTCAACAGCAAATTCCAAACAAAACAACAAAAAAAAGTTCTCCAAATTCCAATGAGTGGATCACCCACAATCCTCATCGCGAGCTCTGCAACATTAAAACCTTGATTCCTGTCGAGATTGAGGCAAGGGATGAGTGGCTATAGGAGGAAACAAGAACAACAGAGTCCAAAGATCCTGGGTTCAAGTCTCGGAAGTAACCACCGAGTGTTTTTTTTCTTCTGAATAACATTTGCCAAGCATGCAAATTATTTCCTGCACCATCCTCATCCTGTTCTGGACAGTTCCACAATTTACCATAAAGTCATCAGTTTCCTGTGCAATTGGTATAAAAAGGCATGTTGAAGCTGAGAAAAAATCAGACCAAAGCAAGATGGTACAGTAAACTAATCAGGAAATGATCAACATGATCCTCTGCTTTGGTGAGGCGAGGTAAAATTATCATGCAATAACCAGGCATCGTTGAAATGTCATACGGAATTACACTAGTGCAAGTGGACATCACATTGAACACTATCTGAATTGAAAGATTTACTTTTGTATCAGATGACTGTTTGTAAGCAACAAACAGTAGAAGAGCCGATTGTCCTGTTGCAGAGCTTGCAGTGAGGATTGTGGGTGATCCACTCATTGGATTTTGGTGAACTTTTTTTTGTTTGAAATTTGCTGTTGAACAAATGTGCAATTGGAATTTTTTGTGTATCTTTTCGAGATAGGAAGGGGGTAATCTTTTTGTTTATCTTTTGTGTATCCAAGGTTTTCGAGATAGAATTTGGATGTGTCCTAATTTGCATACTTGAGATGATCCATTAGATAGAGCACCTAAAGTTCCTATTCATTCCCTGCACTGGAATTTGCATAACTACATCGGTATCCAAGATAGGAAGGGGGTAACAGATTTTTGACTCGCCCTGTATAATAGATTGTGCCTGTTAACCCTTCCACTTGCGTGGAAGGTTGCCTCATCACTAAAAATGATCTTTGACAGCAGGTTATCATCATTTTCCATTAACGCCTGGAGATTCCTGCAAAATTCAATTTCATTTCATTGTCTTGTGGGTATAACTTTTGAATCAATTGCAGCTTGAAAGGATGAAACCGCTAGCGTTTGCGTAAGATCTTGCTAACTGTGCTTTGCAGGACTTGTAACTCTCTGCTAGCTCTGCACATTGATTCTTGGGGCTGTACAAAGGGCCTTCTCTTACCCGATCAACAACTTGCTCTGAGACCGATGGTTGGCCTGAATGTCGCTTTCTCTGTGAAATTGATGTACTTGTTAGTAGGCGGGTACACATTAAATTTGCTTTTGAAAGCATGCTGTGCATTGACAGCAATTTTTGTTGTAGCAAATTTCAACACACACCAGCTCCATTGCTATGGAGTGAGCACCATCTTGGATTTCACTAGCTGCTGGCAGTGAATAAAGTTTTGAGTTATAGTAAAACTCCAGCTATCCTCTCCCTAACTGCGATTGGTCGAAGCCTAATCACAATGCGACATCGTGCTGCAAGCGCTATGAGCAATTAGTTCTTTTATTTTCTTTATAAAGAAATGCAATTCATAAATTTTTTAATGGTCCCTAAATGCATATTTAATAAAACATAGTAATGAGCTAGTTAAACTTTATTTCTATCAAAACAAAAATTCACCTTTTAAACTGCTGAACTGCAATTAGATCAGGCTCGCCACAAAAAAAATGGCTGACGTTGTTGCTTGTGCATCATGGGGGGATAGAAGAGAAAATTTTTGGGAGTTCTTTTAAGTGTCCAAAATTATTAATTTTAATCCTGTTCGTCATAAAATGTTGAAAGTTTATTTTTGTAGGTGTTTTGTTTTTAACAATCTGTGTTGTGGATTATCCAGGAAACCAAGTAACAATGTAATCATACGCAGGGTGAGAAGGCCGACCAATCGCAGTTAGGGAGAGATTAGATGGAGTTCCACTATAGTGTATCTGTGGTCACCATATTTATAAAAATATTCCAATAAGTTTTGATTTTATAACAGTTTGAAATTGACAAGTGTTGTGACCATCCCTGTACACTCATTGTCAAGAAACCTTTTTTACTCATCAAACCCTGTAAGCACTGTAACATTCACATGACAAGTAGAATACCCTCTTGTGAAGTGGTGATGCATCCTAATTTTTGAGCATAATATTTTTTAATTCTAACATCATTGATAAAGTTAAAATGATTTACCAAAAATATTTAAAATATTTGTTTCTGCGATGGAGTCTCCTTAATTATGATTTTGAATTAAAAATATACTTGCATAAAAAGAGATTCTTAAGAACAAAATATATTTTTGCATGTTTTATTGAAAAACAGAATCTTGAAAATATAACTTTTGAAGTTTTATTTTGAAATCTTTGACAGCATTTTCCAGGATATTTACATATCATGAAGTTTTTACATAAACTTAGTGGCTGGCTGAAGTCACAGTCTGAAATATCCATGACAGATTATCTGCAGTTTGTAAAAACCATCCAAGTAAGTCATTCATGAATGTTTTAAAAGCAATTTCTGGCATCATATGTAGGTCTCAAAATACAGTTTATGAACGGATTAAGACATACTCTTTTATTTTTTATGATATTTAGAGCAGTGATGTTTATCTTTCACCTTTGCAATCTTGGGTATCCTGCCAAGGGAGTAAACCCAATTTAAGAGGATATCCTTGCTCATTATGGGTGCTCTTCCATACCTTAACAGTGATGAATTATAACAGAAGGGATGATGGTAAGTTTTTCATGTAATTCATGAACTTTCATACAGCATTATAGATCAGAATGTTATTAATTTTTAATAATATTTATGATATTTAATGTTTAATAATAAAAATAATAAATATACAGTTTAGGATTAGCAGTATACAGGGTGTATCAAAAATATGTTTACAAAACAAGAAACATGGTCCATATAAACATATGTCCGAAAATCCTACCATAATTTTTGGATTATAATGCGCACATTACATAAAAGTGCACATAATATTCCGATTTTGATGTGAAAATTCCAAGCTCTACATGAAAATTTCTTTATTCTAAAAGAAAAGAATACACAGTTCTTAATTCAAAATTCAATACATATTATCGTGAATAATCATACCAAGTGAAAAGCTCTTGTAATGCTAAGCTTTATGCAAATGTGAAGGATTTGAATAATAATTTTTTTATTTTTTTTGTTAATATGATGTTCATATTTTTTTACAATACCTGGGTGCACATCTATGTTCATATCTACATAAAATATAGATGTGCATTATACACAGGAAAGTTTTCCAAAACCACAAAAAGAAACTAGGTGAGCTGTATACGTAGGTTCGCATTATAATCCAAAAATTACGGTATGTTCAACTCCGTTTGAGGTACAGTCCATCAACGGAAGTTTGTAACCAACCAGATGGTGCTGTGTTGCCATGGAGACTTCTTTACATTTGTGGTCAGTCTTCAATGTTACAATGGACGATGTCCACTTAACTCGCGCGCCCTCTCGTAACAACATTGTCAACCCTCATTCCGGGTCTGAAAGATGACTCGCTGTGCCTTTCTGCAAAAATTATAAAAATAAATCAACTAATGGCACTGTTTTCTGAAAGATCAAAATAATGATTTATTTATTGCAGCTTTCATAGTTTTAATTTTTACATGTTTTATCGTTAAATTCACGACAGTTTTCAGACTTGAAGTATAGTAATTTATGAAGAGTTGAAGTGTAAATTACGTTTACCGTAAGTTTAACATTACGTTTAACATTCAGGAATATGCTACCCTTTTGTCAATGTATTCGGAATTAGTTAATAAAATTTTAAAAATTGATATGGTTAAAAATGCATCTTATTATATTCAAAGACAAGATAAAAATTAAACTGCAGAAACTCTTCAATAGCATATCATAATTACAAATAGAAAAGGGAAGGAAACGTTTTGCGACCTTTCTGGGACATGCTACCCCTTTGTTCATTGTATTCAGTCAATTTGAGAAATATATATAAACTAGCGGTATCAGGTCAGTTCGTCGAGGGTCAATTCGTCGAGCGTCAGTTCATCGGCGTCAATTCGTCGAGCGTCAGTTCATCGGCGTCAATTCGTCGAGCGTCATTTCATTGAGAGTGTCAGTTGGTCAAGCGTCATTTCGTTGAGAGTGTCAGTTGGTCGGGCGGTCAATTTCCTTTCGTATTATTTCCCTTATTATCAGATTATCGTTTGTTGATTATTACATGCAAAAGCTGTATTTAAATACACATTTTAACAGTAACGCCATTTGTTGATTTTCGTTAATAAATGTTCTTATAAGGTTTTTTTTTGACCATTTATTTATTATGTTATGAATATGTGCATATGCCAGTCTGCGAACAGGTGACGTGAAATTTTGTATTAAACTGAGGAAATCGACCACAGGATATTAAATGTTTCGGCAAGCTTATTATTTATGTTATTATTTAATTTTTACTTAATAAAAAGATAATTTCCTGTATGTGCTCAATTTGTCCGATAATTAATTTTATACAGTTATTAATTTCATTCTGAAAATGAAAGATACTGAAGCGGTATAAATAGTTTGGGGCATATGTCGTCAACAAGATTAGATTTATTGTGGCTACTATATCACATTGCTTACAAAAGCTGTATATAGATACGGAGTTTTAACAGTAACGGTATTTATTGTTTACCTTTCAAGTAAATATATTAGTAACAAAAATTTTTTTCGTTAATGAATTTTATGAAAGTTTTTTCGACCATTAATTTATTATCTCGACCAACTGAAACACCCGACGAATTTGTCTTCGACAAATTGACCGCCCGACCAACTGACACGGTCGACGAATTGACCTCCGACAAATTGACTGCCCGACCAACTGACACTCTTGACGAATTGACCTCCGACGAACTAACCGTGCGACCAACTGACACTCTCAACGAAATGATGCTCGACGAATTGACGCCGACAAACTGACGCTCGACAAATTGACACGTAACCCATCTTTGCTATTGTTATATATGAGTGCCTTTAAATGAAGCGCCATCTTTTGACTTTTCTACAACTGAACTAAGCTGAGCATACTCCAAAAACTTTAAATTAAGATATCTTTTTTCGTAAGCCTATATGTTGCCGCAAGCTATGCTCAACTTACCTGTGAAAACCCCATGATTAATTGTCAAGTTGTTTTGGAGATTAGCGTGTTCAAACAGACAAACTATTTAAAAATGTTGTTATTGTAGTCTGTTTCACTCCACTCAAAGATGGAGAAAATGCTAACTTTCACTGTTCCGTGCGCTTTCTCTTAATAAAACATTAAATGAAAGTATTTAATGGATTCATACTATACTACTTTTGAATAACATTATTATTAGAATCATGTTTTTCCTCTCGAAGGTACGTTCATGTTAACAATGACATGTGCTCTTGGTGGTGTAGAAACACCAATGAGATAAGATACAGTTGACTTTGCTTATAAGAACACAGTTAGCCCCTTTTTTGATATTATTACACATTTTTTCAATATTTTAAACACTTTATACAAAATCTGTTATCTTTGATTGTTTTTTCTCCTATAAATAGCTTTTTTTCAGAATCGTAGTCCGTATAATTCTATGGGGAATCCCCCTAACATTCCATATAACACACCGAAGTTCACCTTTGTTGATCACATCACTTTAGTTTCCCAACACTGAGATGGTTCCTTAAACACCAATGGTGTATATGAACAATTAAATGCTATCTCTGATTGGCTAAAAGCATGCACAAAATCTGGAGAAAAAGTGCTGTGATTGACTAAAAGCTTCGGGATATTTGAATGAAAGCAAACTGTATCTTGATTTAAAACACAAAAATTATGGAGTCAAATTTGAAAAATTGCCAAATTTGTTCTATTATAATTGGAGTGCTTTTTTATCTGGAGTTCTTATAAGTGGAGTCCATTGTAAATATAGTAAAGCTTCATTAATATGCTTCTCAGGGACCAAAAAAATTGGTTTGTATTATCCGGGATTTGTACTATCCAATAATGAAAGGAAACCCCAGTGCAGTGTTATGAATCAAGCCTCAGTGCAGTGTTAAAATTGTCGTCATTCGTTTATTTCAGACAAACATGGTCCTTCATTATTGAAATTTGTTTACATGAACTTGTTGGCTTGCTATTTATTCTTATCAGCATTCTTCATTATCATTGCTAAGCTTGACGGTGCAATGTTAAGTTCTTTGGCCAAATCTTTTCTCTTTGTTGTTGATTTCTCTCGGCATCAAGAAATGATAACTTCTGGTCCAGCGTAAGGTCATTACATTCTGATCAATGCATTGAAATGCCTGGTTTATATAAACACTGAAAACCAATTGGAGAATTCCAGGTGAAAAATACTTATCTCCTCTCTCGTTTAGACTAAGAACCAATCAGAATTATTTGCAACAATAAAGATTTTTTTTTTACAATAAATATCTCATTTTTGATATGAATTTCTTCAATTTATTGTATTATCCGGAATTAGTTTTTAAAAAAAAAATCGTATTAAACAACTAATTTTGCATAGAAATTGAAGTGTCGGAATCTGAGAAAAGAAACTTATTAAGCGATAATTCATGTTAACTGGATTCGTAATAATGGGGTTCTTATGTATGAAGTAAAGAAATAATTATAGTTTAGTTTATAGTTTTTAGAGCACTCCAATGGAGTATTAGTGAAAGATAATAAAAATACAAAATTAAAACTGGTTAATAAAAAAAAAAAAAGAACAGGCTAAGGCAATTTATTAGTCATTATCTTGGATAGCTACAAAGTGAGTTGTCATGAATCTGTTAAAATGACAACAGGAGACATAGCAAGAAGGAAGATGACAATCCAAGTTCTTTTATGTCGCTAAAGACGAAGTACTTCTATTTTTCCAATGAATAGTGAGGTAAGTGTTTCCATTGCAAAGCCAGTTCTAAACTAAAGAGGCTGGATGGCCAGGATAACGAAGAGCGTTAGCAAGATGCCGATCTTGCCCTCTCAGAGTGGGCAAGTTGTGGTGGCTGGGAAACCATGTTATTGAACCGAATTTGGTTAATTTTAAAGGATACCCGAAGCACGTGATTACAGGCTGTAGTAAAGTGGCAAACGTTGGCTTTGCAGGTACTAGCCAATAAAGCCACATGGAAGTAAAGAACAGGAATAATTGAGGCTTTGATAACATTGTGTCTAAATGTGAAAGTACATAAGCATGGTTTGGGGCATGACAAAGATCTGACCAATTTGCTGGAAGCATGTCAAAAATTACACCGAGGACTTTGATAGGATTTACATTCTAATTGGTAACCTTGAATTTCAAACGTGTGAGCTATTCCGTCTAATAAAAATTTTAATGAAATAAGGGTGTCCTACATTCAAAATGCCTGAGAATTATGATGATTATTATTATATAAGTATATGGGTCTTTAAAACAACAGTGATTTTTACGACAGAGTCGACGTGTTTCAGCCGTGGCTTTCTTCAGGACTGTTAGACACACAGTCCTGAAGAAAGCCACGGCTGAAATGCGTCGACTCTATGTCGTAAAATCACCGTTGTTTTAAAGACCCATATATTTATATTTTTACAAACAACTAAGACCAACATGTTTGAATATGATTATTATTATTATCAGATGATGGTAGCTCATCTGTAAGCAAAAAATTGAACATTTCTAGCTGTCTGCACACACACACACAAAAAAAAAATCTGATGTTATTTGAAATTTTCATCTTTTACTTGAAATTAATTATGTAGTCTTTTTATTTTTAGGCCATTTCAGTTTAGAAATTTACTGACATTAGGATGAGACAATTTAAAATATTATTATTTCTTTTTTCCTTAATGTAGTATCAAGATATGACCCACAATTAGTTATTAAAACCATGACTGGATACATAAAGAATTTCTTCAGCTGTTCTGAATGTTCTCAACACTTCCAAGCAATGGCTCTCTCATATCCTACTGAAATCAAAGAAGCAGGTGATGGAGTTCTGTGGCTGTGGCGATCTCACAACAAAGTAAATGAACGTTTAAAAGGTGCAGCTTCTGAAGATCCACTTCATCCAAAGCAACAGTTTCCTTCAGAGAAAGTATGTCCATCCTGTCGTTTGCCTGGAGACATGAAAATTCAGTGGGATTTACCAAGGGTTTTGGAGTTTTTGCTTTCACATTATTCACACATTTCATTATACAATAGTAGTACAGACGTTTCAAGTAATCTTTCAGATAATAAAGCGTCTTTAAATCAAGACGATGAAAACAGTCAAGTATTAGTCAGAAATCAGCGTAATATAAACATGCATCTGAATGTTGAAAAGCTGTCCGATCCAATTATGGAGAAAGAGGTTCATCCAAGATCTCTTGGTTCGTGGGGATTCAGTAGCTTGGATATGAGTTTGTGTGTAATGCTGTATATTTTCTCCGCTGGTATACTGCTTACAGTTTATTTTATCGTTATCGTGAAAAGGCAACTGAGGAGGAAACTTCCTTTTTATTCCCACAAATACCCTATCTAAAATTATGAACATGAATTTAATTTCTGCTGTATTAAACTAACAATTTTTTAAAAAAATCAGTTTTACATTCCAGTAACTTAATTCTTACCACGAAAGCGATTTTAAATTAAGAAAAATTTTTTTTTTAAATTGATCTCGATTGATTTTAAGTATTTTACATTTAATCAAATAGGTTCACTGAAGGATTTTCTCATGTATTTTTTGATGAAGTTTAATGAAACAATTGTATCATGTTTGTGAACATCACACGTAACATACTTAATTACAAATGAAAACATCAATACATCCTTTTTGTTTTGTGACAAATAGGAAAAATTAGTCTCCCCTCCATTCTTAAAGAGAATTTTTATATTAATAAACCTTTTCTATAGAAAGAAGCTTAAAGAATTACTTCCGATATCTTCCAATCTCAAATATTTTATAGCAACATTAAACGTACAAGGAAGAATAGTTGCAGAAGAGAATTACACTTCATAAATGTAAATAAAAATTATTTAAATATAAGTGATTTTTTAACTGTGAATAAATTTCTTTCTGTAAACCAAAATAAAATTGTTTGTAAATAAAAATATTTTTCCAAGTTTGCTTATTCACATTTGCTTTGTAATAATAGTCGATAACTTCTTTTCATGTTAGAGAAGGCTGGATTATTAATTGTGATTGAATAGGTAAGCATTTAATATAATAAATTTCTTTCAAAGAATTTATAGAATATTGAAATTTTTGATAGCTTTTTGTTTGTCATTTAAAACTTAGCTCTAGTTATTAAAATTAAAAAGTTAATGTACATGTTATAATATTTTTGTTTTAGCAAATTAATTGAAACGATTTCAAGTCTTGCGGGGATCCTTTATGCTTTGTTGAAGCAAGTAGGCATCATCTCAAGGAGTTTTCTTCTTACGACCACACTTTACGTTTAGGAGAAACTGATCCAGTTTCCTGCTTCAACTTGATGATACGGCTAATGGTTTCTAAACTCCCAGCGACCACTGAAGCAATCTGTCAATACATCTTAGCTGTGTGTTCGTACAGAGCTACGATCTTCATAAGTTTCCTAGGTGTCACATCCATCGAATTGTAGTCAAATCACGTCTGGTCAGGTTTCTCAAATCTGATGAAATGCTGTAGCTGCTAATGTAACGATTCCATCAGCCAATGTACACTACGGCGGTCGGATTCTAAAATCTGATGCAATGCAATTGCTGCACTTGTAATGATTGCATCAGTCAACATAAAAAAAATGATCAAACTGACTCTTTGTGCTTGTTTTGAGTAAAAGATTGCGAGTAGAATAGGAAACGTGCTTTGCTTCGATTAATTTGCACAAGGGTGAAGAGTTTTCCCAAATGAAAAAGAGACTCTGGTTATATCTAACAAATATTTTAATTGTAAAATATTTTAAAGGATATCTCTACGCAAAAAATCGATAATAATTTTTTAAAGAATGCCATTCTTTGATATAACACATTTCCGTTGAAATTTTTAATTTTAATCCATAATTTCAATATAAAAAAGCTACTTTGAAAAGTGAAAAACTGCGCTTTTGTATCCTCTCTCACTGGCCATTTTTTTCCAGAAGTGAAACAAGGCCAACGAGAAAGACTGGCCCTGACATGAAAATGTCACCCAACCAACAATGAAGATTATATTGTTTTCTATGCACGACTCCAGTGGGGTAATGGCCTAACCCAAGGTGGATGCCTCACCATTTCAAATCATGCTCATTATTTTTGTTTTTTCACACAGACTTCGAATTAAAAATTTTAAAATATGCTACGATTTCGAATTAAATAAAGTTACTTCCTTTAAGTACAGAATATTTGACATACAATTGATGTGTAACCTGATGCATACGCTTAATTACCATTGGTATTGAGGTACTGTTCCCAGCACGTAGGAAGCAAATGGATGGGTTCAGTGTAGAAACTCCTGGGTTGCACATGGATCCATTTATCAATGGTGTTCTGCACTTCCTCATTACAGGTGAACCGATGACCTTTCAGTGATTTTTTTAAGGGGTTGAATAAATGAGTTACATGGGGAGATCTTTGGGCTGTATGGAGGATATTTGAGGAAGCTACACCTGCCATCCATAGAGTAGAAAAACCAGCTGCTGAAACTTCACTTTTAACTGCGGAAATGTCGTAAACGGTTCAGATAACTTTTGTTTTTATTTCCCTGTGGGGAATCACCACCAGAAGTTTGTGACAGGGGTTTACATACACCCTGTATTTCGCGGAAATGTTAGTGTGTAGTTCAATATGTCATTAATGTAAAGAAAAACTTTGTAAAACCTGTACTGAAGTATAATCCGTGGGGTATATTCGCGAAAATACGGTACAGAAATACTGAGTATTTTCCTCCTTCATCAAAAAACATACTGAGTATTTTCTGGCCTTTATGGCAAAATGGGCTTTTTTTTTTAGACATGGGGAGCCAGGATGGTGCTACTCTAAATTATACAAACATGGCCACTTCGATTAGATATAACCACGCTATAGTAAAAGTCTTCTTTTCATTTGAGCTTACATTAAACTCGTGGATTTATTTCGTCAAAAGATGTGAATCTTTATTTTTTAAAAGACTTTTAGAAGGCTAGATGAATAGGGTCAGCCCTCCAGCCCCCCTCGAAATAAAATTCTAGGTATGGCCCTGGGTATTTCGTATTAACCACCCAGGTCACTACACTTCAATTTTGTTTTCTTTTGTATGCGTGTGTGTGTGTGTGTGTGTGTGTCTGAGGACACTGTATATTCTATGCCATCAAATCTGCCGTAATGGCAAATTGTAATTATTGATATGGACATCCTAGCCTATGTTTTATAAAACCCATCCTAACTACGAGGCGCATCCAGAAAGTAAGTTTCCCTATTTTTTAAAAAAAAAAAGAACTCACACTTACAGGAACATATTTATTGGCAACAAGTACAGCAATGTTTCAGCTATTTTTCAACATAGCCACCACCAGAATTGAGACACTTGTCGTATCGTGGGATCAACTTTTGTTTCCCCCCCGTCATAGAACTCTGCCGCCTGTGAATGGAACCAGCGTGTGACAGACGTCTTCAGCTCTTCGTCGTTGCCAAAACGCTCACCGGAGGACAGGAATTTCTTCTGGTACAAGAAAACGTGAAAAACGGTTCTCCATCACGCGCTGCCGCACAAGCTCAACAAGATCATCATTGATGAGGGATGGTCGCGCACTGCACTCTTCATCATGGACACTTTGACGACCTTCGGAAAACTGCCTACACCAGCGACGCACCATCTGCTTACTCATGATGTTCGGCCCATAGACCTGGCAGAGCTGACGATGAATTTCAATTGGCGCAATGCTTTGTGCATTCAAGAACTTTATACCGACCGAACCTCGCAGGTGGCGGGAGAAGAAATAAGAGCTTCCATTTCGGACCATTACTACTAGTATTGCTACCATGCTACTGGCACGAGGCAGACTTGTCCGGCTGGCATATGATTGATACGTCATAGATCTGTTACGCATGCGCAATTGACACGGTTAATTACGTTTTCTTTAAAAGGGAAAACATCGGGAAACTTACTTTCTGGATGGGCCTCGTATTAGGCTATTCTCTGGACATTTGCTGGGTGATTCACGATTCCACATCGAATGCTTGCAATTTGTATTATAATGTAATACAAACAGTTAATTGTGACAATAACTTTACTCATGTAATTTTTTGTTAGCATACTAATGAGAAAAATTAAATATATTGTTGCATTTGTGTATATGTTAAGTTATTGTATAGACTATATTTCATGTGAATATTGGTTTAGATTTGAATTTCAATATTTGGTTTAGATTTCAATTTCAATCTGATAATGATGAGAAGACAGCCCGTATCCAAGACCATATCCACAGAATAGATTATGGCGAAGTTAAAAATTCAAAATGTTTTCTGGGCTACACGAACAAGAAGTGGTTTGTTCTATGAAGCATTTATTTATTTATTAGAAGTAAATTGGCAAATAACTTTTTTGAAAAGTAATATAAATTATAGAAAACAATTTTTTTATTGAAATTCACTTGTTATTGATAAATGATAATCATTTTCTCCCGAACTAGAAGGGGCATGGTTTTAGAAGAGCATAAGCTGATGTAACATCTGAGAATCTGATAATCCTGTAGCAGGAAAAAAACGATAAAAGTAAAATGTCAATAAAGTAAAATTAAATAATTTAAAATATATTTTTTAAATATATTAAATTAAATATTTTTCATCAATAATTTAAACATCTGAGGTATGGCGTGTGTAAAAAAAATCCTCATAGATCCAATTATTATTCTTTAACGATTATTACGCCAGTAGGAAAGATAGTCCCAGCCTGCGAACTGGGTACTGCTCCAGCCAGCCCAAAGGGCATGTAGATAGCGTAATGCTTCCATGTCCGCAGTGGCGCAGTTGGCTGGCGCATCTGCACGGTGAGCAGAAGGTTCCTGGTTCGATCCCAGGCTGTGGAATTTTCTTTCCTATTTTTCATCAATAATTTAAACATCTGAGGTATGGCGTGTGTAAAAAAAAATCCTCATAGATCCAATTATTATTCTTTAAGGATTTATTTAATGAAAATTAAAGGATTTTACAATTTTTGGACAAAAAATATTTATTTCTTCAAATTGTCCAAACAGCTAGCCAGTTGATCACATGAAAGTAATAAACTCAAAGTGCTTCAGAGAGACATTTTCAACAACGTTAAAAACATCATTACTGGATTTGCGAAGTCGGTCGTTACCTTATCATTTTTTCGAATTTTTTGATTTTGACTTCAGATTCGGATAGAGCATCAGAAAGTAAGTAAAAGTTATGAGAGCCACACATGCACTATCTATTCGAGAATATATGGCCAAAAGGGCGATCCTTCGCTCCTGGTTACAGCACCAAAATGTTTAACTTGAACCATCATTTTGGCCATTTTCCCGAATAGATAGGACATGTGCCTATTATAACTTTACTTACTTTTTGATGCTCTATCCGAATTTTAAGCCAAAATTTGCAACAGAACTACTAAATTCGAGAATGCAGTAATGATCCTTTTCATTGACATCGTTTGGTAAGCAGTACCATGCATTCTCAACTGGTTTTCATCTTGTTTTTATTTTTATTTTTTTTAATAAATATGGATTTTTAGCTATATAGATGGTCAGGATTAGAGGAAGATCTGAGGACATAACAGAGTTCTTAAATTGTATTTTATATAAAAATAAACTTTTTTTAAAGAGCATAAGCAGTGTTGCCACCTGTCCAGTATTTAAGATAAGTGTTCGGGTTACCAACATATTTCGAAAATTAATAAAATTTATTTTTTAAACAAAACTACGTATTTTTGAAAAAAAAACTTTACTGATGACATGCAAATCGGAGCAATGACAAATAAGTTTTCAAAAGAAAAGAATTCATGAATGTGTTCATTGCTCGGAGTTGGATTTGAAAATATCCTTCTTTCGTCAAACCTGTAAAGTAATGCATTAAGTTTATAATGTCAGGTTACCATTTCAAATAAGTATAATTTTCATATGTTTTGGAAATAAAAAAATTCAAGCATTTTATTTTTAATTTTTTATTTTTGAGCGTTCGAGATTTTTGCATCATCCAGGTGGCAACGCTGACGAAGAGAAAGGAGAGTTTAAGGAGGGTGATCCCAAGGAAACTGAGGGTCAGAAGAAGAGTAAGAGGAAGATAGGTTTCTTTTTTAGCATATGTACTTCAAAGGGTATCACCAGGGTATATCTTTTTCATAAATTCCTGCTATCATCTTTTGCCGGTCAGGTGGCCGAGAGGGCTAAGGCGTAGGCTTTCTTGTTCTCGAGTCTGCCTGGTCGTGGGTTCGATTCTCGCCGTGGGCATGGATGTTTGTGTTTGTGTTTGTCCCGGGCTGCGTACAGATATAACTTGTGTAAAAGGCGCAAAATGACCTTAGTAGTCGACGCCACAATTTCTAATAAACCTAACCTATCATCTTTCGCAAAATGGGGTTGAAAGATAATTTTGTTCTTCCTGTTTTCACATTATTGGATAATTTCTTTCCAAACGTATATCTTTTAGAAAAGTAATTGATATTTTCTCTAATAATGAAGATTAAAGATGAATCTTAATCCATATTTTGGATAGGACTGCTTATCTTCTAATTTTTGCAGGGCAGACAACATTGCTCTGTTTTCCTTCCTCTGGAGGTCTTTAAAGGTGACTTTATAAAGACTTTGACTCCTTCCTGTTTCTGAGAGAGATTATAATAAAAGAAAGTTAAAGAATAAGAAAATCAGCTGCTTATTACTGCTTGAGTATAGAAATAAAGAAAAAAATACAAGTTGCTGAAAACATTTTGTACTAAATTTCTAGGGTACATAAAGAGGACCGAAAAAAAAACTTTTTCTGTCAATGAATACTTTTTTCAATAGACAATGCTGAACCTCAACATTTCGGGCAACATAGTCCATTTCCTCTCACGAAAAAGCCTTTCTGGAATTTTTTAATATGCTTCCTAGTCTTACCGTTAATAGTGGTTTGACCCGATGGTCGAGCCCATTTTTTCAAAACAGGTAAATTAAGTCTTTTGTGCGTGTCTTAGAGGATAACTAACTATTCACTGATCGCCTGGACGGAATGAAATAGCGAGTGTCCTTAGAGGATACAAAAAGATGTGCCATTAGCTATAAGGCGACAAATGTGGTTCAGGAGCACCCAAATGCATATGATTTTAGGTGATTTGGGGAGGTCCACTACATGACCAGCAAGTTTGTCTAATGGCATCTCCTTATTCGCCTCTAGAATCAACAAGTTCACCTGTAGAACTTTTTTTTTTTTCTGGAGACATTTTGCAACGTACGATATGACCGTTAAGACTGTAGAGAACCTCGTGGCAAGAATTGCAGTACCCAGCAGTAAACATTCGTGACATGTCAGAGATCCAAAATCAGAAATCGTATCGAAATTAAAAATTTCTTTTATCTTTAAGTTTAGAGAAATTTATATTCGGAGAAATACTTCGAAAAAGTGAAATCGGGGAATGAACATTGTTCATAATTGAGACAGAAATTCTTTTCCAACATATTTTCACCAAAGATGATATTTTTTCATCATCTCATCTTTCTAACACTCAGCCCCTTGTTACCATTTTAATCGTCCGTTCTCTTCTCTGTGAAAAAAAAAAAATAGTTTTTACGTGTTATACAAGGTGATTATAATTAAAGTCCCTTTGTAAAAATGCTATAAAAAAACAACCATGAGTCCGAACGACTTCAAATTTGGACTGAGCATTCTTGAAGAAGGGGCATTTGATATGGGATAAGAAAAAAATAGTTCCAAAATTTATCACTAGATGGCGCTGTAAGCGGCATATTATGTACTGTATAATAAAAAAAAAATCATGTTTAACTTGTTTTAGTGTCAATTGCATTCCTTGACCAACTTTAATGTAAAAACATCATGCCATAAACAACTCATGCCAAAGCCGTCGTATTTCAATTCAAAATGTCACTTCTAGCTGAATCCGCTTCCGTTATGCCGCTTACAGCGCCATCTAGTGATAAATTTTGGAACTATTTTTTTCTTATCCCATATCAAATGCCCCTTCTTCAAGAATGCTCAGTCCAAATTTGAAGTCATTCGGACTCATGGTTGTTTTTTTATAGCATTTTTACAAAGGGACTTTAATTATAATCACCTTGTATATTAAAACTCTTTAACTATTACAATTTTAAAACTCTCTACTATTACACTCTCATATCTTCCTCTGACCTGATCCTCTATTTAATCTATGTCCAGATGAATTCAAGCTATTCTGCAAGTCAGAGAAGACATTACATAATATTAAATAAGTGTCCATTATAATGTTAATGCTCAGTGAGTATACTTTCTATTGATCATTTAAGCTTAAAACATCTAATAACGTTATAATGGACAATTTTATTCTACTTAATAAATATTAAAAAAATCAAATAAATTGTTCAAATGAATACTTAAGACGTGATCAAATGTCTTTAAAAATCCTGTTTTTTTCTTACATATCTAGTAATGCAAATTAAAATTAGTGAAATATAATTTAAAATTATACACTTCCAACTTACGCATTTTCATTTGAAAAGTTTTTATAACATATGGGCGCAGATGACGGTCCCAGTAATAGTTGCTGATGCGAAGAAAAACGTGAAAATTCTACTGGATGCTCGATTTCAACTTGAAACCCATCGAGATCCAATATCAATCTAAAATTAAATTAGTGAAAACAAATTACAAATTTAAAAATTTCATCAAGAAGATTTGTCTACAAGTGTCCTAAACCGAATTTTTCTCTTTCACTATCTTGTCATGAAGCATATGACAGGTCATTGATAAATCTGGTAGTCGCTCATAAAGCTATACACAAATGGTGCAAATGCATTTTAATGAAACGGCTTGCGAACAAAGGTTAGCATCAGATTTTTGCCACAATTCAGGATAGAGAAAGAGTGTGGAAAGCACAACTGTGTTCAATGGGTAATTTTTGGCAATACTGAAAATTGGTTGAACATGTTTTATGTTTTGGTTGCCCCTTCGCTATCATATAGATTATATAGCGACATAGCTTTAGTATCTTATTGCTGAAATAAGCAATAATATACACAGATGTGCCAGAAAAAGTGGTCCTCCACGAGATCGTAGAACTTCAGGAATATGACGGAGCATGACCCTACGAGCTTCCAGAAGTATTCTGTAGGTTATGAACAGCAGAGCATCCACAATTCAGATGCATTCCGAGATGATGGTTCTATGTTCTACAAGGTAACAGATGTGACTTAGGTGATCATGTCCAAACCCCAAATTCACAGGAGTATTCCTTAGACCATTATTTGGTGATTGTAGACCTTTTTGGTAGCGTTCCCCAAATCATTTTGGAGCCACCACCAGCCTGTACAGACCTCTTCATTTTGCCGCCCCCTTCCTTCGAGTAACAAAATAATAACTATCAAAATTACTAAAACAAAACTAGAAAATGTACAGTTCGGGATAGCTCTACTGTCCCGTTATAAAAATATTTTTCAATAGGCCAAAAATACCGCCCTTTCGAAGCTGCCCCACGCTAAGCTGCTATTGCTAATTTTCACTTAAGTGGCCCGTGCGTGGTTTTGCTGAAAAACAGCATTTGATGTGCCCTGGATGTAAATTAATGCAACAGCCTGAGCATCTCATCAACGTATTGCTGAGCTGTAAAGTGCCAATTATGTCTGCTGGAGCAGTGTTCCCAATCTTTTCGATTCGCGACCCCCTTTTCTAATAGTTAAGTAACTTGTGACCCCCCCCCCCCCATTCACATTTGAATTAAAAAATAAAGGCATTTTAACAGGATGGTCTCACAATGTTAAAAATTCTTAGGTAGAATAAATAAATGAAAAATAATCCCGTCGACCCCCCCCCCCCCCCCAGAAAATCTTCCGCGACCCCCACATGCTGCTAGAGGTTGTTGTAACTGAAACTGGCCCAGACCATAACTCTATCTTTAGAAGTCAACAATATAGAAGAATCAATCCATTAAGTTCTTCAGATCACCGCGTCCAAATTCGACTGATCTGCATCCTGTCCAGTTTCTGCCGCCCTATAACGCAAAGACCAACTTGCTGTACGTAACAGGCGCGGATCCAAGGGGGGGAGGGTGGAGGGGGGCTCAGCCCTTTCGTATTTGTATCTCTGTTCTGATTGGCTGAATGCTCAGCAAATCAGAACAGATATTAGACAATTCATTCGCCCCCCCCCCCCCCCCCAGGAAAAATTCCTGAATCCGCCCCTGGTACGTAAACGTAACCCTATAATTAAACCTTCGACTAAAGTCATCTGTTTGACAAATTGTCGACGGCGTCTTACAAGTATTTTAACTCCTTAAGTTTTATTAGGACCTTTAGCAAAAAACTGCTTATAAGAATGCATGCTTGGTCTGTACGTTTATCCGGCCGGCCCGCCGTTTGCACGATAACTTGAAAACGGATCAACTTTTTCAAATTCCGTTTTCAGAAATCTGACCATCAAGGTATCAACTTTTCAGGCTTTTTCGTGGACCCTTCAAGTCGATTGCATGTGCTACAACAGTGACTATTAAGACTGCCAAGATAATAACATGTCACATAACAATCGATTCGTCAAGAATGAATACACTGTTACTTCGTTTGCCTTTAAAGCATTCTTGACATGTCCATGCGCACGTGACGATCGCTGTGTCGCAGCTAAAGCTCCTTGGAGTGTTTGCAAGATTTTATTCATACTCAAATAATAGCAGAAATACTTTTCATGCAATTGAGAAGCTCAGAAAATATCTTAACAGATTACTTGTCCCTCTTTTTATTACAATGATGTGAACTGCAAAAATTTGCATAATTGCTTCTCTAAACGTATCATGAAATTTTAAATTAATCACAAAATTAGTACTGTTACTTTATGAAGTAGCAAACAAAGCTTTATTTGCAAAATTTGTATTGTTCATCATCAGTAGGAATCGTACCACTAACATGTCAAGTAAATTGCTCACTTGTTATTTCGAAGCTGTAGAAACAGAGTATGCCACTGGCCCCGGTTCACCAAAGGAAGGTTCTCCATGAATGGCATTGCTTGTGTCTTGTTCTCCACTATGAAATTCACTTTTCCCTCTTCTTGATATACCAACAAAGTGTTCAGCTAAAATTTTAATTGAAAAAAAAAATAAATTGTCGCATAGAACTTTAAAAAAACACACACAAACTACTACAGTGTATATAGTCCTTAAAATAAAACATAAATCTTGCTGAAATATTTTTTTAACATTAAAATTTAGAATCATGGATGTTTGACTAAATTTCGTGTGGACAATCAATGTTCAGAATAGCGCTTGTGTTTTAAATTGATGGGTCTGTTGTCACATTCATTAATAGATGATAATGGTGTAATATTACAGTGTATATGATGTCTAGTCAAAACACCATGCCTTCTGATGGGCATTATGATCACACCATTATGAAACTCAGTGAATTAATTGAAGTAGATTATATCTTACCAATGATATCTGATATCTAATTATAGACGAAGTAGTAGCGTTGGTTTTGAAACTAAATCCAATATTTGTCATATTAAGAGAATGCAACTTAACAGGTAAATCCGCCAGGCAAGAACAATAATCCGTGGGCTGAAAGGAAAACAAACATGGGTGTTAATAACTAATTAATAAAAGCATATTTATTTATACAAGTAAATAGAATTAAGCACTTTAATGCATTAAATTTCTAACCGTCATATTCAATACATTAACCTTTAACTGTTAAGAATTCTAATGTCTTTAACATAGATTTCTTTCACTGCTCGTCCTCAATCAAGAACATCAACGCATTCTTTCAAAAAAGTATGGCAGAGCTATTTAATTTCAAGGGCATTTCAAAGAGATCGTTAATTTCACATTACTCATAGCGCCAACATATAATTTAACTTATCCTAAATCCATTCAGGCTGAATTATTTTGTCAGTTCGTTTGAATATTGACTGGTAGATTAGATATGGATCGTGGATTTTGATTAGAAAGTCGTTATGGATTACGCCACTACGCTTCATTAATTATTGGCATTGTGCAGATATTTTCCTCCATTGGTTATTAATAGCCTTGTAGAGTTCTCCAAGAATTTAATAACTATTGAAATAACTATTGAATTAAAGGTACATTCTCGATACTTCAATTTATTTAGAAAATAACATATTCTTTGGCAACAGAGTCGATAGATCAACAACAATTTGGTATGGTACAATTTGTCCGTGTATATACAAATTCTTTGTGTTATCTATTAGATATCGTGTATGCTATTTTTTAATCTTTGATTTAATAATAAAATAGCTGGTGTAAATGATTCGAAAAATATTTACTAGATAGCAGGATCCAAGCTCTTCACTTGAGGAATCAACAGTTTGCTGAACTGGAAGTATAACATCATTGAGCCTGAGATCTTCTAAGCAACCAATGAAAGTCGGATTGTATCTAGAACTATATTATGAAACAGTGACAGTTATCCTTAAGAAAATTCAAATAGATTACGAGTTCTACGATTATGAAAGGATTTTTATAATTATTACGTAACAAGAGGCAAAACGATCGAAACGTAGCGCTTAGAGCTATTCCCAAAGGTCAATTGACTAAAACAATACCTGTTTATACCTCCGATCCACACTTCATGAAGTGTTTCATCCAACTTCCAGAACAGATTGGTAACGCTGTCTCTGTCGCTTTCATCGACAGCTAAAAACCAAGTAGTGGACTTACGTTTAATCTACATAACCGAAATGCCGAAGCTGTCATTTTATTAATTTTCTAAAAGTAAAATGAAATAATTACAATAAATTGTGCAATTATTTCTGAGCTTATACCTGAACTGTGTGCCACTGTCTATCATCGTATGTCTTGCGCTGCGTTTGCCCAACGGTTCGGTGACTCACGATCTTTTGTTCGGTTTCTCCTACGACTGACTGTTTCGTAGTCATTTCATACACGAAAACGATTCCTCCATCACGCAGGTAAAGCTTTAAACTCTAAAAAATTATATAACATACTGTTAAACCATTATTAAATGAGCCTAAAAGCACCATAGTATGAGCCCCATCTTTATGATGTTTTACGAGTTCTTAATGCAACTAAATCATTCAGCAGCCTACTATTTTAAGTGGATTAGTGATACCTGCTCTTGACCTTTAAAAAATAATATTGTTGCATTCTTTTGAAATGTTCTAAATGAAAATTGAAGATGAAACGCAAGAAATGTAGCGTTTGTCATCAAAAGTCGATAGATCTTTTGTCCATCCGTTGTAATGGTCCTTGACGAATCCCTTAAAAGGACAAATAATCCATTCTGAATCTTACTTCGTTATAGAGTTCGTGGTAAAAATGTCGTTTTTAAAGACTTAAGATAAACATCCAAGTAACATTGTACGTAATGACATTTTAAGAGTTAAGTTTTTGTATAAATACGTAATACAGTGGCGGATTTAAGGGGGTGGCTACAAGGGCTATAGCCCCCCCCCCCCCCCCCCATTGGTCCTAAACTTATACGAGTTAGAAAAATTGTAAAGATTTTTAATACTGCAATAATTTTACAAATTTACATTTACAAACTTTAGTATAGGAAAGACTCCAGGACCATCACTTCCCTGGGGAGGGGGGGAGGTAGTTATTTGAAATAACTTATAACATATTAGCCAAACCACCTGATCACCCCCCCCCCTTGACCAAGTTCTAGACCCGCCACTGTTAATATGTTGTAAACTATATAAACAATTCAACAATAGCATCTCTTACGCCAAATTTTGGAAACAAAAATTCACTGAACTATTGGTATCTTCCAAGATCGTCAAATTAATTTCTACGTCGTTGATGTATAGAGAATCTAAACATCCCACAAAATCATCTTTTCCAAGCTGTAATTCAATAAATTAAACATGAAAAAACAATTGTTTTTAGCTTAATAACGACAACAACAACAACAACAACAACAACAACAACTCTAAAATGTTTCATTTTACTTCGGAAAGAGTTGCATTTCCTCCCACATGCAATCCACCGGTGACTCGTAAAGTCGCTGTCGAAGGCAGTTCGAGATCGATTATTTCTGTCCAACCACCTTCATAAGTGACATTCAGCCACGCACTTTCATTTATTCTGAAAATCAAGCAATATCAATATTTGCAACTGACTATAAAAGAGTTTTATTAGTTATTCATTATTTTTTCTGACCTGAGAAAGAGATATATCTCTTGTTGACTAGAAATGCGCGATTCAGTGGACGTTTCGACACTCCAATCGACTCCAGAAGCTTTCAATTCGATGCGCCATTCTTTCAGCCGAATTTGAACAGAAGAGTCCTTTGAAATGAAAAGCAAAAAAATAAAAATAAAAAAAGAAAACAAGAAGAATATGAATATTATAGTTTTGAATTCAATTTTAATGAAATTTGTTTACATTCTTGACTGGAAAAAATTACTTTCTTGCAGTTACCTCATCGCCACTGGCCAGAACTAGTCCATCGCCTTTTGATGGACGCAGATTCACTTCAAAAGTGCGCAATTCTTTATCTTCCAAAAGATTGGGCAAGAAGAAATACCCGGAAGTTATGCGAAACGGAACCTCAAATAAAACAAAGCAATATTGTGATTTTTATTGAAATTTATTATTAATAATCCAAAGCATGTTATTAGTACCTTGATCCTTCTCATCAGTTCATTTGCTATTTCTACTTTGTCCTTTAATTCGACGATCTGATAACTGATATTTCGTTGGAGGCGTATATAAGAATCAGCTTTCTCTTTCGCGGACGAATTATTGCAGAAGTCAGAAATTTCCTCTAAAAAAATTCCAAGTTTGTTTTAATTTCCATTGAATTATTGTATACCATTATAATCAGAGCAATGTTTCATGTAAAACTATTTAGATTACATTGAATAGGTTTTTGTTTAAATTGTATGGAGAGCGTTCAAAATATACGACGCCTGTTCGAAAAGTATCCGAATTGAGGCTACTAAAAAAAAAAAGAAGTCGTTGCACCTTTTTCCTATCCGGATCGTGTGATGACATTTCTGCTGATGACGTAATGGAATTTGGAGCTGTAAGAGTGGCGCGTGCAATTGTTGTAACACGCTAAAGCAGAACGTTTCTCTTTTCTCGTCGCATGGTGAAAATGACAGAAAACATTGAGCAACGACATTGCATCAAATTTTGTTTTATGAGCAAACAAAGGAGATATATCAATTTAGTTTGGAGAAATTTTGTTTTATAGTTTCATTTGAACTATTCCTGACATCACATCATGAATGGTAACGACCCCATTTCTTAATAAGT
Source organism: Rhysida immarginata (assembly GCA_023313115.1). Lineage (NCBI taxonomy): Eukaryota > Metazoa > Arthropoda > Chilopoda > Scolopendromorpha > Scolopendridae > Rhysida > Rhysida immarginata. The sequence goes on from JAHWFO010002669.1 coordinate 703,632, forward strand.
CACATAGCGAACATCATTGCAGTACTCTTGCTATTTACAGACTTTTGTTTGTTGTTGTGACGTAATATGTTGGGCTTAACAGGCTTTCAAAGATGAATGATTGTTGGTGCTCGTTTAGTCGGGGCATCCATGACCAGAGTTGTCGAGTTGATGGGTAGTTCGAGATCTGCTGTATCCCTGATCACATCTCAATACTCATAGACCGGTAAAACATGACAGGAGCAGAATAACAACACTTCATCGAATTGTAATTCGAAAATATAAATTACGGCGACGGCAATTAATGCAGAACTGAATGCAAGAGCACTGTATCACTGAAAACCGTCCGCCGTACACTGCAAAAAGACAACATCTATGGCAGGGCTACTATAGCCAAACCTTTGAAGAAAACACGAAACATGCAACAGCGTCGTCGATGGTGTTACCACCACAAACAATGGACGGCGGAGACATGGAAACAAGTAATATGGTCAGATGAGTCAAGTTCCTTTGACTCCGACTTACATCATTTGTCTGTGTGGAGATCACCTGTAGCGTGCAACTATTTGGTTTGGGGACCGTATCATGGAACTCAATGGGACCAATCGTTATTCTGGAAGGCCATGTAGCAGCTCAGAGGTACCTGGATATTCTCAATGACAAATTCCATCCCATGATCCAGACATCGTTTCTCAATGGTAATGGAATGTTCCAGGACGACAATGCTCCAATCCAAACTACTTCTCATGTAAAATCGTGATTTGAAATATGACTGTGAAATAAAACATCTACCCTGGCCACCCGGGGCGCCGGACCTGAGTATTCCTCGACGTATCTCAGCTGTATTAGCTCAAAGAGGAGTTCTTACCTCTTTTTAATAAACTCTGTGATCTTTTGTTGGTGTTCGAGTTATATGAAAAATGTAAACCCTCTATATATGGAAAATATTTTAAATCACTTTCTCACTCATTATAGGATGAAGTTGATATAATTTTCAGGGAGTTTGAAGTTTATACCACGAAGGGAAAAAGTGAAGTTTATGTAAGTAGCATAATTTCAACTTTTGGCCTGTTGAAGCAAATGGGCTGAGGAACTGAGGACACTCGTTGATTGTGGAGTCCGTATACGCTTATGTTTCCCTAAGATCTGTCTTTCTTTCCCAAGAATCAGAGAAAAAAGGTTTTGATGAATGCGAAACTGAAGAAATTTGAATGGGGCGGAAGATCTTCTCTATGAAAACTCTTTCAAGCCAGTACCCAAAATAGTCACTCCAAATGTTCATCTCGGAGATCAACCAAAATAATAATCTAGGCAGTGAGCATGGTATATTTTTAAATAACAATTTAAAACAATCTTAAACATTTTTATTAATATAGTTCTCCTTCAAACACAAACACACAGACAATATTGAAGATAGTGTACGGAATTATCCTTGGCCGGCCGAAATATCTTTAAGCACATATTATGGTACTAACCCGCATTTTAGTGAAGACTATTGATCATTACAGGAACAGAACGATCGGAGGCCTAGCACGCCCACACCCATGTCTACAATTGATGAAAAATAAACAGACCTATACAGTAAAATCATTGAGATTTCTTTACCTGAATGCTCGCTCAATAATAAATAAAATTGATGACCTTAGTGTCTTGTTTTTAAGTACGAATTCACATATTATAGCAATAACTGAAACTTGGTTAACAACGGATATTGATAGCAAGACCATTTACGTTCAAGACTATAATATATATAGAACTGATAGAATAACACGTGGCGGGGGAGTTGCATAGTATGTCAAAGGTACAAAGAAAAGAATAAAAGTGAGCAGGGACTAGAGTATTTGATGTTACAATGCATGATTCAAAAAGTAGAGTTGTTGATATTAGTTATTTATCGTCCTTCATCCATCCCCATAGAAAGCTGTACAGATATTTTTGCCGAGTTAAACCCTGATGTATATACAGTTATATTAGGAGATTTTAACTGTGACGAGCTCGTCCCTACGCCCGATTTGACTCATTTGCGGACATCCATTGATAATTTAAATATGCACCAAATAGTCAAAGTTCCTACCCGAGTAACATCAAAAACAGCTTCAATTATTGATCACGTATACGTTTCACAGGATTTACTTTGGCATAATTTATCTTTGATGACCATACCTCGTTGTGATCACAAAGGAATAAAATTTGATTGTGCTTTATATCTTAACGAATACAAAGAACCGTCAAAGAAGATACTAAATAGGTTTTCTTTTAAAAATATGAATATATTAATATATCATGCGGCATTAAGTAATTCAAATTGGGATAAATTTCAAAAGTTGGAAAATAGCAATAAAGACTTTATAAAGATAGTAATAAATTCGGCTTTGGCACCCATACTGTGTAAAATCTACAGAGTATGTTTGGTGCAGGGGTATATTCCTGAGGCTTGGAGACAAACAAAGGTTGTTTTTATCCCCAAGCCCGGAAAGTCGACTTATTTTGAGGCTAAATCCTTTAGACCTATTAGCCTCACTTCCTTTTTTCTTAAAATAATGGAAAAACTGGTGGACAGATATCTTAGGGAGGAGGTTTTGATAACGAAACCCCTGTCAAGATATCAATTTGCTTACCAGCAAGGTAAATCAACTGAAGCGGCAATTTTCGAGTTGGTACTTCTTGTTGATAAAACACTAACAATGAAGGAAACTTCATTAGTAGCCTTTTTAGATATCGAAGGAGCCTTTGATAAAGTATCTACCTATACTATTATCAGGGCTCTTGAGAAACGGGGAGTTGATAAAGTTATTATCACATGGATTACTGAGCTGCTTACAACTAGGAAAGCAGAAGCTGAACATCTTGGGGACTCATGTATGGTTCGGGTGGCGATGGGGTGCCCACAGGGTGGAGTCCTTTCACCCTTGTTGTGGTGCCTTGTCGTCGACGAGCTTTTATGTGAGCTGGAGAAAGATGGAATACACTGCCTTGGATATGCTGATGACATTGCGATCATCACTAGAGGAAAATTTCTCAACACTGTCTCGGACATTCTTGAAGGAATTCTCAAGAAGGTAGAGAGATGGTGTAAAGAGGTAGGTCTGTCTGTTAATCCAGACAAAACTGTTATTGTTCCTTTTTCTAGGAAAAAGAACTTAAATTTTAGAAGTATTAATTTCTTTGGTAAAAAGATAACTTATACTTCTGAGGTCAAATATCTCGGTGTCTTCCTTGATAGCAAGCTTTCATGGAGGAAACACCTGGAATATTGTTTATCACGTGCTAAAATGATCTTCTGGACTTGTAGAAGAGTCGTTGGCAAATCATGGGGGCTGAGCCCTAAACTTATTCATTGGGTATATACTAGTGTTATATGTCCAATGATGACTTACGGCTCTGTTGCATGGTGGCCTAGAACACAACTTAGGCAAACTTAGGCAACTTAGACAGTTAGGAAAGAACTAGCTAAAGTTCAAAGAATGGCATGTCTTACTATTACAGGTGCAATGAGAACAACTCCGACCAGTGCTTTGGAACTTCTCTTGGACCTGAAACCTATTCACTTGCTGGTTGAAGCAGAGGCTGCAATGACAATTTATCGAATATGCAGCCCTGACAACTGGCGTAGGTGTTTAGATAATACAGTATATGAGAAACTAATAAAGGGGGTGTTACGACATCCGGTTTTTCATATGACTGTTGATAGAATGCTTCCGAAATATGATTTCGATAAGCAATATGTTGTTTCCATTCCAACTAGGGAGGAATGGAACACTATGACGCTTTTGTCATTTAGAGATCACGAAACATGGTTTACGGATGGATCTAAAACGGCGTCTGGAATAGGCGCAGGTATATGTTGCCCTAGGAGGAAAATCCGACGGTCTTTCCCCCTTGGCAAATACTCTACAGTCTTTCAGGCAGAAATTTTTGCAATTATTGCCTGTGGAATAGAGCTGAATATTCAGAAGCTTCGAAGTAAGAAAATTTTAATATGCTCTGATAGCCAGGCTGCGTTGCATGCACTTGATAGTGTATGCTACAAATCCAAGCTTGTCTGGGAATGCCATCGTACCCTCTGTGATTTAGCAATTAACAACAAGGTAAAACTGTGTTGGATTCCTTCTCACAGTGGCTACGAGGGCAATGAAATTGCTGATTGTCTTGCCAAGGATGGCTCTGTGACTCCATTTGTGGGTCCTGAACCGTCTTTGGGATTGTCCCAAAGTCTCATTAAGCTGACTATCCATAATTGTATGGATAGACAGCATTTTGATTCATGGATTAAAGAGTATGGCCAAAGACAAGCCAAGGTACTCAACCCAAAATATCCTGTTTCGAGGAAAAGTGAGTTGTTAAAACTCACAAGAAATGAAATTAAAAAAGTCGTTGAACTCCTTACAGGTCATTGTCATCTTAATAGACATATGACCTTAATAGGTGTTGCAACTGACGCTACATGCAGGAAATGTCATGAAGCAGAGGAGAGTTCTACTCATGTTCTCTGTAGTTGCTTAAATCTATCATTTCTTAGATTTAAACATTTAGGGAGCTTCATACTCCAACCGGCAGAAATTCAAAATGTTACTGCCAGGCAGATCTTAAGATTTGCAGATGCATCTGGTCTACTTGTGAGACGAGATTTATAAAGGATTTGGGGACAGTACAATAGACCTGAGGTCGCGGTGCTTGGTTTCTTTGTAACCACCCCTTTTAAATTCAATTCAAATAAATTCGGCTTATGAGGCAGGAATGCAAAACGTTAATAAAACGAAGGGGATAAAGACAAAACATTGGTGGACAAGAGAAATGACCAATCTTTGGTATAAGAAAGTATCAACATACTATAGTTTCCTTCGAAATAAAACTACGGAAACTAGAGTTTGTACAAACTAGCCAATAAAGAGTTTAAGGGGGCTCTGCGAAAGTCAAAAAGATATCTTGTGACGACCCAATGTAACAAAATAAATATGTGGAAATTCGTACGGAACAACATCAATGAACCAAAAATTAAATTGACAGCTGATAAACATAAACATTATTTAAGATGGCTTAATGATCCTTGTAATCTGCCGATGCCTTTAAAAATAATTAGAAATACAGGAGTTGTATGCAATCAAACCTTAAAACCTAAGGCCCTGGGTTATTACGTCATACAAAAAATTATTAGTGAAACAAAAATGACGGATGGAAAACAGGCCTCCATAATACCAGCTAGACTGCTTACAATGATGAATCAATGTGGTTTAAGAAAAATCCAAGAACTGTGTAAAGTAATAATTCAAGGGAAGAAATTCCCGGATAAAATGAAAATTGCTAACAGATTCGATACAGAACTATCGCCCTATAGCTACGTTGACACCGTTAACAAAAATAATGGAAAAGTGTATCTTTAGTGACATGATTGATTATATCTGGCAAAAAGTACCAATTCAACAACAAGGTGGCCGCCCGAATACTAGAGTAAATTGGATACCAATTCAAATCTGTATCCATGCTATACATGCCTTGGATGAAGGAAAGAACTTTATAATGATACAAACTGATATATCCAAAGCATTCGATACAATTTCTCGACAACAACTGTACGAAGATCTTAGATCTCTAGGTGTTTCGGACGACTATCTCGTGCTGGTCAGAGACTACGTAACTGATTGGATAATGTAATACGAGATGGTGATCCACCGACGTATTATAAATCGCTACGTGGTGTAATCCAGGGATCGACTATTGGACCAGTGCTATATGCCGTAGCTACTTTTTCTTTATTTCAACTTGACTACAGACTACAAATATGTAGCTATGTAGATGACAATTTATTGTACTCTTCTTATGATGATAATGAATGCGATATAATAAATGCTAATGTTCAACATGATTTGAAACTTTTGGAGAATTGGTATAGTGCCCGTGGTATGAAACTCAATTCAACAAAAACAAAGATTTTAAAGTTATCACGAAAATCGATAACGCAGGATACTTTAACTCTTTTAGGTTACACTTTCGATAATAAATTACAGTTCAACAGTCAAAGTGAGAAAATAATAACTGGACTCAAATCCCGGAAATATGTAATCAAAAGATTAAGATCTTATTTATCCCATAAAGAACTGAAAATGATTATTGAATCGAAAATTCTCCCGTTTCTGAATTATACCGTGATAGTTTGGTCAAGCGTATCCCAACATATGATTCAGCATATAATGATATCCTGAGAACAGCATTTAGAATCACGAAATATGATTCTATATCTCGTTTATGTCTTACACAAAAATTGCCTACAATAGAAATAATACTTGAGACTGGACTTTTAAATGAACTTACAGCAGCCCTCCGATGCAACCTACACCCGGCTTCTTTTATACAGAAATGGCTTCTTAAATCGAATAAGTACCGACTCTACGCGTAGATACAAGATAGAGATACCACAGAGGAAATCAGTTTTTCTTGAGAAACATTTTCCATATAATGTAATACCAACATGGAATTCTTTACCAACTAATATATGCTATATGGAGATAGAATGTGCTTCTCCAAGATGTTATGCCACATGTATACATTTTAAGAGACAGATCAAAGATTATTATTTTTCAAACTTGCAGATGAATATGTGAATGTTAAGAACTTAAAAAATTTTTGTTCTTAGTCTTTGACGATTGATTTTTCTCTGATTTTAAATTTTAAATTTTTTCCTGTAACTTTTCCTCGTTTCGAGCCTATTCCTTTGGAATGCATGTAAATAATAATAATAATAATAATAATAATAATAATAATAATAATAATATAAATAAACCTGATAAAACTCGAATTTGAAGAAGTGCACTGTCGATGATAAGTCGTATTTCATGAATTTTTCTTTCGGAAATTTCGAGATTCTTTCTAACATCTGCAAATAACAAGTATTAAGCAGTTTGTAAAAAAAACACCTGAAACGATATAAAGTGCGATTTGTGTGATACATTACCGATGAGCTTAGAATAATAATCTTGAATAGAGGTTTGCTGTGATAGGTACAAACGTGCATTTTCTTTGACTGAAAATTAGATTGGCATTAAATTGAATCATAAAAAAGAATCATTACATGAAATATTACCCGAGTTAAGCCTTACCTTTATCCAAATTCAAGGATATTTCATAATCAGTTAATGCTTTCGACATATTTACTTGCATGCCATCGAGGGATCTGAATTCTTCATCTGCCAAAAGAGTCATATAAAATTTTCTAGAAGATGCTCTTTGAAACGTCAACGTTGGCTGTTCTTTCACGCGTCGAATTTCTTTCAACACTTCCAACATGCTACCTACGGCTGCTTTCAGGGAACAGCCATCCTGTTTCAATTTAACTTTCCATTAATCAGAACAAAACTAACAACAATGTAATATTAGGCTAAGTATAGAATTTAAATTAAGCTTGGACATAGAATTCAAATTCAAATTAAACAAGTTAATTTTTCTATAAGAAATTTAAATTAGTGCAATGTATAATGTATATTATTTTAGTTCATAGATGCCAACGTTAAAATTTAATACTTACTTGTCTACAATTGTTAAAATTCTTTTTATTCTTTAAAGGAACCATAGGCTTGAATAGGCTTTCCATGCGATCATTATTCTTTGATGATCTGTGAAGATAATTTCTACAAAAAATAACACCCAATATCAAGCAGAAGGAAAGAGAGACAATTTCAAATTCCAAATAAAAGCTCTGTTTAAACTGAGTTCTCACTTGCTTAATAAAATCGATTCAACTGATTCTGAATCCAACCATTGCGTCAAGTTGTTTCTAAATGCCGTAATCATTGTGGTCACCACCTGTAAAACAAACAAACCACCACTTCCCAAATTATTAATGGCAATTTTACTAAATACACGTCTGCATTTAATCTAAACATGTAGCAAAATGTAGCAAAATAAAACTTGGTATAGCCTAATTAAATTCCTAATTCGACTATTAACACGTTGTTGTACAGGGTCGGGACACATTAATATCACTACCTCTCCTCGAACATGTTGGAACGTCCCATGGTATGCAGATGAAAAATCATTGCATATCATTAAAAGCTGACAACAGCAGACGTGTAGTAGCATCCGTTAACACAGCAATTGTCGCCGTCATGGGCAAAGCAAGTGACCTGTCGGACCTCCAAAAGGGGATGATTATTGGCTATCGGGCCAAGGGGGACAGCATTTCAGAAACGGCCACCTTTGTGAACTGCTCTAGGGCTGCCGTTGTGAAGGTGTACCGCGACTGGACGAACCAGACAGTTTCGAGCAACCGAAGAGGTAACTGTGGGGCCCCACGGGCCGTCGATCCTAGAGGCGAGCATCGGTTACGAGGCCTGGCCAAGACCAATCGGCGTGCCACTTTCGAGCAACTGACACAGCAAATGAACAGTGGGGCCACTAGGCGTGTCAGCACCAAGACAGTGCAACGATCCCTCTTGAGGTTGGGGCTCTCGATCGCCATGTCCGCAAGCTGGACCCTCCACCACGCACGGTGATGGAATTACGGGATGCACTGATCGCCGAATGGTCCCAGATACCTGCAACCACCTTCCGAGGACTTACTGACTCTCTGCCACGTCGACTAGCTGCTGTGCTTGCCGCCAAAGGTGGATATTCCGGATACTAGCAGGTGGTCATATTAATGTGTCCCGACTCTGTAGTTACTAAAATTAAAATCATATCTTTTTTTAATTGGCTATGCCGAGTTTTCTTCCAATAGTTGTTGGCAACTCGGCTCCTATGCCACCAATCTGTACGAAACTTGGACGGTTCACTGGGAGCGCACAGCCCGTTAATCGTTCCAATTTAGACGTGTTTACGAGATGGGTGCCCGACGTTCAATTCAACTAGAAATTTTATAGACAAACCTCTTCATTTTCTCTCGATTTATCTATGGCTGCCTTTGCCTTGTTTCTGAAGTTCTTGGCCTCTTCAATGGTCCTCAGTTTTAAAAGGGAAATATTATCGTATCGTTCCTAAATATCAAATATTAGAGAATAGTGAATTAAATATAGATCTTAGCTATTGCATTTAGATGCCCTTCATTGTGGTTTATGGGCTTTATCTTATGAAAATTTAATACGTCAACAAAAAAGAATAAAAACTTTAGCATTTTAAGGAAAATAGGACCTTTCATTTAATAAAAGTTGCTAAGATAATAAGGTTTCGATGGAGTCTAATGATTGCTTAAGCTGAGTTATGATAAAATTATTATACAATGTGATTTTTTTTTTTTTAGATCTTTCATCCTACTTTTAATATTTTTCTTCTCGCCAATAAATCAGGAAAAATGCTTCTTGTATAATTTAAAGTTGTAGAAATTGAATTGAAATTCCATTTTATGTCATCGATTTCATAGCGTACCATCTTCAGTCTTTCTTCCAGAATCCTGTGGAAATCTCTGCAAAATGGTAATAATGTTTATCAGTACATTTAAATAGTAAGGTTTACTGAATTCTTAAAATATAAAGTGTCTCAAAAAGTGAATGACATCCTTTGACATCCTTATGATTTCTTCCTTTATTTATATGAGGATGAGGGGGATATTTATTTCTAGCAAGATGGAGATCTACATGTTGCGCCTATCTTGATATGCCATATCAATATTAATAAAAAACTTACTTTATCCAACCTAAAGAAGCCGATGCCATTTTCATTTCCTTGGTGACCTCGCTTTTTATAGGCGAGTATGTCATTTGGCGAATATCTTCCCACAGCCTTTGAATTTCTCTCACTTTCTGTTTCAGAATGTGATATCGCTCTGTAAAAGAAAATTTGCATTTTATGTTTGTAAATGATTAGAGGTTATCTCGAATTTTAGATTATATCGCAAACCTTTATTTAATTTTCTCAAATCCTGCAGGATTGTCGAATTAATTTCGTTTTCCAAATCTCTTGCAAAACTCAGAGGGTCTTTATCGAGTTTTAAACATTTTATAAAATCCTACAAGAATTGTTAGATACATTAACAGGAATGTAACAGCAACTGTTAATTTAACGTAATACATATTTCAATAGTTATTAGATAAATCTCAGTTAAACAGAATACAGTTGAAGATCATGAAAATCTTAGATTTTCTTTTTCGTTTTGTACTCTAATGTATACTCAACGTTAATTATTTTGTATACGGCGAATAGCCACTTTATAAGTTCATCCCTCGTAGTAGAATTAACAGCTCCCATTACTGACCGCAGTAAAGGATATTTAATCTGGAAAATTTAGCGTGTGTTAGCAAGCAAGATAAGCAAAACAAAGGATATGAGTAACTTCGATCCTGAATTTCTGCAATTTTTAACATGTCGGGCTTTACTCGTGCAACTGTTGCATTAATAGTGCAACGGTCAAGAAAAGTCGAGTCAACAACAGTCCTTTGGCCGACAGCATCTCATCAACGACAGTGGTCAACAATTCATGAAATAATCGACGAGTACAACAACAGAATGCAAAGGCTTATATGTTGCACATTGTTCATTATCGGCTATAACTACCAACGACCCGTACGGATATTTACGCCTTTCAGCGCAAAACAAGGAATTGCGATTGCAAAGGATCCATTATCATACGCACTGTACTATTCGCTGAGTGGGAAAATGTGGCTTAATCCTATGGATCCCGCTTCCTCCTTAACCACATCGATGGCAGAGTGCAGATATGTGGGGTATAGCACGAGGCGATGTATAGCCTCCAGGGTATTATCGACGCTACACAGCTCGTAACAATTCTGACATGATCTGGGGAATATTTTCTATATGCGAGATATTTTCCGTTCCTCTTCACCACATTCCAGAAGGCTCATTTTGGCCGAATTGGTTCAAGGACATGAGCAAGCATGCATTAGACTGCGCAGTCTTCAGATCTTAATTCCAATGATCATTTATGGAATGAAAGTAAAAAAAAAAAAGACTGTTCAGATTCAATAGCCATCCCCCTCCGATTGCCAAACTGGTCGCATACTCGAGGAATGAAAAGATATTCATGGAATTCAAGAAAAGTCGTATGCGAATTGTTATAGCAGATAGAAGTTCAATTTGGTACTAGGAAGGTTACCAATCAATAAATATGACATTTTCTTATGGATAAAAGCTATAGAACTAGTCCATGTATTTTTCGTGGACAGAGTTTGTGAAAAGATGATACATGTACGAGTATACTGAAATATACCACGATATGCAAGATACTCGTAATTTGCTTTAGTATGAAGTCGATTGTTGGCACAAATGTCATTGAGATTCTTCGCGTGAAATTTTTTTCTGTATCAAAAAAAAATGCAAGAAAATTTTCATTCTTCTGGATCTATTGAGAAAAACACGCATGTAAACAAAAGCTCGAAATGACAACAGCACATACGTCTACTGGATTGCAATTAGTGGTCTTTACACTCTTGTGTAAATTAATTGAAACAAAGCATGTTTTTTACGAGTGCTTTAAACTCGTATTTAGTGCTAGTTTTTATTTAGGGCAAAATCATTAGACATAAGTGGTAGCTCAACTGATCAGAAAACAGTAATACCAAAAAAATACCAAACTTACATGAAAATGAAAAGGACTATATTGTACGTTATCAGCAATTAAAAAGCACAAATCTGGAACCAGAAAAGAGAATTCTCGGGATATACTATATAAATCGTTCAGTAAGACGTCTTGACAAGAAGAGCATCCTGTAATAAATATTCAAACTTTAATTGTACGAACATTAAAGCATAGTACGCTAAGAAAGAGAAAATATTTTAAAATTAAAATAAAATTTTTGGAGTAAGTCTATGAGGCAGACGACTGGTTAATTTAGAAGAAAATTGTTTTGGCTTAGTGTTGAATCTTTTGATTGTGGCGAAACCAGACTTAGGCGAAGCTTTCATTAAGAAAAACGAAAAAAACCCAAAAAAACTGCCCTAATTATAAAATTGTGCATATTCAGTTAGCGCGGGCAATTGTTATCAAACGGCAACGTTAAAACCTCATCGCTGAAGCCAGAGATTACCATAGAAGATCCGTCAATAATTAGCCACTTTGCGACTAATAATTATTAAGTAGCGGAAGAATGGAGCTTTTCCTTTTAAATTCGCGATACCAAAACGAAACTGTGGCTTTACTCAAAGCTCTGACAGGATATATTTGTTGTAAAGTTTCAAAACAAGCTGCCTTGCCTGCTGATTTAGCTCCATTGTGTTTTACGTCTATCTGCCAGTGCGCGAGCTTCAGAATTGTACCAAGCGAAAACAATGCAACGTATCTCGTAGAGTGAAGTACTTGGAGAAAGTAAAACAAATGTAGTGGGATGCGTTCAGCGTGCTTGGCTAAAAACTTTTAGATTCCACCTCGTACACCTGGGATATGTTACAAGATTGGCAGAAGCTATTTTACATCTGTACTTGAGATTTGTGGCGAGGTCGCAGATATTTTAATTTTTGAAACATGACCAAAGAAGGCTGTGTTCTTTAGGGCTTCCCTGATTGAGTTGTCGCATTCCCTTTTTTTTTTGTCCAGCCACTCTATCGTTTGGCAATGACAACGTTTTTGCTATACATAAGACAGAACACTATCTCTCCCTAGTTAAACAGCTATATTATCACCTACAGCAGACTGGCAAGGGTAAGAAATCTACGCTATCAGAAGTTACAGTCAACTCGGTTTCCGAGACGAATAGTTTATAGTGATTTTTTTTTTTTTTTAGAAACAGTAATGATTTTTCAATTGAAAAATGGAAGGAAAAAATTCTGCGACCCGGATTCGAACCAGGAACCTCGACTATCATGGCCGACGCCTCTACCAATTGGGCTATCGCAGACACCACGGACAGCCAAGCTGTCTCAAGGTGTCTTAAAGACAACCGAGTTGTCACGGTTGAAAACCCAATTATTATTATTACGAGGGTTGTACCAAAAGTAAGGTTCCCATATTATTTACTTGTGAGTTCATCAACTTTCTGATGGTTTGGAGTGGAGAAATTCTCGATCTGCGGGCCAGGTTCCCGTCGCCCATTGGGCTTTCAACCGTGACAACTTGGTTGTCTTAAGACACCTTGAAACAGCTTGGCTGTCCGTGGTGTCTGCGATAGCCCGATTGGTAGAGGCGTCGGCCATGATAGTCGAGGTTCCTATTCGAATCCGGGTCGCAGAATTTTTCCTTCCATTTTTCAATTGAAAAATCATTACCTATGCTTGGAGACGCATCTCTAGTTAATAATTATTATTATTTATTAGAAACAGTGATTGAGAACCATTCCCATAACATGGGATATGAAAATCGATAACGATTAAACTTAAAAATAATTCGGATTAAACTTACTTTTGCAATTCGGAAATCCCCAATAGCCAGACAAACAACGGTCGCATTTCAGACCTTCGATATGTTTACGGCAACTGCATTTTCCTTTCTCATTGCAAGACAAAATTCGAGAGCCTTCTTTGTTGCACTGGCATTCTACGTATAAAAATAAAGAAATGAACAATTTCAATATATAAGATTCTTTTCAAATTGGGTATGGCTTTGATTTTAAGCATTAAGTTAGCTTTAAAAAAATCTGATTTTTGTCAGTTATCAACTGGGCTAGCAAATATTCAAATATACTCCCTCACAGAGAAAATACCACACGATTAATGTATGCTGCAGCGCTACGCAATTAAGAGGGTGTAAATAGCAGACATGTAGCAGTTTTGAGTTGCCTTCCGTCTAGCATATTGTAACTTCAGAGTTTCCTAAAACTACAGATATTCGTTTTTTTTGCGTTATTTCCATCAGAATAAAGTATGAATAGAAAAGATCCCTGGAAGACGCTGTTGAGAAAATTTTCAGTTGATTCGTTTACAATGATTTATCATAGGCTTACATACAGTTGGTTGGTCTCCACGACGTATCGCGGCAAAAACTCAACATGATGCGAAAACTGTACATAGAAGTTGGAGCCAGTGGTAAAATTTGAATCGTGTAGGGTGACTGGAGCAATGAGATGAACTTCAATACGCATAGGTCGATGTATCCGACGGCAAGCACTATAATTCGTGACTGGCGACATTCTGCGTAGTGTTGAGGGAGTTTTGGATGCTCCAATATCCAATATGTATAGTTCTCGAAGACTTAAACTAACTTAGGCTGGGATAAGCTTATAGTCAAGCGAACCATTGCAGTCAATCGAATCTTCGTGAACGATTGCAGTGAGATACCAATGGACACATGCAATTTTTCAAAATTAAACTAACTTACTCAGTTTTACCACATTTCGAACATTCATCCAGTACTTGCATATTTTCTATGAAGTAGTATATTTAATGGCGTCTTCATTTACGAATTTTCATCATTTTACTACCTTGGCATCCTGTTTCCAAACTGGCTTGTTCGTGAGGAAAGAGCACTGGTCTATAAAATGTTTCGTCCAGACAGAGTTCACAATGTTTTCCTCTCGTGTTGTTCTACCGAAAGGCAACGAAAAAATTCGTCATTTTAAGTTCAAACAACTTTATACCACTTGATAAATGAATAAATATCTGTATGGTGAATTTGAAGGTTACCTTACATTCTTGACACCAGACTTCGGTCTTGTCACTCATTCCGACGAAAGAACATTTGGAGCTATGCCCATGACATTTGCAAGCTACAAAATGAAAAATAGTTTCGAAAGAAATTAACGACGAATGTTTAATCAATTTCTGTCGTAATTAGGATATCTAAAATTATTACTCATAAAATAAGGTCTAAATACTCGTATATTTTATATTATTAAGGTACTTTAAATATAGGAGAACTTTCACCTTTACAGACGAAACCATTGTTCGATTCAGGTTCTTTGTAGAAGCCAGGGCAGCAAATATCGCAATTATCTCCACATGTGTTACCAGTACAAAAGCACTGAGTGGTGTTCGATTCCTTTACGAGAGAACATCCACGACTCCACGGCGATAATTGGCAGATGCAAAGACCATAGATACCTACTTCGCTTAGGCTGTAAAACAACTATGAGAGATAGAAAAAAATTAATGCCCCTGTGCTGTGTTTAATATCTTATAAACTAAACGTTATAATGAACTCGAACTTAAAAACATAAAATAAAAATAAAAAAGAATTGCTACTCACCTGGTCGTGAAAACTTTTTTCTTTGCTGGTAAAATGCTCACCTTCTAAACTGTGCCACTTCCGAAAGCTCAATTTGATATAACGTGCTTTCAACCATTCCTATAAGAGATTAATCTAAAGTTTAAAGGGAATCATCTTTTTTGTGTATGAAAGTAGACCAGTCTACTAGAAATAACTCCGTCTTTTACCTGTGCAGCCGGTATTGCCCTAAAATTGCTTCCAAAGAGGCGATTTCCAATTAAATTGACGACAATCTTTACAAAAAAAAATTTCAAAATTAAAATGCTTAATGATACAACAAACTGAAAATATATAAAATATATTCAGTGAGAATCGAAAATTATTTCCCCTGGTTAGATTATATTAGCTTACTTCTCCTTTTTCTAGAGGATTGTCTCTTGACGATTGCTTTATATCGCAAATGGCTTCATTCACTGTCTGCGGTTTGCTTTTGGCAACAATTCCATAGTTACGAACACAAGATTCGTTGTCTTCTGCAAAAAATTGCCACGTTTCATATGTGTCATTGTCCAGAGATTTTTGGATGAGCCATTGCCGAGGTCGTGGTGAAGGCCCCATTCGCAGAAAAACTGCACTTACATAGAAGACCTTTAAAAATAAGTTTTTAAAATCTTTTATTACAAATCTTCACTGAATCTGCATAACAAAAGCAAAGTCTACCTGAATTAAAGCTTGCTGGGTTTGAAGAACTGATTTAATATAATATCACTTGGCACAAAGCCAAATAAAACCAAATAACTCGCATTACTCGTCCTCTCATCCCTTCGTTAATATAGTTTGTCCCATTTGCCATTCGCTAAACAAATTACTAGGCGTAGGAGGCGGAGCCAACGAAATGGCTTAAAATGAAATGTATTGATTTCAGCAGGGAAGACAGATATCGAGGATTCAGCACAGAACTCGTTCATCGAACGTCACTAGAAGATGGAAAGAAATCCAGCTGGTAGCCGAGAATATTGGGAAACGAGGGAACCAGGAGATAGACAAAATTTCTGCTCGACCTTGTGACCGCCCTGGCAGCTTACGACAGTTTCCGAGGTGCCGTCTGGATCAATCCATAAAAATGTTTTTGATAATCAACCTGTTAGCATTCGTAACCTTCCCCATAGTGGTAGCAGGGTGCAGCCGAGGGAGCGACGTAGTGGAAACAAGAAGAAAGGTGGACAACAGCATCTGGTGCTTTTGTGGCACAGACCAAGCTGGCGAGGGTCCCTATACGCTTTTCGCTCAGCTCACGAAAATTCAGCTGAATAAATAAATAAATCTCTTAGCATACAACTGATGTCCCTGGGACTGAAGTGCCATAGTTCCAGATCAGCAATACTTCATTCATACGACGAGATGCGATCTACTTCCAATTATTAAATTAATCTTCATCAAATGTGTTATTCATATTTTAATTTCATTCGTCTAGTGAAATGTATTCTGGATTTGTTATTAGATTTATTATTTGTACTTCAAAAGACTTCTCGTTCACTTTGTCTGACAACGCGTAACATGAAGGCATTTTCGGAGAATGTTGATCACATTTGGTCATTAAAATTTCGATATTTTTAGAGTTACTTTGTTGTTGCCCACTTAATTCGAGAGTGGATACTGGCAGTATTGCTCTCATTACTTTTTCTCGAATACTCAATTCAACATGGACTAAAATATAAATTCAATTCTGGGTCCATGTATGTATCTAAATCCAGTCATGCAAATGCCGGGCTTGCCATTTCCCGATCATCTTAACGATTTACTAAGGAGTCAATGCTTAAATTATGGAGAATTGTTTTATAATTTTATAAAAAAAACACTTAATTTTCAATCAATTAAATTAATTCCTTGTGTAGCGGTAAGTTTAAAATTTGTGTTTCGCGTTGGTCAGTGCGTTATCGAAGCCGAAGCCTACTCCTTAAAGCATGAAATTCTTCATGGTAAAAAAAAAAAATTCGTGTACCGGCCCTACATGAAATAAACACTTCTGAATTTTACTGACTGCAGATGCTGATTCACGCATCCTGTGCACATTTTGAAAGCGAATCCATGTGCAACTGTAATAAATATCCATCTGATGCCAATTTTATATCCAGTTACTTCCTTGACAAATTGACTCACTTCCTTTATTATTAAAGTTCAAATCCTTCTCTCTTTCGCAATTCCAATTTTCAGAATAAACTTTGAAATGAATGCGTAGATACCAATTTTTTTAAATGCTTATTACGTAAATAGTTGAAAAGGCCAAAAAAAGACCTATTGTCTAGCTCCAATAACAAAACAATAAGATTATTAATCCTTCATTGGTTTTATGTTTCCTTGGATGCTAACCAATTGCCAGAGATTATATTTCTTACAACTTTGATTTAAAGCAAAAAACCACCAATGCTTAATTCTATATTAGTAGACAAATACAGTTAAAAAATTAGTTCTTAAAACAAGGAACCTTGTTGTAACAACTATTATTAGAGATACGGAACGAATACATTATAAACTTACATTTAATACTGGGGGAAAATGATCATGAATACAGTAATTTGCATATGCTACTAACATCATCTTAATAATGCTCGCACGCACCTTTTCGATTTAATTCGAAAAATAACAAATCAAAGCGATCCAACAACTGCACTGTAAGTTTGCAAAATGAAGAGAATTTGGAAGTAGCCAGAACTCATAATATTGAAAGTTGGTTAAATTCATTATGAAGACAGTTTCGCATATTACAAACATGCCTCGATGTACTGGGTTTTGCAAAAGTTCTGTTACACTTGCGGATGCGTCGATATCGGGGGGTGGAAGCATCCATGGAGCAGGTGCTATTGAAGACGTATGTAGTTGGAATGAATGAGATTCGGATGCAAGGATATTGCGATGGAACGTAAAAGAATCGAGATCTCTGCGCTCCTTCGCGCGGGTCACAACAAGTCTGACATCGCTAAGCAGCTCAACGTCAGCCGGATGGCTGTCCACAGATCGCGGAGAGGCTGAAGAAAGTAGAAGACTTCAAGGATCGTCCACGTGCAGGCAGACCTCGCGTTATCAATCGTGTGGATGTCAGAAAAGCCTTCGAACGTGACCAGATTCTCAAAATGACACAGTTCGCAAAGAAAAAGAAGATTTCTGCGGCCACGTGTGTCCAGAACCATCAAGGAAGAGGATGGAAAGAGTTTGAGGCGCGTGGCAAGACCTTTGCTGACGGATGGCATGCGAGATAAACGTCGGGAGCGCTGTCGTCACTTTCTCAACAACTTGAAGAGCCATGGCAATCGCATTGTCATCTTTTCTGAAGAAAAACCCTTCACGGTCCACCCGGTCGTCAACAAGCAGAACGACCGCGTGGTCATCTTCGACCAGGACATCTCTGAGGTCCGCTACATGACTACAACCAAGCAACCAGCCTGAGTGATGATGCTCGGCGTCGTGGCGTCGAATGGCATGAAAATGCCGCCAATCTGGTTCCCGAATGGTTACAGGCTTACCGCGACCGACTACAAGGATATCTTGACAAAAACGTTTTGCCCTGGGTGAAAAAGGTGACGAGGAAATGCGGACTACGTCTTTCAATAGGACGGTGCCCCAGCCCACAGTGCCAAGACCGTTCAAGAGTGACGGGGTCGAACATGAACTTCTTGTCTAAGGACTTTTGGCCTTCTCAGTCGCCCGACCTCAACCCTCTTGACTACAGCATGTGGGCGCATATCGAGAGCAAGGCCTGCAAGATCCGTCACAGCAACGTCGACCAGCTGGAAGCATCTGTGAACAGCGTGTGGACCGTCATGAAGAAAGACTACATCCGTAACGTTTGTCGGGCCTTTAGACCTCGCCTAGAGCGTGTGCTTGCCGCCGATGGCGGTTACATCGATTAATATGCATTGTGTATACACCAAAATCAATTCTGACAATAAAAACGGTGTCTAACTGCATCACACGTCTATTTATGTCATTTTAGCGGAAGTCCTCACATGTGTAACAGAACTTTTGCAAAACCCGGTAGGAACAACAGCATTGAAACAACTTTTCTATACGAAACTGGGTACCCCGGAGCTTTCGATGCCTCTGTGTCCACGGAATAATTAATTCTTCTCTCGAGAATACTGTATTGCTCTCTTGCATCTCCTCGGAACATTTTTTTTTGGATTTATATCAAAATTTTATCTGTTCATATGTGTATTAAGAGAAGAGTCATTTGTTAGATATAACATGAGCCTTCTCTTCTGAAAAGTGATACCCTGTTTCTGGCATAGAGATTGCAAAGTTCTAACAAATTTCCATTCAAAAGGGGTAATGGCAATTTGATTCACAAAGTTATTTGCTATCGCGCAGATCGAAGCTTTAAGATTCTAGCCGAGGATAGTCTTGGAAAGACGCCAAAAATCATGTGACATAGGAGATACATTATTATTTAACTGAGCAGATAGAGATTGCCACTTTATGTAGTTTAGAAAAAAATCAGTAAAGCCCTGTTGAAGTCCATATTTTCTTATTTGCAATGAGCACTGCTCTTGTTGTAATTAAAGAGCAAGTGTCATATGAAAACTAAAATGAAAATATTTCGTTTTCAAAGGTTACTTTTCGCAGCTGAGACTAAACTATTCAAATTGTTGAGAGCAGCATTGACGCATATTTCTTCAAGAAAATCGTTCCATTCTTTAGGCAAAGGAGAACTGCATAATCTGTAATAATCGCCTTCAAATAAGAATCATTCCTGTAATTATTTTTATGATATTTCAGTTGTATAGTAAATTGTAGCAATGAATGGTAGGCATCAAGATAAATTAAGAATAATGTCGGAAAAACTAATTCGATTCGAAATAGGCGTGAAAAGTTTTTCTTAACTATACCCGATAGTATATTTATTTGAGATGTTTAATGTTTTGCACATAACTTTTATCATGTCTAGAACTTTTAGATCGATGAAGATAAGAACGAACGGCACAGTTATATTTAAGAGAAGGAGCCATCAGTTATATTAAACTCTTCAAACGTAGTGAGACAAGTTTCCGTGAGACATTTTCAAATTTAGAATAGCAGACGTATTGAGAATAATCTAAATGCAATAAATTAAGAGTTTCGTAAGGAAGCGTATTTAAAAAAAAGAGACGAACTCCGACACAATCGATTTCAGGAAACCCGTGACGACAGTTTAAAATAGAAGTCTTGATTTGCTTTATTAAGAATTGCTACGCTGCCGCCCCGTGTTTTACAGATGCGATAGAAACGATAAACATGAAAAAAGTGTAGAGCGAGAGCAAAATTAGAAAATGAGGCATCAAGCCAAGTTCCACTGAAGTTCCACTGTATTCGAAGGGTCGTCTGATATTGAGGCGTCTTTATTCGAAGTCCGCGAACATACTCGGAGAATAGTCTCACGGAGTTATTACCTAATCTGAAAAATAATTCGCTCCCATATTCTATTTCAGAAAATTCTCAATGTGCATGAAAGAAACCTATGACGGATGGATTAATATTGAAGTATCATGATAAGGGTGGCTAAGCTTATCATATGCATAAGGAGGGATCTTATATCTTTTTTTTTAATCTGGTATACTACTGCAAATTGGAAATTTATACAGGGTGTTTTTGAATTGAGTACAGATTTTTTGGGAGATGATAGAAGAGGTCCTTAGAAGTATTTTTTGTCATATGAACATGGGGTCCCCGCAGCTCCGTTTACTTACAATACTGCATTGAACAATCAAATGACACCGGGACGCAGTGTGCGTTGATAGGCCTAGATTATTTTATTTTTAACAATTAACACAAGCAATCTACTGTATGACTTTTACAGTAATTGTTCGAAATGACCGCCATTTGCTTCATAGCGCAATTCGTATTTTACAAAGGGGTTGGATACCATGGAATCTCCTTGACGAAGTTTGTCGTAAGACGTTTCAACAAACAAGCACGTGCACCTTGAAATTTCTTTGCAAACAATTACTTTAAAAGTTATTACAGTAGATTGCTTGTGTTAATTGTTAAAAATAAAATAATCTAGGCCTATCAACGCACACTGCGTCCCGGTGTCATTTGATTGTTCAATGCAGTATTGTAAGTAAACGGAGCTGCGGGGATCCCATGTTCATATGACAAAAAATACTTCTAAGGACCTCTTCTATCATCTCCCAAAAAATCTGTACTTAATTCAAAAACACCCTGTATATGGTGTTGTTCAGACCTTTATTTACTTGCCACTTAATTTTTCAAAACTACCCCCCTTGATTTTATTGCGCCTTCTTCACCGTTCAACGATTTACCTGTATCCTCGGCGTGTAAACATCGCCATCTGTCTGACTTAGCCCTTCTAGGCAGAATCGCTTCCCTGAAGAACATCTTTCAAACATTGGTCTGATTTATTACAAAAGGTTATATGACACAGTAGGTTATATGACACAAAAGGTTATATTGCGGGACGGTTTAGCCGAAGATTTACCTCCCTGTAACCGGAAACTTCGCCAGTAGTCTATTCGTTCAAATAAACGATCTACCTGCACGACTACGAGGACTACATACAATATCCAGAGCGCTATCTACGTCTCCTTCAAGGAATTATCGACATTATTTGGACAAAGCTGAGTACACCGTCGCTTTACTCCCATCAAGGACAACTACCGTATATAGCGTTGCTGAGTATCGTGAGTTGCTTCTGGAAACGGTCATTATATTACTGGTTTAAAAAATTAAGTGTTATCGAATTATCGAAGGTGCCACCGGCTATCAAACTAAATGGCAACTCAAGCTGTTATCGGGTCTTCTAGCGTGTGACCTTAAGAGAGCCATATCCAGAACATGTCTATAAGAGAAATTTTAATGATTTGCACATCAAGTTGAAATGTTTTTACATGGGAATTTTCGTTACGATCGGTTCATTTTCTCGAGATGCATGGATTTTATTTCTCGAAGACTGGTCATTAAATTTGGATAAGCGATTGAGGAAGGCTAATAATTTGCACATTAACGTGCATTAGGGATAACTTATCATATACCCTGTTTTGAACCTGTAAAACATGCAACTGAATCAAGTAGTTGAATCAAGTTGAAGTAATCGTTGATGCCACTTGGATAGTCAGGTATTTGTAAAAAATATTACAAATATTACAAGCGCATATTACAAAGTATATGATTAAAATAGTTGTCGCAGTTGGGAAGAATATTTCTTTTTTTAAATTTATTTTTATTTTACTGTTACTCGTTTATTAGAACTATTTCTATTTTTGTACTTTTTAAAATACTTACACTTATTTCGCCTCTTTTAGTATAATTATGCTTATGAATTCATTAAATAGACTTATTCTACACAGAATGGTGGGGGAGGGGAGTTATGGCCTCCAAAAAGTATAAATGCCGCCCTTTGGAAACGTCAAGAATTGTAATCAACTCATTTCGATTCAAGCTATATTTACATACATGTACTCATTCAAAAAATTTGATCTTTTTCACTTACTGTGTGATAAATTAATTTGAAATCTCGCTATCTCTCCCACTTACCTGTCTTAAGTCGATAAGAACATCCACATCTCTTTTTGCGTTTTCCGATTGCCACCATTTCAGTGTGCCTGGAATCGCAGCGTTTTTAATTCGATGGCTCTTTTCGGGAA
This sequence comes from Rhysida immarginata, assembly GCA_023313115.1. Lineage (NCBI taxonomy): Eukaryota > Metazoa > Arthropoda > Chilopoda > Scolopendromorpha > Scolopendridae > Rhysida > Rhysida immarginata. The sequence continues at coordinate 726,267 of JAHWFO010002669.1, forward strand.
CACTGTCATCGCACCAATCGCAGTCTAAACCCTATTAAAGAAGAACTTACAATTATCTATAATGCCTTCTGAAAACATCCTTCCTAAAGTTTAATGATCTTTAAATTTTAATAAGGATGGTATTTATTTTAAACGAGGAATTTCAATCTCCGTGCATTCCCGAATGAAAAACTGCTAGCACTTACTTTTGGATGGTTAAAAAAAATTAAAATTTTTAGAAGATTTAAGATAGAAACGCATTTCATTAATAAGGTCTTTGACAATGTCTCAAAGTTTAAACGCACGAAGTATATAGGCACTCAAAATTGGAACTGGTGAATACAAAATATATAAATGTGATTCAATACCCTGAACAGGAGGGCTCTTAAGTAAATAGTGTATCATAAAGACTACCTACACTGTAATTGTAGAAGTCAAAGGAAACTTTTACTCTTCTTTTGACGTATGTATAAGAGATACAATTTTGATATAATTTTTCTTTTGCTAAAGTGTGTATACCATTTTTGACTCCAAGGATAATTCTAATGAATGAAACTGCTTTACGTGTTTATTACAACTACTTCTTAACTTAACTCCCTAAAACTAAAAGGGGCATTCATTTTTTAAAGTACTTAAAATAGATGAAGTGAAATTAAATGTCAGATGAGCTTTACGAAATTAATTAAGTTGAATTAAAAGTTAAAACAAGGAAAGTCGTTTAAATGAGCTAGGCTACTTCAAACCAAAATCCAACATTTCTATGTCTAAAGTTTTGAAAAATAAAAATTGTACTTTAAGTTCATTTTTTTATAATAAAACCAACCTTGTCTCTTCCTGTACCGGAAAGTTTACAGTATTTAGAAGGAGGGTCACCGCAAGTTGAGGTGGCGGTGAAGACCGCGTACGAAGCCAAATTGTGCACATCGTAATCCGAAGGAGAGTCCTGGAGTAAAGGTAGGGAAGCCAAGAACAATTTCTCTCGCTTCAACATTTCGGCGGTTTTGTCACCATTGTTATACATGATTTCGTTGAATGTAGAAGAAAATCTGCTCTTCTTCGTCGTTTTTCGTCCTAATCCAAGTCCAAAAGTCAAGATGAAAACAAAACAAATCGTTTTTTTCAACATGTTTGCAATCCCCGCAATCCAAACACGAAATGAAAAAAAAGCGCGCACGACGCCAGTCCTTTGGTCACATGATCGGAGCTGCCGAGGCAACCTTTTTTCAGTAGAGAATGTTTTAAATTAAATGTTTAGTATTCTAGGATAATAATAAAAAATCGTTTATATTAAATAGACTTATACTTTTTTTATATCCCAGTACCTTCTAGTTTGTGTCTTATGGAATCTTCCACATCATTGTTATTCCTAAGAAAATGAATGTAAGAAGATATGTAAATTTATTTAAATACTTATTTGAACATTCAAAGTCAATAGTTTTTAATTTTAAGCATTCATTTAACCACGAGCTCTTCCTTACTTATTTCAAAAATACTTTTTGAAATATTTTGATCAACTGTTTTTAAATTAGCATGTCTTACGATTAGCATGAAGAAGACCGAAAATAACGAGGTTTTATAGAAATTTTATTTGAGTATTGTAGGTACTCTTGAGTACTCTCTTATCAATGTCTCCCCTCATCCCCAGATTTAAGAAAAATGTACATCTAAAATCATTTTAAACTGCCAAACAAAGTGGATTAATAGAAGTAAATTATTCGAGTGAAGAAAAAAATTTGACATAGCTTATCATTAATTTGAACAAATGGTAAGATAATTTAACCCAAGTCTCCAAAATCACTTGCAGCTTGGTCTTATGTGTGGGCTCACTAAAATTTTTTACTAGTTTCAAAATCCCGTCGTTTGTTGTTCACGAACTCCACTATAAAACTCATGCGTGAACGTCCTAAAACAATATTACATTCTTGGTAAGCAATAGAATGTTTTCTGCTATACTTTCGAAAATGGAGGCCTTAGAAGAGAGCGAGAGAAGAAAAAAGTTATTTCGGATTTTACGCAGAGAACAAGAATGAGGGCAAGTATTTCAGTGTAAACCTCTTTTTTAAAATAGGACTATCTCGCTAAACTGCTTATAACATTATTTCTGATGTGAGCAATGGAAAATCACTAGAGGAAGTAGGTTTATGGTCGCAAAGTTAAAAAAATGACGGATGAAACGAAGGACAAATTGGTGACTGAAGCTATTGAGATCTTGGGTCAAATACAACGAAAATTGGGTAAAAAAAAGTATCTAATTTCCTATTAGTATGTGAACAAAATATTGAGTAATTGTAGAGAAATGCATTTCTGCGCCCAAGTTTAAACATAAACAAATCGAAAACCAAAAAAATATCAAGTCAAGATAAGGGTTAAACAAACTAAAAAGGGGTGTCTTCAAAGCAAAATCAGACATTTTCATTATAATGGAAAATGAATTGCTTTCACAGTAGACGGAAGCAACAGCGCAGGTAACAATAATTACTACCATCAGACCGGAGTAAATGAAGTCCTTCTGCGAAATACAAACGTCAGAACAAAGCGGATATGGAGGCATATCTTCCTTCCCGATGAAGGCATGGGTATGGAGAGCCATATCGGAGAAAGGACATTCCAGAGCGTACAGAGAGGAAACTATCAAAGCGACATTTACTCCGAATAATGCATACAGAGACGTCTAATTCATCAAAAAGCATCACCTTGATGAGAGATACATCTTCTTAACCGACATGGCCACATCACATTATGTTGGACCAACCAAGCATGAGAAGAATCGGATCAAGTATCTTTCCAAGAATGATAATGTTCCAAATGTCCCCAACTTAGACCTGTTGAACGCTATTAATATTATCTGAAGCCTAAAATGCATGAGGGAGGATGGGAGATCAACAACTTTGAACCCAGGAAGACTAGAATCGCAGAAAAAATACGCCAAGCTCCAAAATGAATGTTCGCCAATTTGATGGTTCAGGTTAAGACAAAAATACGCAAAAAGGTGGATAACGGACTTGATCCTATTTGCGAGTTAATAATCTATATAAATAATTCATTTGATCTCATAAATTTGATTTGAAACGAAAATTTGAAGATATCATTTTACTAAATTTTAGTGAACACGCCCATAGCTCCTAGAATAAATAATCAAGAATTCACGGTGGGAGATCATCCTGCTTCCATAGTCTCCATCTCCCGAGCAGATAACCCCGTGGAAGCCTAATAGAAAGTTCTTCAATGGTATTCTAAAATAGACTGGAAATTTTTGCTAACGATTTCTTCGACCACAGGCGATACTTTCGAACATGAAAAGTATGGTTAGGTTAAGCCATGAGTGATGGTCCAAGAGATCCGAAAAGCATACTTTTAAAGTTCCGCTCTCCTTTTTCTGAAATCATTTTATTGTGGCAGCTTATGCCCAAACTAATCACATACCACTCACATACGAAACAAGACTTTGCTAAATCCTGACGACTATCACTGTAGCGATCATATGGCAATCGAATGTGGAGATTATTTTCGATGTACGAGGGGAGTTCAATAAGTAATGCAACACATTTTTTTCTGAAAAAGGGGGGTTGTTTTATTCAGCATTCAAATACAACATGTTATTCCCCAATCTTTTAGCTACACAATATTATTTTTCAACGTAATCTCCATTCAATGCTACGGCTTTACGCCACCTTGAAGTGAGGGCCTGTATACCTGCACGGTACCATTCCACTGGTTGATGTCGGAGCCAACGTCGTGCTGCATCAATAACTGCTTCATCATCCGCGTAGTGCGTCCCACGGATTGCGTTCTTCATTAGGCCAAACAGATGAAAATCCGTCGCTCTGCTCGAATGAGAGTCTTCGCATGTTCCGACATTGCAGGAGTCAGAGCTGTGCACGGCCGGCCAGCTCGCGAGAGATCAGACAGTTTTGCTTGATCTTGCGGCGATGATGACACACGCTTTGCCCAACGACTCACCGTGCTTTTGTCCACTGCCAGATCACCGTAGACATTCTGCAAGCGCCTATGAATATCTGAGATGCACTGGTTTTCCGCCAAAAGAAACTCAATCACTGCCCGTTGTTTGAAACGCACCTCCATTGAAGACGCTACTTTAACAGCTCACTATAGCGCTGTCACATATCGGACGTCAATGAAACTTTACGAGACGAAGCGGAGATGTTTGAAAATGTTCCACAAGAAATGTCCAGTTTTTTCAACCTAAATTGGCCGAGAAAAAAAATGTGTTGCATTACTTATTGAACTCCCCTCGTAGCTACATCGCCAGTAATGGTTACGTTAAACAAGCATTCAATGTCCATCGCTGCGATATGCTGAGTACACATTCAACCATTCCGTTATTATAATGTCCAGAAAGTTCAGTTATTATATAGGATGTTCGAAAACTGTAGAATAATAATTCCATAGTGTGATTTCATGCACCAATCTAAGCAAAAAAGTTCCTTATCGAAAATGTCTAAAACTCAAACTTTAGGGTCTAAAATAATGGTGTCATTACGTCATTTATGAACTTTCTGTACCAGCATTTCACATAATGAACTGCGCTATGCCAACACCTCCTAGAAAGAAAGCCTTTGCACGGAATCGGCATACATTGTTACATCATCATAAAAAGTCATAATTTAGGGGTTATTATTGACAAAAATACGATTAACAATACTTTTTTATGATCATGTTACAATGTATGAATTTTCAGTGCACACGCCTTCTTTCTAGTAGGTGTTGGCTATGCCAGAGAAAACGGCGGCAATTGTTGAGATTAAATGACGTTTTCACCATCTTTTTAGCAAACTTCGCGTGACGTTTAGACCCTTAAAATTTGAGTATTGAACATTTTGATAAGGAACTTTAAGTTTGTCATCATGCAAAGAATCACGCTAGGTACTTATTATAGTACATTTCCGAACACCTTGTACTGTTGGATTTTCATGGTTCCGTCAACCAGTATGGACCATTGGGACAACACACTCCAGTAGATGCCGTTCTCCTACATTATGCCATATCCACGTTCGACCATCTGATTGGAAAAGTTTATCTTGACTCATCACTCCGCATTACCTCATTCCAACATTACATTGCCAGCAAAGCCTTTCCTTACACCAGGCAAAGCAACGTTTCATGTTGTTGATAGTGGGAACTTTGCTTTATAGACGAAAGCCCTGTCCTTGTAACCTGGAGCATGGACCTCCCGCCGGTCCGTAGTGCTAGCAATGGGCCCTGCTGCTTGCTGGAAGTCCTTTCACAGTCGCTGCTGTGGTATACCACTTTTGACGACCAACCAACTGGTTCAGACACGTTGCTGTCTGTTGACCAGACGATGTGCCATGCTATTACCAAGACATATTGAATTTTTTTTGATTTTTGCAAGTTCAACTTACATCTTCTCGCATGTACGCTAAAACTGCTGATGTGAAATACCAACTTCAATTATCGTGTGGACTTTTTATTATTGTTGCCAACAGGTGCTTTTAATGTGAAGCATGGAACAACACATTTTTAACAAGTCAGTGACCTGTCGAACGACATTTAGCGATCTGTTTCTAATGATCAGTCAGTGCGATGTCAAATGTGGAATGATGGAGGAGCCTTACAGTAAATCATTAGGATTGGGGAGACCCGATGAGTGGAAGAAACACAGACACACTTTTTGTATAGTTTATACTTCGAAGCTTTGCGAAGACAACCAAGAGATTATACTATCAATTCCAAATTGTAGTGATTTAGAATCATTAGTCTTTAAGCTGGGTTATAAATTTTGATTGATGTAGGTATGAAGTAAGATCTTAACATCCGCAACAAGAGAAGGGACACACACTCACCCTTGCAGAACGCCGGCAGTTCGCTAGAAGACTAATCGTACCAACTAGAAGAAACAGGACTGTTTTTCACCTTACTTTGTAATTAATCCATTTTTATTGATTAATTATAAAAGTGATAAAGGGATTAATTAAGGTTCAGTGAACAGGTATGTTCTTAGCATGAATAACATCGATCTTAGTTCTAATATTCCGATTAAAACCTGTTTTCTATTTGAAAAAATATTTTTTTCACATTTCAAAATGTTATACTCTATATGCATATACCGTAACTTAAAATCCATGGTATAACTATCTTTCTTAGTTAGTTATATTCAAGAAGAAATTCATTACATGAAATGTTAAGATAGTAAAATAGCAGAGAAAAGGTTTATTACATACAGAGCACTGTCTATTAGCTGGAAATGTTCATACATTTCTTATATAGCTTTTAATGATAGTTTCATTTAATTTTTTTTTATTACTGTTTATTCGCTTGACCGTGGAAATCAACAAAATTCTTTGACATATTTCTGAAATTCTATGTGAGCACACAAATAAATATGCATAATCAACACACACACACACACACACACAAACGTAAAGGGAAATAAAAATATTATTTCAGTTCAGTTTTCCCATTAAATCCCAAATGCCATTTCCAGTCCAGTAACTTCAATTTTAAAAATATTCATTTTAATTTCCTTAATTTCTCCCTTGAAAACCGCTTCCTCTGAGTTTAAAATCATGTATAATTCTGATTAATTACGCATACGTTTAAAACTGGGTTTATTTATTTATTTTTTTTACAACTTAATCGAAAAATAGCGGTGCGATCTAATTCAAGATAAATTTTAATGTCAATAAACTTAGTAGTTGAATTTCAAAGAAACGTGTTGCAATATATTTATTCTATTTTAATAATAGAATAAACACAGGTTCGATTTTCTGTATTGAATATCAGGTTACGCATTTTTTCCATCGATAACTTACTTTGTGATGGTCTGTTCATAAGCAAAAATAACTAGGAGAAAGCAACCCCCCTTTCTTTCTTTTTCTTTAAACTTTTTTTTTTTTTTTTTTTTTTTTTTTTTTGTTCCTCTTCTTTGTGGATGAGTAACAACAGCCGCTAGATGACACTCATATCCGTTCTATTGTGCTTAAACATTTTTTCCTATTGAATCCTATTCAATAGCCTGAAAGAGAAATAACATTTACTCTGTCAGACATTAAAAAAAAAGAAACCCCTTTTATATACACGAAGAGATCACTAACTTCAAATCACTTGAAGTGAAGAATACACAAATGACATATACTGCATTTTATAATCTTTATTCCAATTAACTTTAATTTTTTTTTGTTTGATGTAGAAATTAGCATTTATCTGAGTTAAGAATAAAAATAGCAATAAAGGTGTTTATGTTGGCAACAGCGAAAATTTGTAACCTTTTGAAACATCTCTTTTGAAAATTATGAAACTCAAAATTAAAACTTAATTGAAAATGATAAATTGTCTGCCAGGTACATATTAATTGAAAATAATAATAAAATTTTAATGAGATTTTTAAAATGTAATTTTCTTTATATGGTCCCTCTTAGACGACTTCTTCAATATGATTGCCTCCTGATTAATCTAATAAGAATCTGACTGAATACTCAGGTTGAATGGATCGTGAGAAGATTTCTAATGCAGGAGGTCTAAATACATTTTTATGCACTGCAGCGTATAAGATTTATTCGATCATAAAATCTTGTTACGCAAATATGGCTTAATAGTTGCCCCATAACTTAACGATTTAGTGCTCTACTCGTAGATTGCGTGTTAAGATGTTCTCGGTGATGTAATTTAAGTGAGAGAAACAACCGTGCTAACGAAGGTCATTTAATGACCGTAGCTTAAAGATTTAAATAAAATTGACGACGAAATAGCTGGTTGTAAAGCATGTAAATGCAATGTTAAATTCTTTAAAAAGAGAGAAGAGAAAGCACGTTAATTGATTTGTACGGGGATTTCCAAAAACTCAGTTAAAGAGTGAATAGTAAATATTACGAGGAATAAAAAAACAGAAACAGGAAATGATGCTCTCGCCCTGCATAATAATAATAATAATAATAATAATAATAATAATAATAATAATAATATTACACTTCAAAAAACAATTTTCTTGTCAAAATCAGGACAATATTTATAATTCTAATAAAACAAAATATGGAATGATATTTCAAACTACAGATTACTTTCAAAATTCTCTTATATCTCTAAAAAGGTTTTTAATTTATCGACGAAGTAACCTTTTTTCTCTCCTCCCATTTTTCTACTCATTAGAATGTTAGCGTTAGCAGTGATTATAAATTGACACTTAGCTGAAAGGATGAAGCGTGGTTGATTGTTATTCCCAGGCACGTGTTTATGCAGCCTACTTTATTAACATTATTAATTTTTTTTTTTTTTTTATGTTTTGTAAATCGATGAGGCAGGTGAACTATCCGCTACAATCTTTGCTATCGCGCCTTGTAACTGGATGAACCTGTCTCTTTTCGCATTTGATACTCGGTGTTAAATTTCCGATTTGTTTTGCATCTGCAAAGTGAAATATTTGCAAGAACTTTTCTCTTCCAATAAATAACTGCGAAGAGATGCAATTGTTTGAATTAGAGTTATTTAATTTCAGACGAGATCCGCTAATTTCCTTTTATCTATTTTTTTTAATTTTAATAATCTCTAAAGAATATTTATTATAAAAAAATAATTCATTTTCTGAATCAAGTTATAAAATAACAAAAGGCGTAACTATGCATAGTTTCCCCCGTACTTTTCATTATCATTCACGCGTTTCACGTTTTCATGAACTTATTTAAAGCAAATCATGCCTGATTTATCAAACAAATCGCATTATAAAAGTTATAAATTAAAACTAATTAAGTTTAGTTAATGAATTCAATAAGTTTTTTTGTAAATTGTCTTACCAATGGAGTAGGAAAAAGAGATTTCTTTGAAGATTTGTTAACATTGATTAAACAAGTTCTTCTGGAAATAAAAAGTGACGGAAAGTTTAGAATGAGAGAATGAAATGGGGGGAAAACGAGAAGACTGTGACGTATTTGGTAAAAAGAAACTGTTTGATCCAGAAGATGAGCTTTTTTTGTTCAAATGAAGCTGCAATTGTCTGTAGAGATCAGCTCTCCCCCAAGTCCTAGCGATTTTTTTTTTTGTTATAGTACACCGGCGCGATTTATATTCCCATTCTTAAACTTTATGGTTCTCCATTATTGAAGAGCTATACTTTTAAAATCATTTCAAAAGGCATATAACTACGAGGAGGTGAAATTTTGAAGTTTGTGGGGAAGATCAAATTTTTTTTTCAGTAGGCACTTATAGGGCTTATCGAATCTTTCAGTTTTTCCTTTTATTATTCTCTATAATTATTATAATAAATGCAAACTAACCACTGCGTTATGTTTTCTCAAGGGAATTTATACTTGCGTAACTTATTTCTCTAATTGCACTTATTATCTCGGGGAAGTTTCGTCGGTCTTATATTTAATGTTGTTGTCTCCGGTGAACGCATGAAATCTGTTTTGCCTCGAGCGTAAGCAAAAGCAGTAGAGTTAAACGCTCTTGAAAGTGCATATGAAGAATTCAACCCACAATTAATTATCAGGTTTTAAAATCTGAAATTAATCTTATGCGCAATTAAAGGAGAGGAAAGGAATATTTAAAGCGACCGTCTCTTCCTAAGTACAATTGTTACGCTTTGAAATTTGCGGTGCTCACAAAACTTGATAGCATTCAATGTTAAGAATCAATATCAAGATTAAAATTATTTTACTGCAACATGCTGGCTTATATCAAAAATTAAACACAGTTTTATTGCAAGGTATCTTTGGAGATCTCCGTATAATGGATGATATAGTATATTTAGCGTTATCAAAGTATAGAGATGTTATCTTCCTTTTTTTTTCGTTTTTATTGTTCGCGAGAAATTTTCTATAGATGATTGAAAGCTTCATTCACAATAAAATATCAATAAATTACATTCATTATGTAAGTAAGAACAATTAATTGCTCAAATTAATTTTTCAGCTTAATGAAGCATATAAAACATTAAAAACCAAGTTCTTTCTGCAAGAGATATAAAAGCAATCTTGTTCACGATCGCTTCTTTTCAAGCTATGTCCAGCATTAAAAGGATATAGGAATATATTATAATTAACACTTGGGTCACATAAACGTCTCCTCTCCGTTTAGGTTTCGTCTAAATATCGGCTAAAAAAATATTTTTTTAACCTTTAATGAAAACTTTATGATAACTTGAATCACGTAAATAATGAAAAAAGGATTAGCGACATCGATTCAAATAATATAACGCTGAGAAGTGTTCTATTAAGTGGGCTTTAAAACACTTTCCTCTCTTCCATTTATTAAAATTTCCTTTTTATTAAGGAAACCCGATTTCCGTCTGATAACTTGTCAAACCTTCAAATGATGAGCTTCCTCATCGTTTTGTTAAGCATAATGGAAATACGCGGAACGAATTGGGGAAAATTTACGTAATGCTAGAAATATTTAAAGCCAAAGGAACGTGACCTCTACGCAATTCGTGCTTCTTTAATAATATTTGATATTATTTATATTAAAAAGTATATTCTCATTTAAAAAGAAACAGACAGATAGAGAAAGAGAGAGAGAGACGGGAAATAAATATTTCAAGCCGAATGAAGGCTGATTTCTTCTGGAAGAAAAATCCATATTAAATCCTATGTGTATACTAAAGGAAAATAATATACATTAAAATATAAAATCCGTTTCATGGAGAACTGAATGAAAATTCATGGAGACTCGCAAGCATAGAATGAAAATTCTTGCAAAATATATTTACTTTGTTGCGCAAAATATTAGCAAAGCGCTGCCGCTTTTGTGTTCTTTCAAAGCAGAGGTTTGAAAATGAAATATTTTGAAGCTCCTGTTGCAAACCATCTTGTTCGATTTAGGTTCTATATTAAAAAAAGAACAAAAAAGGTTTGAAAATAATATATTGATTCATTTTTTATTGAACCTGATCAAATGTTAGAATTTGATAGCAGGATTTATCTGCTGAAAGTTTCATATTCTTCCCATCTCTTCAAGTATTTTTTTCATTCTAATAAATTTGAACTACAAATAGCCTATTGTGTCGTTATATTTCCGGTCTTACTATTTAGCTATACCAAAAAATTCCAATTAGCATTACAATAAGTAAAATTACTCTACATGTTCTATACGTTTATGAGCATTAATTAAATGCAAATTCAATGGTCAGATTGTGACGTTTTACTGGCTTATATCTTAGAATTGTAATTTTCTTCTAAGCTGCTGTTCCACTGCATTTGATTAACGCTATTTTTTTCGTCCCATTCATTTTGTCCCATATTCATTTCATCACACAACTTAATGATTATATTTGATAATACAGGGTCTTTATAATTAAAGTTCCATTTTGACATGGCCATAAAAAAAAAAACTACTGGACCAAAAGCTATAATGTTTGGTAATATTATACAAGAGGGCATGGGAAGTTCATACCCACCAAAAAAAAATTAGTTCAAAAGGTAACCACCAGCATGGAATGGCGCTCTATGCAATATTCGTATACGAAATTAGACACAGTAATCCGGTGTAACCTGCTTTCAGTAAATGGTGGAGGCCACATTCAACATGTAACTAATTTTAGTAACGATTAAAGACTTGTTAACCTGTGTCTTCGTTTAATTATAAAGATCCTGTCAAAATGGAACTTTAATTATAAAGACCCTGTATATGTTGTTTTCAGTTCCGATCTGCTGTTAAAGTTCATAAATCAAGTTATGGACTTTGATAAACAGTGTATGTGGCTGCTTGAATGTAACGAAAAGTGGCTATGATCAAATGAAGTGTCACGAAATGATTGGAACTGTAAAGTGGTTTTGAGCAATTATTTAATGATGATTTCACTGCAGCACTTTAAAAGTCAATGTTACCGAATAAAAGATAGCAAGCAAAAAAAAAATAAATAAATAATAATAGCCTGACCAATTATGTTTCCAATTTCAATTGTTAGACATTGTTAATTTTTCTTTGCAACACTGTCTAAAATTGAAGTTGTAAGTTTAACTGATAAAATCAATATAGAGAAGATTTCTTTGAAAAAAATAATTTAATGATGTTTGATTAATAAATGCCCTCAAAGTCGGATATTTTACACCGGTTATTGATATTAGATGATTTGAATTGCATTAAGACAAAAGTCACTTGGTTTTAAAAAAAATTAAAATTTCATCCCTAAAACATAAAACATTTTAAAACTAAACGACATTTAAAAGAGATAACGCTCTGTTTTCAGCTATATTCGAGTT
>JAHWFO010002669.1:738515-757372 GCA_023313115.1 Rhysida immarginata
CCCCAATTGGCCTGTTGTCATTTTTACCACTCGCTTCTGGGTCTTTTTTATTGCTCATTTTAGGCAAAGTTGGACCACTGTGTTGATACCTGTTGAATCACCAAGGATGCTCACATCGAACGTTTGTATTGTGCAAGCAAAACTTACAAGGGGACCGCACGGACATGCAATCACGGATTTGGTTGAAATTTTAGGAGGTCAATCTACAACATTAGTATACCTTCTGATTTGATTCAATGGGCTTTCGATTCGGAGAAAAAAAATAAAATATTTTACGTTTATTATTGTAGTGCCAGATAAGCCAAGTGGGAAAAAAGGTATACAAGTTAACAGCGGTGGTACAGTGGTTAACGTCAGGTTCTGCGGGTTTATAGGTTTGGGTTCGATTCCTGTAGTATTGAAATTTTTTCCATTTTTTTTTTTTTGTTTTTCGCCATTATTAGTTGTTTGCACTTTGTAAATAACATTCACATACATAAGCAAAATGTTTTCAATATTGTACAATATTATCAATATTAAAAATTTTTGTACAATATTTTCACGGTTGGTCATTGGCGATCCGTGATTTGGCAGTGATGATTGCGCATAGACCGTCAATAGTGCGAATAGATCTTTATAGTTTCTTATTTATTTCACACGCCACGCCAGTGACTGTCCGTGAAAATATTCTACAACGCAAATTGCATTTTTTTTTTTTACCTGTGACGTTGCTTATGTATGTGAATGGTATTATAAAAAGTGCAAACAAATAATAATGGCGAAAAACACAAAAAATGGTGGAAAAAATGGAAAAAAATTTCAATACTACAGGAATCGAACCCGGACCAGTAAATCCACAGAACCTGATGTTAACCACGGCGCTGTCGCTGTTAAGTTATATACCAGGGGTCGGCAAGTAATTTCAGGTAGGGTCCGGATAATTTTGAAAATTTTTATCAAGGTCCAGAAAAAAAACCTCATATTCCTTACTAATTTTTTATTTTAATTTTCGATAGCATCGTGATAATCAGCGACAGTTCAAAAGTTTATTTCTATAGCTTTTGCAAACTTTCAAAAAATCTTTGGCGGTCCAGTTTCTGACCTTCTGCGGTCCGGATCTGGACCGCGGTCCGCCAGTTGCTGACCCTATTATATACCTTTCTTCCCGTTTGGCTTATCTGGGACTACAATAATAAACGTAAAATATTTTATTTTTTTCTCCGAAACAATTGGCCATTGAGTCACAACCTTTTATACAGAAGGTATATTAATGTTATAGATTGACCTCCTGAAATTTCAACCAAATCCGTGGTTACATATCCGTGCGGTCCCCTTGTTAGATATTTAACGTGTCGTTTCATGTAATTACAGTCGTACAAGATTTTGTCAGGAGAGTGAACTTCAATATTGCATCAACCGTTGTCAACCAATTTGATTCCTTTGTAATGTGAGGAACCCGTAAGAACCTGTTAGATGATCGTCTAATGACTATCCAAAACAGTGCTTTTATAGGCCTATGTATTATAGTTTGGTTTGGTTTGCTTGGTATTAACGTCCTTTTCAACTGCTATGGTCATTTCAGGACGGCGTTATAGGGGCCGCAAATTTTGCCTCGCAAGGGTTATTTAACGTGCAGCCGGCAAACGACTACACGGGACCATTGGCTTTACTTCCCTTCCGAAGGAAGTGCGCGATCTCAGGATTTCCCCCTGAAAAATCCTCGTTGTCCTCGGCCAGGATCGAACCCGCGTACTCGGGCATCAGAGGCGATCACGCAACCACTGAGCACCCGAGGCCGATCTATGTATTATAGAAAGTTTCAGAACTACTTAGTACATGGGTATTTAGATTTGGATCTGTACAGGTTTTTCCCTCTTCATCATTTGAATAGACCAGTTGGTTGCTCGTAGTAGTCTTCAAGATTATCTGTATACGGTTAGAGCAGTGTTATTAGTTTGCGCCACGCCATTTTCCGTTACGTTAGGCTGCTCGTTATATTTTTATTGTGGAAATCTAACGTTAACGTCACACATGAAAAAAGGTCGTTGCGCAGAGAAGCAGCTCTGTACGTTACGACGCTTAGGATTGTAGTGGATTGTGGGTAAAGGAAAAGGTGTTGCCTTGCTTTCGAGTTTCGATCTACTCCACCATCGTTAGCTTACGAAATACACCTCTACTGCACCGTGGGGTTCGTGCGTTTAAACGAATGCGCCTCTAGTCTTCTAAATCGTCAAAATACGAGGCATGTTTTTTAAGTAAGTACCGTTTTGCGATTCCGCCGCCGCAGCGCTACGGTCGGCGTTCCGCGCATGCGCGCTGGTTAACTACATCTCTTGTCTACGCACTGACGCCATTACAGTCTGATTCTTCATTGTATACGTTGTTTACTGAGTGTTTAAGATGCCTCCGACAATCGTGAGTCCCGCCGATTGTGAAGTACGGGCTGTTATACGATTTCTTAGTGCTAAAGGCGTAAAACCGATCGATATTCATCGTGAGATCTGTGAAGTGTACGGACAAAACATTATGAGTGATGGAATGGTAAGGAAATGGGTGAGAGCATTTAAAGATGGCCGCACAAATGTGCATGATGAAGAACGGAGTGGGCGTTCTTCGGTCGTTAATGAAGATTTGGTGCAGAAAGTGGACGAAAAGGTGAGAGAAAACAGACGCTTTACAATTTCATCATTGTGCGACTGCTTTCCTCAATATTCTCGTAGTGTTTTGTATCGCATTGTGACCGAGAACTTGAATTACCGGAAATTGTGTTCACGTTGGGTTCCAAAAATGTTGACGGATTTGCACAAAACCCAACGTTTAGGCAGTGCATTGACTTTCCTTGAGCGGTACCACAATGAAGGTGAAGATTTTTTAGACCAAATTGTTACTGGTGACGAAACATGGGTGGCCTACGTCACACCAGAATCGAAACAACAATCCATGGAATGGCGACATTCATCATCACCCAAAAAAGTGAAGTTTAAGCAAACAATTTCTGCCCGGAAAATCATGTGCACAGTTTTTTGGGACAGAAAAGGAGTATTGCTAGTGGAGTTTCTGCCTCGTAATGAGACAATCAATGCAGCGTCTTATTGTGAGACATTGAACAATCTGCGTCGTGCAATCCAGAACAAAAGACGTGGCAAATTGAGTAAGGGTATCGTTTTGCTGCATGACAATGCCCGTCCACATGTGGCTAATCGGACCAAAGATCTCATCAAATCTTTTAAATGGGAAACTCTAGATCATCCTCCATACAGCCCTGATCTGGCGCCCAGCGACTACCATTTGTTCCTGCACTTGAAGAAACACCTGGGTGGTCAGCGTCTTCAAGACGATAACGAAGTCAAAACATTTGTGATACAGTGGTTAACAAGTCAGGCGGCAGAATTTTATGAGGAGGGTATTCAAAAACTGGTGCCACGTTATGACAAGTGCCTCAATATTCACGGAAATTATGTAGAAAAGTAGATTAAGGTACAGGCTTTCATGTAAAAATAAAATTATTGCGATATCTTTGCACGTCTTTTTTTAATTCCAAAACGGTACTTACTTAAAAAACATGCCTCGTACTAAAACTTCTATGATTTATAATTTGTTTTAACACTTCGCGAAGTGACTTGGAGCTGGAGGAGTGAGTTCGAAGCGGCGAAAACAAAAATGGCTGCTGACGGGATGAGCAGCAGGGGAGCAGAAGGCTAGTGACGCCTCTAACGAGTTAACTCTGATTGGCTCCGTTATTTCTGTATCGATCGTAAGTTCGATCGACTTATATCTCCCGTTAAGCTTCTATCGATATCGGACAGCCTAACGTAACGGAAAATGGCGTGGCGCAAACTCTCTATTGTCCCTTTAAACGCACGATACAGTACTGGGTTGAGGAACAATTAATTAGGGACACGACGAGTGAAGTGATCTTCTATGAGGAGTCGATATTCACCCAATAGATCAGTTCTTACCAGCTTCAAAAACGATACCAAGACGCTACCTCAAGACTGGATGATTACATTAGTAACGAAGAAAGACAAACGACGTCCAACATTTTTTTTTTTACCATTATTAGTGAATGTTACTGAATAATCTACCTAATTGTCTTACATAAAAATAATATTTTACGTTTAACCGCCTTAACCGCTCGTGCTTCTCCCATACAATATCTCGTTACTCTAATTATTTTGAACAGTAACTAAACATACATTCTCTCTTTTATACTGCAATCTTACAGGACAGCGTGTAAAGTATCGATGAATCTAAGTATATCTACAACACAGTGAATCAAACATTCAACATGGTAGCCGCGCTTCACACGGCAAATGTTCAGGCGGTCAGGAAGTTCACATCGATGATTTCGCCTTCGTAACTCGGGCAGATTTTATTGCATTGGTAAATATAAACAGCGTCCTTCACTTAGCCCCGCAAGTAAAAAAAAAATCACAGGGATTAAAATCAGGTGATCTGGGTAGCAACTGCGAAGTACAGGTTGTTGGCAGTACCATGGCCAATCCAATGGCGAGGCAGATGCTCATTCTATAACGCCAAAATACGCTGTTATGATAGGATGTGTACCATCTTGTTGGAATAGTACCATTGACATTGTGAGTCTTCATCTAACTGCGGAAAATAGGAACTGCTCCAGCAAGTCACAGCAGCAGATTATCCCAGCTATGGTAGCTCCCATGAAAAAAAAAATTGGCACAAGTACAAACTTTGAGAGGTCCCTATTCCTTGATACCTTATACATTCTTCTGTAATAAATAGTTATTTTATTTTAAACACTTAAAATAGTTTCATCGTTCAGAAAATCCTTTATATTATCATTGCGGATGCGTATTAACTATTGTGGAGAAATAACTAACAATGAATTTAGCATATTAATGAATCAGTTTCACATGCATAGCTTAAGTATCCGTTCAGCTTTAAAAATCACAATAATAATATTAACATTTTTCCTTTCCCACACAGAACTCGTTTTAAGTTCTACTCCCGAACTAGACATAACGAGACAATTAGGATACAGTAATAAACAGTTTTGAATATTATTAATGTTTAATTAACATACAATAATTTTTTTAGGTAAATGATAATTAAGTTTATATAGACTAAATAAATGCTTTTGTTAAAATAAATAAATAAAAATAGACTAAATAAACAAGTCACGGAAGTATGATGATGTTTTGTTTACTTCTTAGCACATAAAAAGGTGAAGGAAAATTTTATGTAAGAACTTTAAATCAAGGATGTTTTCCATCTTTAATGCTTGGCTTGCAACAATAGTGAAAGTAGGCGACAAGGATTTCCCTCGGCAGAAAAACGATTGAAAATAGCTACATGTAATTCCTGTAGATCTAATATAATATCCTGGTCGATTCTGTAATTTATTTTCCAATATAAATATCAAAATCAAAGAATCTTAAGGCGTACTTAATATTTTTAAACAGTTCATGCTTATAACCAATTGATCAAAGATGATGGTCAACATCATATTTTTTGTTGTTCTTGTTCGAATTCCATTACATTAATACTTAAAGAGCGTAAAAAAAAGAAATAAATGTTCGATACATTCAAAAAATGAAGTAAAAGACCCGCTATAAATTAAAACTTGCTACAACTGTTATAATATCTCTAAAAACATATCAAAAATCTGTGTGCCTTCTGGAGATCAATTCGATATCGACTGGAAGAACTTTTGGTAGCAATTTAATATTTTTCTTAGAAAATAGTTTTTTATATTTAAGAAATACAAATATTGATTTTTCTGGAACTAAGAAATTCATCTGTCCTTGCACTAAATTCTTTTATTTTTCGTCGTCTTTATCAGCTGTGACGTAGAAGGCTGAATTAAATCGACTCTTCTTCCGCCAATCGGGGTGAACGGCACAATGCTCGAATGGGCACTGAAACTGGCATGAAGAAAATAATAAAAACTTAATTTTAAAATAATACAATGTATGAATGCAATACATAATTAAAGTGGTGAACTATAATGAAAGACTAAAATGGTGTTTAATTTTTACATGTCTACAAGCCGATCCACAGCATTTGTTTCGCAAAAAGTGACGATATCGGGTGAATACTTTTAAACTCGTTTCAGGGTCGATGTAAGTGAACTTAAACGCCTTGAAAATAATAAAATTTAAATTCTAAGTTTTAAATTTAACACGATCATATATACTCAAAATAAAATTATAATTTTAAATCAAATAAATGCATAAAAAAAAATAAAGCATTAATATACCATGGGTTATAAATTCAATTCATCAAATTACCATTACAAACACATTCATAAATACAATTTGGGCATTTAGGAAAAGCTTAACTTTCCCCTCCTAATGGCATATGTACTGATTTGGTCACATTTCTTTTTGGCTGCATTGCCAAAACAACTTTGGCTTAACGCATCATATAGCGAAGAAGTTCGCAGGATTGGGGAATTGCCAACATTTTCTTGGCATACAGACGTTAGCATAATACACTAACTGCAAATGCCCGTCATGTAAAATTTATAATGTACATTTGTAATCATGTATATTTTATATTATACACTTGCAATTATCTATATTTCATATTATACGTTAGCAGCACGGGCATATTGAAACATATAAACTTTTTGAAGTCGTTGAAGTACCAATGATATGTGCATGTAAGAGCATTTTATTCAGGTCGACTTTATATTATCTCTCTGAAGCTGTTTTAAAAATTCACAGTAAGTTTACCCATGTTCGTACTTTGCAAGCTTCTTTGTGTAAATGGTAAATTCTTCTTTCAGCATCTGTTAATTTGTCCATACAAACTTCTCGCTCCCACCGTGCTTCTGCTTCCAAGTACTTTTCACGAAGACGTTGATACTCTGGATTGTGATCAACTGAAGTAGATGACAACCTAATTTTACTAGAACATTTAAAACACGACTGATAAGAGTCTAACAAGAGTGGCAAGCAATTTTTAGAGAAATACGAGGGGAGATCAAAAAGTAAGTTGCACTAACTCGCCGCAGGAGCGCGCTGTGTGTCGCAGTCTTGGGCAAAGCGGAGAAAGGGACATTAACTGCGCAGACGTCGGATAGGACGGTTGCTGTGGTTTCCCGTCGTGTTTTGTGTGACTAGCGGGCTAAAAGCAATGGCGCGTCAACTGGATGTCCACTCCAAACTTGAGGTGCGAGCAGCAATCCGATTTCTATGGGCCAAACGGGTGAATTGCACGGACATTCACCGTGAAATCACTGCACGATAACGCAACACTTCACAAGGCCTGCCAAACGTGCGAACTGCTGCAGCGATTCAAGTGGGAGGTTTGGCAATATCCTCCATACAGTCCCGACTTAGCGCCATGCGACTTTCATCTTTTCAGTAAGCTCAAAACGGAACTCGGTGGACAACGATTTCGAAACGATGAGGAGTTGAAAGCGGCTGTCACCGTGTGTTTACAAAACGCTGGAGGAGATTTCTATGCATCCGGAATCGAAAAGTTGGTTGATCGTTCGGATAAATGTTTAGGGTCTCTTTGGGGACTATGTGGAAAAGTGAACCTACATTGTATGCTGCTATAGCCGTGTTGCTTTTGTATAGCTGGTGTAATAAATGGCCATACCGTGGAAGTGCAACTTACTTTTTGATCTCCCCTCGTACTTCGTTCATTGAATGGATTTGAAGTTATTAGAAAGTTTATTCTTACAGGGCTCTTTATATCAAGTTGAAGTGAGATAAAATGATAAATTTTATTCATTAGTGAAAAGGAGCAAGTTTTTATTTTTAAAGAATAATTCTGCACGTGGGAGCTTCTTCTCCAAATATTTCTGCAGTTTTTATGCGGCTAAATCTTTATTCTTTATTAAGCGAAATCTGGGAGGATGCTCCCAAGTATAGAATTGTAGGCAGAGTCGACTTTTCTTTGCTCGCCTGTATAGACACACAAAGTAAAACTGCTCAAATGAAGAATCAAGAAGATATTACACAATTATCGGATTCCTAGTGGCACTCCTCGGCAGCAAAGTTTTCAAAACGTCTAGGGTCCTCTCAATGAACTTTTTCGCACCTAATTCGATTACTTTTAATTCATAAACCAATTGAATTCAGTATTCAAAAGAGGGACCCACTCCACAAACATTTCTTTGGAAAAAAATTGTTAAATACTATACTCTCATATAGGAAATTTCAACATGTAACTTTTAATTTCACACAAAAAAAATGCGCGTTCGGCCATAAGTTTGTTCCATTACGAATATAAAACAAACTGCTCGCACGTAAACACCCAAAATGCTAGAATTTGGACTTGGGGCCCTTCTTGGATTCTGAAATTCAATTACGTAACGCATTTATTATCCTTCTCTGTGGCGTCAAACCAACCTCCCTACCACACCACATTTCGATGTTAAGCAAATGGTTGAAAATATGAACGCCCACGAGAGATAATATGCTGCAGCGAGACATAATTGCAGCTTACCAATTTTAACGACGTCGCTGCTGACCCAAACGGCGCCCCTTTCTCAAAATTATCGCAATAAATATACAAATCGTCCGTTTTTGTACCCAAAATAATAATTTCAAAATAATACGAGGATTGTGCTATTTCAAAAAGATAATGCCTATCTGCCTTTTTCTCCGAAACGTTTATCCTAAATGTGAGTTTTTACATCCCCAAACAGGCTAATTCTTCATGTCTGGCATATTTCTGCACTCTTAAGTTATGTTAGGTTATGCAACAAAGATTAGTCATTGATATCTTGGCCAAAGAAGAACACACTGTCGCCGATTCATATAAAGCCCCGAAAAACTCAATGGTGAGACGACAATTGACGAGAGAAATATGCGAAGATGGTTAATAAAATTTAAAGAAGGCAAAACCAATGTTGAACACAAATAGCATAATGGAAAGAGGAGGCGTTTCTAAGTAGATTTGGCCAAAGGGATTAAAAGATGCAAATACATCACCATGAGCAGAGCATTTTTTGAATATTATCACGTTGTAGATAGAATTCCTATGTCATTATAGTTGCTGGTCTCGTGTTCTTAATAAGAGTTATAACCTTGGAAAACCCTGGGCATACGTGTACGCGGGGTACAGAATATTAAAAACAACAGACCACATCAGCGGCCTAACTAGAAGTTAGGTTATTTAAGTTTCTGACCACCTTCCCTGCTCCTCGAGTAACAAAATAATGCACAGCAAACTTACAAAAACAAAACTGTAAAACGGATCATCTGACCCTTAAAAAGTGCCACCGGGGCGGACCGTCCGTCTTGTGTACATTGCAATTATTTTATTATATTAAACAAAAATTAACCAAAAACTGTGGAATGGAACAACCAAAAAGGGAAGTAACTCTAATCCACATGGAGATTTGAAATACCGGATACGTAGAACTGTCCGTAGATGATATTTTCATCTTCGAAAGTTGACTTTTGCCTCTCGTCGCTGAAGATGCTACTTGGTAGCCGAAATATGTATCCAGTATTTCAAATCTCCTTGTGGAGTAGAGGTTCCCTCCCTTTTTGATTATATTAAACAGAAATTATATACTCGGTCATATTCAGAAGCCCGCGAAACATTTTAGAAATATACCACAAAAAAACAACGTGAAAGATAGTGGTAATTCTTAAGGCCAATAGAAGGCAATCTCTCCAAGTTTTTATTTTTAGTTTTAGGCTCATGAAATGCGAAGGTGCTTCAATAAAAATTTGCCACGATTTAGTTAGGGCATACGCACCAGGAAGATGATGCATTGATGCAGTGGGGACTCTTTCTTGTGGGAATTCATGGAGGATGCTGTCTTTGTGCCTCCAGTTCTTGCTACTCTCCAGGAACTTCACAAATGTGACACTTTTGACACCTTGGAGGAAATTGATTGTCGGAATAGATGTCTGCCGCATCAGCATTGAGAGATTGGATACATCGAGCATTTGTGAATTACGTAAGAAAAAAATATATAAACAACAAAATAAAACAAAAACTTTGAAAGATTCTATCGGCTTAAGAATTACCTCTATCCGCGGCGTAGTTTTTTGTAGGGAATTTTTAAAATGTTTCATAGGCTAATGAATAATCCTGTACTGCAATTTTCAATAACTTGAAAGTTTATATTAATAGAAAGGAAAAAGATGCCCGTGGTCTCTTGTTCGAATCCAGATGCGGGTAAAATTATTATTTACAATTTTATCTAAACCTTCTACGTTACATAGAAAATTGCGGAGGATTTTGTATTGCAGGCAAACCCTCGTTTGCGAATTGATGCGATCAATGGTTATTTTCTATCGCCAAATGTCAATAATGAAACTTATCATAACTAATATAATAGCTAATATTATAATAAACATTTTCCGATGTTTAATTAACCTTTAGAAAAATTGTAAAACATCTTTAATATATCCTGCCCGAGTGCAGTTGTTGTTGTTGTTTTTAAATGGAAACTTTGGAAATTTATATAATTTCGTCTTCACATTTCATTCCTCTACAATAGTCGGAAGTGAAGGATAAAATGTTAACATTAAAACAAATATTAATTTACGGTACAATTATATCAGTCAAGATCTCATTATCGACACAATTTAAAAAGATAAATCACGTTTCTTCGCGGGTTTTTTTTTCTCTCCTCTTTTTTATTTTTTTTTTAACCTTCAAAGTCAAAAATAACTATTATAGCAGACCCGTGCTGAAAGGGTGCGTCAACACTGAGGAGTTCATTGACGTCCTTGGAAGAAAGATTTCGTATGCAAATGTGATTTCGAAAAACTAGAAACAATGTCTTATTACAATTTCGTTAAATAAGCCGTTTTTCTGATATTTTTTTTTCAATGCATAATTCGAAATTTATTTTCTTTTATCTATGCACACATAAAGCGTAGCGATTCTTAACTTCATATATCATTGACCTCTGTACTTAGATTTATAAAGACGATAAATTGCAATATATTGATATACAGCACATTTAACCTATTTTTTTGTGTGTAAAAATACCGATCTGCCTATTAAATTTTTTAGCGAACCCTGAAACGAATTTGAAATTCCCTGGAAAAGTATGCGAATTATATTTCGAAAGTGACCTATTTAAAAATCCAATTATTTCTACACACAACACTTTATAAAATAATAATACACTTTAAAATTTTTAATCAGAGTGTTTTTAGTTTAATAGACATTTAAAATTCACAAGAAAACTAACAATAAAATAACTAATTTGTATCATGAACCTTCCTGGTTTCCAAAGGAGTTCACTAAGGCGAGACATAGGAAGCACGAAAACCATTTCACTTCCGTTGTTGCGAACTCCGCATTAAATAAAAATTCTTTCCTATGCAGCCCGTTATATTGATTTATCGATGTATCGGTTATGCTTAAAAAACACGAAATCGATTTTCTCAACTTATAAGAAGCGGAATGGATTTTATTCGTTTATTTTGAAACTATAAACAGATGAGAGGGGAGTGAGTCACGCGGTATGAATAACATGGAGGTTGTCGTGAACTCCTCGTCTCTAACTTTATGAGTGAATAGCGAGGAAATTATATTAAAATGGTGTTCATTCTCGTGTATTTATCACGTACGTTTTCAACATGGGCTCCAGAATAAGGTAAGAGTTGTTTGATTCGCATGATCGTCGAATTCTTGTAAATTGTTTTGTTGGTGGGTTTGAATGTAGTCGACGACGACTCATCCCCGTCCCTACTTGAGGAATTGCAACGCTCATCGGCAAACGGCTTCCCCAGCTGTTAGACCGCCGTCGTATTCTCCTGCATAAGCTGATTTTCTATTTCGTTTCCCCTGGGAGAAAAACGGTAGAAAAAAATTTGCGGAATTTACCCAGTTACATATAATTCGCTTGATGATGTTGTTTCTTTAACTTTAAAAATCCACATTCATTATAAAATATAAATGAGGTACTGTATACCTAAATGACATTAAGGAAAACATTCGCTAAATTCTTACAACTCTAGACCTACAAAATCGCACCTTGATTATTTATTGTCTGGATTATTACCATAATAAACCTCTATCAAGTTATTTTTTTAGATTCAATATGTTATGTACATAATAGTAAAAAATAAAGTGTCAATAATAACGTTGCAAATTTTCAAGATTCTTTGTATTTTGTTCCTGCTTAATATATTGAAACTTATAAAAAATAAATTATCATCGATAATTATTACGCTAAGTAGGTTTCGTAATATCAAGTGTGTGCTGAACTAACAAACGATTTCAAAAAAAAATATCTGTAACATATGTACACTAGGTTTTTCTTTTTATTTCAAATTATGATGACAATTAATGTACTAACCCAGTCTCGCTTTTGTGTTTATATAATTTATATTGCACAGAATCTAGTTTGTAAATTTTGTTTCTTTTGATTTTGCACTTCCTTTATCAGAGATTTTTAAAATATTCACTCTACCTGTAGAATAGATTAAGATTCTTTGATCTATCAAACTGTGAGATTCAAGTGCCAGATCATATAAACTTAACCTCTGAGGAGCAAATATATGAACAAAAAAATGTAATAATCATTCATGTTTGAAGAAATGAAATATGAATGATGTGGTTAATTTGTGCATCATGTATATGATTTGATTTTGTTAACATTAATGATCCATTCTGTTGATGAAATTATTGATATTTTAAGGCTAGGAATTTTGCCTGCTTCAAGATCTTTATAAAATATTGCAGTAAATACAAGGTGACCATAAATATCTAGGCATGTCATTGAGAAATTATGTTTGCTTTCCATTCATGCATTTTAATCTTTCCATATTGATGGATAGAAACTCTATTAAAAGTAGTTTTGGATAACTTTTTTTAAGTTTTCACCCTGTTATACAAAAATGTTATTAAACAGGATTGATATATTTTCTCTGCCATATTTTCTCTAAATCTTGACTTATGATGCCATCTATGTCAGGTAGAATGCAAAAAATAGGCCGTAATTGGAAGACCAATTTATTTTTAGGATAGAATGCAAAATAATAATAATAATAATAATAATAATAATAATAATAATAATAATAAATAATAATAAATAATCAAACTGATAAATAAAATTCAATGCAGCATAATAAATTTTCTGTATATAATTAATTGGTGATTGCTGATTTTGTTTGAGTGATGTGCCCATTCAAAAGGGTATGGGAAGAACACTGAAGAGCATACTGTGACAGTGTCCCATTTTCTTAAGGGTGTATAGTAGTACCCAGTTAATAAGATTCTGAAGGAACCGTACGAAAATAACATTTTAAACGGGAAAACGTCTTAGGCGGGAAGGTCTAAATTATGCAAAAGGCATAGTACTCTATCATATTTTTTATTATTCTTTACCGTAGGGCTCGAGAAGCTGCCAAATCGTTGGCAACAATGTTTGGATTGCAATGGGGGTTATTTCGAATAACACATGTGAAGGTGTCCTTTCTAGAGGGCCATTAAAGTTGACCTCTGCAATCCGACATGTGATATGCATCGTTATACATATTACAAATTGTAATTATACATTAGTCACGTACATTGTCCCACTAAGCGCCTTATCCAATTCAGTGTGGGTCTTCACTACTCTGGGATCTTGACATGAGTCAAGGTGGTGGTCAGGATCGTGGGTGCCTGAGCCGCAGGGACACCCTGAATTGTTTCTACTCAGTCTAAATCGTGCTAGGTATTGTAAGAATGGCCCATGGTCTGAAATAAATTCAGTTGTCATCGGAAAGTGTCTGGGCTGACGGTGGCTTCCTGGATAGTTTTATTACCTCCAAGTACAACGAATCGTTATAAATGTAAATATATGACAATCTAAATGAAATAAGCATCTATTGAGAGTGTTTTACGTTTAACTTTGGATATTTTTGACTAGCAACAGTGCATCAAAGGAATTAGAATAAAAACCTGAAGAGGGCTTATGCGAGTTGGGAACATGAGAGATGCCGAGATTCGGGTATGTATGCACTCTGTGATATTGACAGTCGCCATGGCATAAATGAGCTTAAAGTACATATACATGGTGGCGAGAAGGAGTGTTATGTGTGGGGACAATAGTCGTCTTAAAAGTTAAGGGGTCGAGAAAGTGTGTATTATGCGGAAAATCGTATTAAACGTGATCACATTATATGGGTATTCTGTAATCATTGTTTAGAGAGCTGTCATGTGCTTTCAGAAGAAATCACACCTGATGCATCATTATGTAAGAACACTGCTCTTTATTAAAAAACATAGTTAGTATCATTAAAGCATGTAATAAATAATAATAATGACAACAGGGGGAAATGACCACCAGCTAGACTAGAAGGTCGAACTCAATGTTGTCCACCAACAGGCGTGAGCCCGAGGTAAATAATAATAATAGGGACACTGTGGCCATATTAAGTCATAGAGTAAGTAAGAATAGAGGTTCGACTTAATGTTAAAAATGTGTAATGCACTCTGGCGACGCCATCTGGTGTTTAGAGCTGAAACTAAACAATAACTAAATTGTAAAATATGATTAAAATACTTTATAATAATTGAAAAAAAAAAAAGCAATGAAAGACCACTTTATCTTTATAAACTGTGGAATAATTGTTATAAGGTTTTCTGAGATCAAGTGATTTACATTGTTTGTCAGCCCTAACAGTCATGGTTGACAATGACCTAAAAAAAAAAAAATACAAATCCAGTAAAAAAAAAATTTAAAAAAATTCATCCAGGTTTCTTTTCCAGTTATTCTTACATTATGTCGCACTGCACCTAGGAGAGCCATAAACTGGCTTTACAATAATGTACTTTTTCAACAATTCTTCAGCCATACTTCGACAAGGATAAATACTGTAAGCTGTAAGCAAAACGATGATTATTTGAATGGTGGGTAATGCTCAGCCATAGATCATAGAGTAAGTAAGAATGCTTACTTTCTCTCTGATGTGCAGCAACTATGCTCAGTGGTACTTGACTCATTACTCCTAACTCTGACTGTCAGAAGGCAGCAGCGTTATGCGTGACACTTTATCAGGCAGACTCGACCCTATATTCTTAGTTACTCCATGATATTAAGTAGCAGGCAAGGCTGTGAAATTGAATTATGGCAACCTTTAACCTCTTTATTTATACATGTATACCAATTAGTTGGAATCCAAAAACCACAATCCAGATTGTTTCTCTGATCTACTATTTCATAGTCTTAAAATCTTAAAAAGAAAAATTTTAAGAACGTTGAAAAAGATATTAAAAATGCAGTTGACAAATTTTAAAAATGCAATCAATGAATAATATTTGGCCATTGCATAAGCACAAAAAAATTACTTTGCTTGGGTACTATTTCAAAGCATAATGCTTCATATATACAGTGCAAAGCTAGTCATTTGCAAACAAACTGTTATCATGGTAACTGCTATTATAAATGGCAATTATAATTTGTGTTCTAAGAAAGATTAGAATGTTTAATTATTTAAGTTGTCCTTCTTTTTGGGTAACATGAGATTTTGTGGTAACATGACATGGTCCGTTTTTATGTGGTTAGGGATTATGCTGAAAGACTACGAGTGATACAATTAAAAAAAAAAAAAGGATCATAGGTCACTGTTCATCCTATGTGCAAGTGGAAAGTGGCATAGCCATTTAATTGTGTCATGGCACAAAACTTAAACTGTGAAGATGCTGAAACTTCCACAAGTGGAGACAAGGTCAAAGGTATGGTCTGTTGGCATGCCTGCACATAGCGCTGTACTGACAACCCACAGCACATTAAAACGGTGCGATTCTTATTGACTTACCCTTGTATTTACCAGTACCGGATCTTTCTGTCATAGTGTCCTCATTCTCGTTGATTTCCTCATAGATTGTAAATACTGGAAAATCGAAGTTAAAAATATGTGCAAATCCTGGATCCCACATATAGTAACTGCAATCTGGACAAATAAGCTTGTATACCCCGGGGCGATTATGCACATCCCACTCATTGTCCCATCTTCTTGGGATCAGGAGAAACAGATTGTTGTTCTTAGTCCTAAAAGAGATATTGAGGCACTCTCCTGAAATAAATTGGTTATACGTTGGGTTTTGGTTGTTGTAGTGCCATTCTGATGTTATTGAGAATAGATTTGGTGACTGTGTCTGATAAGTGGTTGGCTCTTGCTAATTCAGATATGGTAGCAATTTTTTTTTCTTGGCATCTCTGGTAATTGGATACGGTAAAGCTCTTCTGAAACTGTCATTTGGCTGTTTTCTTAAGTCGCATCAGGTGATTTGAGTCAAATGGAATTATGTTAGTCTTAGTGGATTCTTTCTGTAGAAGGAATCCCATTTCACTCAAACTGTTGGCCAACCGCATCAGCAGTGCTTTAATATTACAAGATCTAACTGTATGAATTGATTGATATATTACAAGCATATCTTACAGTCACTTTAGAGTGCATGCAACTGACTTGAAGGAGTCCACAAAAATAGTTAATCCAGCCAAACAAAGACCTTAAAAACAGAATTTGAAAAAGTTAATCCATTTTTAAGTTACTATGCAAATGACCTTCCAGCCAGCCAGAATGGTTTCGGTTTCCATATTGTTAGGTACAGTGTTAGGTACATATTTCTTGAGGAAGAGTGGCTTGAGGAAGGATACAGTACATGACAGAAAGTAGACAAATGGTGGAAAAGCATCAAAGTAAAGCTAGGAATTAAAGGCAAAACTAGTCAGTAGCCTATATACTGATCCATGATGTGTGTCTACTTTCTGCTATGTATTGTAATACTACTCTGAATCAAGTGTGCTTGCTTATAACTAGTGAGCCCCCTATACCTGCAGATTTAATTTAATGATGGACAGAAGACCTCTATTATTACACCAGATAATGACTTACTGCATACATTAGTCATATTGGTCAGCTGAAATAAAAGATTAGTGCACCCAATAGGGAGAAGACTTTATATAGATCGAGGGAAATTGCTAATGAGCTTAACAAAGTTAAAATGAAATCGGGGAGTAATTAAAATAAAAGTTAATCTTTGAAAGTTACTCACTGCTGTATTCTATAGGAAATATTTAGATAGCATTAGCAGAATAATTTTACGGAATTTGTCATCCTTAATACCTGGCAATTTACATGATCTGCAGAACATTTTTACAAAATTTAGCAACACAAATTATGGTTACACAATTCATGTTCTTCTCCCCCTCCCAATTTAAGTAAAGGACTTTTTATACTTCCAAATGTGATCATTAAAATTCATGAATTTTATTTATATTTATTAAAATGGACTTGAAATGTACTGTATTGTTATCACATGTTTATTTTATGATTAACTCATTTTTATTTCTGCTTGGCAGTTGAGAAAAATCTGTTAACATTAAATAAAAATGCTGACATGAAGGAGAGGGGTTATTCGCTGTATTGATTTCACTTTCTATGGTTTGGAAAATTTGCTGTCAGGCAAGCCTGAAACAGCTGGATTTAAGATGTTCTACCTGTTCAAATGATGAGAACAATTAATTTTTATACATTCATTTATTTTCTCTAAATATTTATTCTTTCTAAACATAAACTGAACACCTAGCCTTAGATGCATTAAATTGATTTCAAACTATAAAAATTCATTTAGAAATGGAATTTGACGACAGCAAAATTTGGGAGCATCATTTAAGAGAGAAAATGAATTAGAATCCATTATGAAAAATAGAGATGTGTGTAGGCAAAAAGTTTTCATAAACTCTTGAGACAGGGAAAGTAAATAAATATCATTTGTCTCCCACTCTCCCATCTTCACATTGCATGTATTAATGTTTAGTTTAAAGTCTAAAATCATTTTAAAATCTAAAGCACATGTAAGTAACATTTAAAGGACTGATTGAAGTGCTTTTTCTTTGTCTATTTATTAAGCTTTTAGATAATACATTCATTCCTGCTTTAATAATTTCATTGTGCAGGAAGTGATTATTGAAAAGCAGCAACAGAAAATTGCTCAGATAAATTCTTCGTTGATAATGGTCGATGGGCCATAGTTTGGCATATTAATTTTGTTTTGAAGTTATTAATTAGTTTGTATTTTTTTTGTTGTGTTCATCAAAAACATGTCTCTTGCTACTCTTATACTACATTATTTTTCTCTGATTTTAGAATTCAGTAAATTCAAAATATTTCAGAAATTTTCAGATTAACAGAAAAAAATTATTAAACAATAAAAATAAAAGTATAAACCCATATTGTATAAAGTATAAAATTTGTATATTTCACATTATTGTATTGATCAAAATTATGCTGCCAGAGTTATTTTGGAATAAGAGATATCTTTTTACTTTCTCATAAATACATTAGGCAAGATAAAAACTTAAAATCTTAATAATACAGAACAGTACAAAAGAACATTTGAATTATCTATAACAGGAAGTACTTTACAGCATGTGGTCGTTTTACTTATGCAATTCTTAAATTTTTTAATGGCCCCTAAATGCATATTTAATAAAACATAATAATGAGCTAGTTAAACTTTATTTCTATCAAAACAAAAATTCACTTTTTAAACTGCTGAACTGCAATTAGATCAGGCTCGCCACACAAAAAATGGCTGACGATGTTGCTTGTGCATCATGGGGGATAGAAGCGAAAATTTTTGGGAGTTCTTTTAAGTGTTCTAAAATATTATTTTTAATCCTGTTCATCATAAAACGTTGAAAGTTTATTTTTGTAGATGTTTTTTTTTTGTTTTAACAATCTATGTTGTGGATTGTCCAAGAAACCAAGTAACAATGTAATCATACGCAGGGTGAGAAAGCCAACCAATCGCAGTTAGGGAGAGGTTAGATGGAGTTCCACTATATTCAGTGAAAAGGTTTAGTTACTAATAATGAAAGATTTATTTAAAAAAAAATCAAAGTATTTTATACAAATACATGTTTATGATCTAGCAACAGCACAATGTCTTATTTTAAATGTTAAAATTGTTAAAAA